>CAXKVW010000693.1:0-600000 GCA_964058825.1 Carex arenaria
TTTTCACATGGAGCTCATGTTCAACAGTTCGGATCGACTGTTTGGCCTTTAGAAAAGAGGATATGAATTCATAGCACGGACAGATCCGCAGTTTGCAAAATATCATAGCCTCACTCTATATATATGTTTGATGATTATTAAAAACTGCTTAACATGTTAATTAATTGCTTTTCTCCTATATATAGCGAGCATAATTTACATTTCATTACGTTGGTTGAGAATGATCAAGCAACTGTGATTTATGAAAGGCTAACTCAAGATAATCCAGAAGAAGGTAAAGAGGCTGTCCTGGGTGCTTGAATTCGAAAGAATTTATTTTAATATCATCAACAACTTGCAGATATTGATTAAAACTTCATGAGCATTGGCCTCGCTCTTATTTAATTCCTCCATTCTCCTTCCATCAATTAGTATTTTAACAGGGCTAATAAATTAAGCAATATCATTATCATGTTATTTAGATATTGATGTTTTATTTATTTATTTATTTATCTTTTCCTTCCGTCCTATATTTATATGGTTTGGTTTTATATTTCTCAATTTTACAACAATAATGTAATATATATATAGTACTCTTATCTGCTGGTTAAGTAATTAAATTTGATTAAGAAAATAGAAGTTTTAACTCAACTGGAATTGAATAGAATAAATGAAAAGCGAAGGTGATGCATGCCAGCAAAGGGAAGGTTACAGATGTCCAAAGTTATCTTCAATCATGTTCTAAAGGCTTCGGTACTTGAAACAATAAGTGTTCATTAGATAGAATACGAGACTAATACCAGTATTTCCCTCAATTGACGTAGCGACATTGAGATTTTATCGATGATAAATTTAGGGAAGAAACCTAACAGTAAGACAGAGTGTTTTTATAGAATCATTAGCGTGTCTCTGCCAGTATGCACTGTTCCAACCAGTATAAAATGACAGAATTTATCATGCTTACCGACAAAGTCCACATAATCTGCATTAATGCACCATTTGAGTTTATCTCCAGACCATCCGATTAGAATTCGGATCAATCCGGTCCATGCTTGTAATGCATGGTGCCCTTTATTATTCGTGCAGATTTAAATCGGACAGTCTCAATCTAAAATCAAAATGTGAACTCAGATGATCTGAATTCTGTCCGTATAGTCTCTGGTATTGCACTGCACCCACATGTAGCAAATAGAAGCCTGTTTGACTCTCTGTGTCGGCGTCTTTTTTTTGCTTAGATGAGAGAGAGAAAGACAAAGAGAGAGCCACAAAATTGATTTTATATTTTTGTTGGACAAGCCAATAAGTTATGTTCCTAATTATTTTTTTCTTTAAACTCTGGACTTTGAGTTGTTGTAAATTATGGACTCACATAATAGGACAAGAACCCAAAATCAAGTGCCTAAAAACTAATTTTGAATTTCTAGGTTACGAGTAGTTACCCTACACTAGATCTGTCACTGCATACAACACATAAATTATAGAATTAAAATTGCCAAATTTTACTACATATGATTTGCATTGAAGTCAAAATTGCTCTATTAAAATCTGTATTCCTTTTCCAACAAAGAAAATCAAGAGAAATTCCTTGGTAGCCTCTACCAAGGTTTTTTTTTAAAAAAAGGAGAAATTGAATCAGATCAAAATTGAACGAATAATAAATAACAGGAAGTTAAACGAAATCAAATAATTAGAAGAAAAAAATTTGGAGGGGAGAGTGGGCAATCAGTAAGGAACCGATCATCTATTTCTCTGTGGTCAGGAAATTTCTATCTCTAAAATCACTAATACAATAGATCTGGAGTGAGTTTTAATATTTAAATATTAAATATAATTTTGCTCTTACTCATTCTGAATTTGCATGTTAGTGATTTTTGAGACACAAAATTAGATGTTAGATATAATTTTACTCTGAATTCATTGTGAATCTATGACTTTAGAGGCAAAATTTCCAACATGACCAGAATATTCGGTTCCAATCAGCAAGGCACATCTCTTGCACGCTTCAGTAGTGTCGGTGGGGTTGTTAATTGATTTGACCCGAACCAGATTCTATAATAAACATTGTCGGGTACAGCAACGCGCTCCGACACATTTAATTAAATCCGATTTGATTTGATACCTAGGCTATGTTAATTTGAAGTTGAACGAACCGTAGTCTGATAAAACCGTTCTGGGACTCGAATGAATCAAAAGTCAAATGCTAATGGAGGCAGAAACGGAGGCAATGCTAATGGCGATGCTAATGGCGATGCGGACCCCTTTTTCGCAGAAACGGAGGAATAGCTACGGACCCCTTTTTCGCAGAAACGGAGGCAATGCTAATGGCGATGCGGTATGTGGAGGGGGCCAGATGTGAAGAGATTTTCTATGTTTTTTCTGACTGTAAGGTATTGGTTGAGGCTATTTTACAAAAAGAAATCTGCGCAATTCCTTCTTGGAAAGCAGCGGAATCAGTAATGAAGTGTATTAACTGGTACTGCTCAAACACAAACAAGATGCTGGTACGGTACATTACGAGGGAGGCAGTTAAAACACCACATAATTTGGCGAATTGGGCAAGGAGAACAGGAAGGATGGCAAGGGGCACACCACTGCAGTGTTTTCTGCCGCAAATAGAGATAGAGCACACCCTTGATTCTACTTTTTTCACAGTACCAACAGTGGCACAGAGGGAGATGTAAGGTTTCATAATATTTGGTCCTGTATAAGGGTGGGTATCAGGGTTCTTTACTGTTTCTGGTAGGTACTCTAAAATGGAGCAAGATGCTGGTTTTCCTTGCAACTTTAATTTTTAATTACGTTTTAATTTTTTACTGTTTTTTAGTTGGTATGTAATATGTTTCAGACCTTAGTTGGAGTTAATACTAATGATGCCTAAGGGCTTTTCCTCAAAAAAAAAAAAAGAATCAAAAGTCAAAACCATGTCGACATGAAAGATGATCCAAAACTTCATATAATTCTAATAACTGAACCAAATTGATTTGGACCCAACTTAAAATTGTTTTTTTTTAAAGAAAATATGGGAGGGGAAGCAATCTAACTGTTTAATACTATTGTTATTATAACAAAATATTTTCTTTATCTGAATTTCGAATCCATAACTTCTTAAATGATAATACTAACTTTTAACTTGACTTTAATTTTTAATAATAGAGAAGTCGTACAGAGATGAAAACTTCTATATTAGATCAATAGTTTGATCAAGAGATCATGTTATAATTTATGTCAAATTCAGTTGAATAACAATGCAAAATATATATATTAAGAATGAAGAAGAATTTAAAGAAATTCATGCCATTATTTATAAATTAAAAAGAAAATAACAAAAGCAATCAATACAATACAACGCATAGGAGTGCACTCTTTTATCTGTTTATATGATCCGTATCGTATTCGATAAGATTTTTTTTATATAAACTTATCGGATACAAGTAAAGTCTATTTTGTACTCGTTACCAGCTTGGGTAAGTATAATATATATTAATAAGTATTTTGAAGAGTATTTTAATTAATTTGCTTGTGCTTAGTGTGATCAGAATTTTTTCTTAATAAAGTACTACACATGTGTGGAATGAATGTATATATTTTAATATTTTATTTAATAAATAATAAAAATAATTATTGTATTAGTATTACTACTATTGCTTCGTTATCTGACAACCATAACGAATAAGGATAGAGTACGGATAATATAATTTGTAGCAAGTAAGAATTGGATATATATAAGGACAATTTTTAATGGATATAAGTATGAAAATGCTTCTACCGTATTCTTACGTAAGTTGACACCTCTAACATCGCATAACTAAATTGTCATGCTAGGAGAATTTTCAACTGGTCGATTCATGATATATGATAATATCCATACCCGTATCTATGCAACATAGACAACACAAAAAATCTAAAAAGGGAGGGGTGGAGTAGCCGAACAATTGATCTGGTCAAACCAAATTTTTGAAAATCCGCTCCCTATCCTTCTTTTAAAATCCGATACGTGGGGGGAGGGGGGATGATTTTGTCATTTTGTTCTGGGATTTTTGCAAGTGTAATTTAGATGTGACCAGACTATTTATTCGATCCATCATATCTCGGACTGAATCAATAGTCCGATCCTTACTATTTCGAGAGAGATAAAAAAAAAAAACATCAATATATTTTCTAACAATTATATTTTTTTAGTTTCTAAAAATAAGAAAAATAAATAAATAAACAGTCTTCCATATTTTGTAAAATGGAATTAATTAGAGACAGAAACAGAGACTTATTTTCCCAAAAAATTCTTGTCTCTTTCAGACACTGCTCCTTAGCCTTAGGCGAATATGAGCATATCTACATAGGATCAAATGCCTAGACCCTCTCTACTCTAGTCATAAAAGTAGGTCATAGCAACAGAGAACTTGTAGGAGTGTGACGGACGAAATGAACTGTTTGGATGTATCCGTATATTTGTATTGAGCGTGCATATGCACCAATTTTTTTTATTAATATTCAAAATAAATAAAAAAAACGAATTTCACACTTCTGTTTAATAAGATTTTGAAAAATATCCAAACTGCAGTTTTATTTCAACATTTTTGACTAATTTTCTGCAAATTAAATCCACAGTTTTAGCCTCTCCAAAACCGTAGAACAAATCCACAGTTTCGGAAAACCGGATTTTTTTTTTTGCGGTTTTAAGCTAAAAAATCCGGCCTAAAAAATATTGATCCGAATTATTTGTTGCAGTCTTTCTAATAAATCAAATTATATAGTATTCTATTTATTTTCAAATTATATAGTATCCCTTCTGGTGCGAGATGGTTATTAACTCACCGCACCATAATTCTCTGCAAAAGTGGAAATAATTTTCGTCTTGTTTTTTTAATAGAAAAATGGAGATATAGTCTATTAATTTCTATTTTAATTGCCTATAAATAATTTTCATCTGAATTTTGAACTTATGATTTTTCACACGAAAAGTGTTGCCTTTTGTCACTAGACCAAACACTGATTCTCAACATTTTTTATCTTGATAATTCTATGAAAATAATGATTCCTTTGTCTAAGAAGTATCAAAAAAAAGAAACGATGAGCATTAAATCAAATTTGATTAGGACTGTTTAATTCACATCAAAATTTACACGTTTAATTTAAATTCACCAAAAAAATTCATCCACATGGATTTTTTTTAATTAAAAGGCTTAAGGTACAATCCAACATCTTTTAAATATTATTCTCTAAAATTGAACCTACAACCTCTTCGTAGAGAAACGAAACTCATGTCACTGTATTAAGTTTGTGGTTCTCCGCACAAATCTTAACAAGTAAAGTTGGGTGTGATGTGCTCACCAAGAGGGGTTGGTGAGCACAACTCCAAAAGTCTATCGAATTGATTTCAAACGACAAATCTAAATCGTTAAAATCCATCAACTTCATGAGTAGTGCATGTACATGAAAAACTTTGAAAGTTTCAAATTCATTTAGTAGAAAGTCAAGTTGTAAAAAAAATGAATTTTTTATAAATTATTTTATAAGTTGTTTTATGTATTCATTTTTAATTATTTTTTTACCTCTTGATGTTGTACTAAATGAATTCAATAATTTCAAAATTTTGTACGTTAATGCATCACTCATGAAGTTAGATGGATTTCAACAGTTTTAATTCGTCGTTTAAAACCAATCTAATAGACTTTTAAAATTGTGCTCACCAACCTCTCTTGGTGAGCACATCACTCCCACCCTAGCTTTGCTTGATCTTAACACAAATGGAAACAAATCAGCTGTTTAATAACAGGTCCCTTTTAATCCGATCTCAATCGTTGATCTCCGTTGAGATTCGTGCATAAAAAATTTCTTATTGATATTCGTATATGAAAAAATTCGGTTAGAAAAAAAATAACAGGAATTTAGGAATCCCAACACAAATAGTACATCATAAACCGAATATTAAACCCAAGATAATCCGAGATACGTAACAAATCTCCCGATCTATATTATGACAACTGACAAAGTATTAATTTGTCAGGAAACCTTATCTCAAAAAAAAAAAAAAAATTGTCAGGAAACCTCGATCACAGATATAAAAAGAAAAATTTGTAGCCTGTGGCTCTTTGGAGTTTGGAGGTGTCTGACCAGTACTGTTGAGGTAATGATTCATGAACTCTTGGATTTACTTGCGACCTTTTTAATTATTATATTCATTCGAAGAGCAGCTTTTCTTCATGCGTGATGGCTAGCTTTATATATATTTTTCGTGATTTATCACCAACAAAAGAACAAAAACTCTTTCGCTTTCCTGTTGCTAATTATATAGAAACTAGAACAAAGCACGACAAAGCGTACACTTAATTAGCAAAATACAATTAAGACAAATATTAGGATTAAGTAATATTCTACTTTCAATAAATAATAACATAACTAAATGGGGTTAAAAAATGACTTGTTCAAGAAATTATTAATTACTTTTGATGGTATTACAATTATTGACGGGAGTACTCACGAGAGTCTCAATGTAGTTAAATAATTTTATTCTCGCAGATAAAATAGTTTTTTTGTAATAAATTTAATTATACTAATTAAGTGTGTTGTTTGTGTGTTGTCCGTGTCGTATTAAACAATGTAGATTTATTAATTTATCGTTGGACACAACACTGGTCTCTGAGAACATGACACTGCTGACATGTGTAAACAAGACACGGCACATTATAATATTCCTAACAATAAATTTATAACTAATTAAGTAATAACCATATCCGATTAATTCAATACGAATATTAATCGTCAAAAATATTTCAGTGTAAATCATGACCCATTATATTATGACCGTATATCATAATATTGTTGAGTATAAAAAAACTATTATGATCTACATGACCATCTATGTTGAGTATAATAGCGGAAGCATATCTGAATTTATGAGTTTCGTTGGTATGAGAGCAACTCCACTGATCATGTGTCTTTCATAATATCAAGGCTCTTTAGAGAGTTCTCTTTGTTTATGTTTTCTCCAATGTCCCATATAGTTCTCTCTAATGGGATAAGAGAAATGAATTCAGATAGTTTGTATTATAGGGACCAAATCATATATATACACATCCCAAAAAAAACTCTTGTTTGTCTTATGTTGTAATTATTCAATTCAGCACATAATTACATTAAATTGTATATTAAATCTTAACTTCTACACATTAAAGATCCGCACTCTATATGACACATTAATACTCAATAATTTATATAACGCGCTCATATGACTACTTTTAATTGAGCATAAAATTAACAGTATACAATACAAAGTTATTTTACATATTAGTTCAATATTGAATTAATATTCCAACAAATATATGTTGAAACTATGGTGATACGTACATGGATGAATATATATATATATATATATTATGTGAATATTATATAATATAATCTGGATATCTATCCACCTGTCAGAAACCCCAAATTTTCTCATTCTTGTTTTGCAATTGTAATATTTAAACTAAAAAATTACAAGATATATATAGTAGCTAGTTTTCTAAAATAGTTTCTGTGGTGTATGTATGTTTATATATTTTAAATGCTGTCTAATTTATATATCAAATATTTTGTTTGCTCGTAATTTTAGTTCGCCATATATTTGTTACATTTTTCCACAATAATTAATACTGATATAATTCATTTTGACGTATGTTTAATATTTACATGTATACGTTGTTCTATTAAGGAATGCAATATGTGTGTGTGTGTGTGTGTGTGTGTGTGTGTGTGTGTGTGTGTGTGTGTGATTTGAGAAGTATTATTCGATCCGGATCATCATCATTTTCACCCCTACATTTGAGCTGTACTCTTGCCTTGGCCGCTACTGCAGTACTATTTCATTGGGGTAATTGCCGAATATTATTATTTTATTTTTTTCATTTTTTAGGTTGCCAAAAAGTAAGATGTACAAATTTATTGCATTTGACCAAATCAGCAGGGGACTTATGAACTGATGTAGGTACGTATTCAACTGTGTGTGTGATGAGGGACCCAATTACATCTTTTTTTAGTTACACCAGATTACACTTTATATTTTCAAAGTCCAAACAATCGATTCAAACTATTCAACATGATAGATATATTAAATTGTGCTTGCAGATCAAATTTTACTTTTTTTTTTGAATTTTTTACTATTTATTAAGATGGGTACATAAATTTAATGGCCTGAAAGCAACGATTTTGTAAAATATTTAATAAATAGTAAAAAAAATTCAATAAAATGCAAAATTTAATATGAAAGCACAATTAATATATCCATCATGTTGAACTGTTTGGATGGATTGTTTGGACTTTGAAAACTTTAAAATATAGGGTGTAATCCGTTGTTACTAATTAAAAAAGGGTGTAAGTGGATCCATATCAGTAAAATTAATTCCTTCTTGACATTATACTATGGAAGTGCTCATTGAAGGAGATGGAGATAGAACTCTACCTTACCACCTTACCTATACTATAGAGGAATCAGACTATATATATATAAATATATAAATGACTGAAAATGATTGTTGCGCAACATATTTAGTATATTTTGCAAAGGTGAAAATGATGTGTGCCACTAAGGTTTGTTTGCAAAAAGTATTAAACTAGACTTTTAGTGAGCTTTCATTATTATATTTCTCTACAGAAAGAACTTGCTAGTTGCTAGCTTTTTATGATCACACCTCCTTAATTAGTTAAACAAGATAAGGATTGAATGCCTGAGATATATAATTTATTTAAATAAAAAAATACATATTCTGTTCTTGACAAAAAAAATATATGCAAACTACATTTAGTATATTTTGATTATTGAGATGCTTATATATAGCTATGGGCATTTCATGAAAAATGAAACAATTATATTTTTCACCAGAATGTGTGTTCATTTATCTATGAGTTCATGCAAGGAGAGCAAAGGAAAATATTACATTTATTCATCCGAGAATAGAAGTACGTACGTAGAGCATATATATATAACTACGTATATATATAGGTTACAAGAAACACATGCACATGCAGATTGAAAAAGAAAAAGAAAAAGAAATCTCTGCTAAAGCTTAAAGCTATATATAATTAGCTTCAAAGAAAACAAACCAAATTTTCTCAAACACCTTCACAATAACATCTTGATATTCTCTTGAATTGAGAGATAAATAGCAAGCCAAAAGCTCCTCCAAATCCTTCAATCTCACAATGTTTTTCTCTACAATCATCTCTAGCATGCTTTCCATAAAATCCTTCTCTGGATTTCTAGAATACTTCACCACCAAATAACTCTCCAACATCCATCTCCTCTGCTTGACTCTTGAATTATTGCACCTCGGCGAAGAAATCGACCTCACCTTGATCTTGGTACCTCTGCTTCTCGGTTTTGTCAGAATTGGCCTTAGCTTGAGTTCCGGGCTTGTTGGCCCGATTTCAAATATTATATCTCGTGGTGATTTCTTGTGAACTAAAGCAGAGGATGTGGGTCTTGATTTGGGTTTGAGTTTGATTGGCTGAGGCGGCACTTGACATGACATGTCGAGTCGTTCGCTGCTCGGAAGGTATTGAGATGCTCTTTTCGCAACATAATTTTGTAAATTTGGTGGAAATGGTGGCGAAATTTCGAGCTTTGGATATTCACAAATTTCATCTTCTGATTCCTTGGAGGTTTTTGAGCTGTTTCTGATTCTTCTAGGTTTTGCCATATCTCTTAGTTTGTACAGCCATGAATTTGGCATCATTTCACTCAGCCTAAACCTGTTATTCCCCATTAAATAGAGCTAGAGTGAGAGAGAGAGGGAGAGAGTCTTCTTTGTATGGATGTGAACTCAAGCTTACAATTTTTTGTATATGAAGAGAAATACTTGAAATATATGAGTAGGAAGGTTATATTTATTGAGAGAAAAGTTTGCAGGTCAATGTAGTGAAGGAAAAATATATACACAAAAGAGGCACAAAGATAAAGAAGGCAAGTGTTAGCAACATGTATAACAAATTCTTTTATAGCAAAAAGATTATATTTCTCCGCATAGTTAGCTTTATATATAAATGGACATGGTGTTTGTCTAGAGTATATACTATATATATATAGGACAGCTTATATCTTAGCTTTGGCCATAAGGAAGAAAAAAACAAGCTTATGAACCTAAATTATTGTGTGTGCCTAACCTACCATATAAAAAAAAAGATGCTGTAAGTGGCCTTGAATCATATACTATTGGTCCATCATTCATCATTGATTTTAAGGAGTTTCTGTACGTGTTCTGGGACCAACTTATTACTTGCCTAACACACTAAACTACAACTATTTAAGAATATACTATTTAGGAATATACAGTATCGTACACTAAACTACTTAACTATTTAAGAACATACTATTTAGGAGTACACTAGTATCGTACACTAAACTACTTAACTATTTAAGAATTAATATACTATTTAGGAATATACTAGTATCGTGTTCTGACGTTTCAATAGGAACATTTTATAAGAGAACAACAAAAATCTCAGATAAAATGACATATTTTCATAAGAAATTAGACTAAATAACAGATAACATTTCTTAATTAAATGACATGCATGAACACATAAATAACATTCCTTAAATGTTATATATTTTTTATCTTTTTGACATATTTATATAAGAAATCTCAAACAAAATGACATATTAAATGACAAATAGCATTCCTTAAATAATATAAAAAAAATAGAAAGAAAATTAAGACATGACCAATCAATTATCAATCAATTCAAAATTTTCTTAAATGACATTTAAAAAAGAAAGAAATCAGAACCAATCAGAAAAATGATACATTTTGCATGTGAAGAGTAGGTGTCTAAATAAATTTAGCCTTTTACACGTAAAAAATATATAGAAAAGATGCATAAAACCATAATATTTTATCGGAGGGCTGATATTCAATCCAAAATTTCATCTTTTAATCAAAACCGCATTGGCGGATCAGGACATCTACATTCTTATATAAGGAATTAGGAGAAAATGATATATAGAATTTCATTGGTATATATTATTTCAATGCTTTGTAAAGGTTTTTTTTTTTAAGAACGAAAAATACCTTTAAGATGTGAGTATAATTATATATAAGCCTGATAATTTAGTGTTTGCTATTATAAGCAGGGAATCAAGGAGCTTATAATGGGCTGGAGGGCTGGAGTTTCACAAAAAATTTGATAACTAATAATAATGCATTAGATATTTATATTTTTAGCTAAACGATTATTTTATTTTAAATTTAATATATCAGTTCCTCCTCTGAAAATGCAGTTTACAATTTAAGTTAAAACTTCCTATGCTATAGGTAAGGATGTCAATGGATACGAAACGGATCAGATGAAAGTATTTTTATATCCTCATCTATTATATTAATAAAAAAATTACTCTTATCCGTATTCAATATGCTAAATAAAAAAAAAACTATCCGTATCTGTCTTATCGAATATAGTATGAATCGGATCAATACATAAAAGAGTGTCATCGACAGTTTGGCACCCCTAGTTATAGGCTACAGCATCTATATATATTTGACTAGTCTAAACTCTGCAACTAGTTATTTGTAGCCCATTATAATTTTTTGGAACTCTAAAAAGTTGCAATCTTACAATAATTTAATTTGACTGCCTTAATGGTTTTTTTTTTATCATGTTTATTAAAAAATTTAAAATAGAAAAGGATTACAGGGATGATATTAGCCTTATAGATTAGTTGTGTATTTTTTTTTATTTTCATGCAAGATAAAAAAAAAGTAAAAAAAAATCAACAATTAACCTATTACTAATCATTAGTGATTAATTTGTTATATATGTCGATAATTCAACAAACTTCAAATTTATAATTTTTTATTATATGAATACATTTACTCTCGTTAATAATGTTGTTAATTATTTAGATAGGCATACATCGATATTGAGTCAATTTATAAGTTGATTTGTGGTTGATAATAAAATACCAGTGAAAATTCAACCATTAAAATGTTTTATTTTATTTTTGGAAGCTAAGTGACTTTTTAAGTTTAAATTTGACAATTAAATAACAAAGAACACTGCCGTAGCTGCTACAGTAACCACACCTTAATTGGTTTAATTAAATTAAACTAACATGTTTTATTAGTAAGTTACTCTACAGAGGACCCATATGTACATGTAATGATTGCTACTAATTGTCATCAAATAAATTGCATGTCTTAAAAAATCAGTTTGTCACCTGGCCCTCCATATATGAGAGCGCATGGTAAAACCCACATGGTCAAATGCTAGGTTTGTCCTTTTTTGTGTTTTACTTTTGCATTGTGTACCTCAAATTTTTTAACATGAAAAACAAAAAAATTCTATTTGAAATATAGATGGCGCAAAAATTTCATATTTTCATTTTCATTTGTGATCGATAAACTTGAAAATTCTTAGCGAATCCAAAACTCTCATGGGATGTACTCATGTACATGAATTCCATTTTTTTTCAACTGTTTGTATAACTCTCACGTGACTTCTAAATAGTTACAAGTGCTGCCCATTGTAATCTGGAACATAGAATATTGGGACGTTTATGTTTTTTATTCATAGAAATTATTTAAAAGTAATTTAAGATAATAGATAGATTGACTTAAGATTTTGATTCCATAGAAGAAATCAAACAAAAACTACGGTTTCTTTTGGCATTTCTAAAGGAAATCGATTTAGAAATATAATTTTATGCGGTATGAGGTAGAGTTGTGTTTTCAAATACGGATGCATGGACCACATATGCATATGCAGCTTGCTGCCGCGCTCAAAATATCATATAGTAATATGTATGCGGTTATGTAGATCCATATACAGTTGGAGACGGATCTACTGTAGCACAGGGTAGGGTAACTGCTCAACACTGAAAATTCAAAACTAATTTATAAAAACTGAATTTTGGGCCTTTTTCCTACCCTGAAAATTGAAATTGCCCTACCCTGAATAGCCCAATTAAAATAGATGGCCCGTTATATATTATAATTTGTAAATTATATAAAGGATGACCCCACTTAAAATCCTATTAGCATCCTCTGAGATATCTCATTTTCTACGTGATTGTTTTGGAAATACTCAAATGTTATGGGCTTCTACAGCAGACCCATTTAATAATTAAAAAATATAAAAAAAGAAGACACGCTGTCCAGATCTTTCCCTGTTTGTCGAATGAAATACCAAACAAAATAAAGAATACAACTCTCCTCTGCGAAGAGAGCTCCATATCTCCTGGCTCAAGACAAAAGAAAAAATACAGAGATATAAAAACACATAAATCTCCTAACTTGTCCGCTCCTCCGTTGACTCGATATCTTGATTCTGCTTCTCTTTCATGTGGTAATTTAGACTTCTCATTTTTCTTTAGATTTTCGAATCTTATGAAATTTGCAAATTAGGATTTGAAATTTTAGATTGAATTTAAATCTTTGATTCTAATTGATTGGTAGATTCAATTTTTTGGTATTAGAGTTAGAATCTTATTTTATTAGTAAATTGAATGTGTGCTCAGTAATATTCAATTATTATAACCCTAATTAATTGGTATATTAAATTATTAGGTTTTAGAATCCTAATTGGTACATGAATTATTAATCTCTTCCATTTAAGTCTTGAGTCATGGTATAATTTAAGTTGGTTAATATCTTTTTTTCTTTAATTTCTCATTCATAGTATAAAAAATGAACAAGTTTTTTAAGAAGAAATCCAATCCTCCAAGAAGCTCACCTTCGAGTTCTAATCACTCTCATCAGATTAATAGTGCCGAACAAATCTCCTCTTCTGATCCTGCTCAAAGGCCACTAATATCTCATTATAATCCAAATGAGCATGACAATATACGTCGAGAGTTGCTAATAAATGGTCCTATGTCAACCTCACAACTATGATTTTCTCCAAAGAGATTTTAGTGGTGTAATGAAAAGATTTAACAAAGAATGATTTAATCGATACAAAACTTTGTTGGAGTATAACAAAGAAAGGGATGCGGCATTTTTTATCTTTTTATAGACCGAAAAATCTTGAATCAGGTGGAGGAACCAATTTGTAGGAGATGGTTTTAGAAATTGAAAAAATGCTAAAAAAAAATAGTTTGAGGATCAAGTATTTATGTTTAATTTATTTATTTTTTTGAAAAAGTACCAATATGAATTGGAGAAATAAAATAAAAACATCCAATTAAAATAATTGTCATGTCAATATTTCACAAATTTGTCCTCACTCATAAAATATTTTTGGTGATTTTTTGTGTGTTTAAGGTATTTATAGTGTCTTTTGTACTCCACACAAAACAAAAAGAAAGCCTCAGAAATTAAATAAAAATTTCTATAATTTTTGTAAAGTCCTAAAATACAACAGTCAGATATATAAGTTTGTATCTTGTATATGTGTTATTATGAGTATTTGTTATTAGGCCGAAGAGTCTGCATAATACTATATTATGAGTTATTATGTTCTATTTTATTTTATCATTTTTAAATTTGCATATATAAGTCCGCACTAAAATCCGCATATGCGGTATGCAGTGGCTTTCCGCATGCATGAATAAAAATACATTTTAAAATATTGAGGTAGGCAATATGCTAAATTTTAAAGGAAACAAAAAATGTTATTTCTATGGATCAAAATTTTCTTGCAATCCATCCATTATCCTAATTTTTTTATTAATTTCTATAAATAAAATATTCTGAATTTATTTGTAGATTATTTTGTTGTTTTCTGAGAAATACCGGAATAGGTTGTTGAAATTAAATGTATGAATGTGTAAGGTCAGGTGATTTATAGATTAGGCCTTAATTTAATATAAATGCAAAAAAAAAAGTGGTTACTTTTTACTAACTAACAAGCATAGTAACTCATCTTTTGAGTTTGAATCCGGTCCCGTTGGTTATATATTAGCACGAATCGAACAGTACATATTCAAACTGAAACGGTGAGGTAATGCAGAGAACCGGAGTCCTCAACAGG
The DNA here is from genome assembly GCA_964058825.1 of Carex arenaria. NCBI lineage: Eukaryota > Viridiplantae > Streptophyta > Magnoliopsida > Poales > Cyperaceae > Carex > Carex arenaria. The sequence continues at coordinate 14,923 of CAXKVW010000693.1, forward strand.
AGGAGAATTTTTCATTCATTGAAAATATTATAAAATAAGAAATAAAAAATAGAAAGAGTACTTCTATTCCCTGTTACATAGACAAATCAGTAAAAAATATTACCAATCCAAACTATTAGATCGTTAATTTTTTTACCGGCTCAAACAATCTTTTATTATATTTTCAACTACTCACAGCCATGAGGATTTCAATGTTTTAATCGATCCCATCTTTTTAATAAAAAAAATTATTCTAAGTTTTGACAAGTGGCTTCAAAATTTCCTGCTAGAATGACATCAGTGTCATATGACGCTAACTTTAAAAAAACTGATTGGATATATTCCAAATAACAAATCTAATCCGTTCAAACTGGTTTACTATACAAGTGATGTATTTGAAGCTGATTTGAAAGGTTTTGGAGTTAGTATTATATAGATCGAAATGACACTGATATTATACTAGTCACACTCAATAATAGTTTGGATCGATAAAAACATTACCGATCTTTCCATACATTGAATAACATAATATACATTTTCTATTTTTCTTTTTTATTTTATAATATTTTATACAAATGAAAGTTTCTCCCAACAGGAGACAAATAATAAATTGCTCCATAAAAGGCTCTGTGCGTAGTACCAAGAAATCAACTATATATATTTACCACCTCCTGTAGAGAGGCATGGATCAGACCAAGGACTGTCCATTGCCTCCTAGAATATCTCATGTCAGTTCAATTCTTCCCACAGATCTAGTCATAGACAGACAGAGAGGATCAATCTCTCGTATAGACTGGCCTCACTAAGTACATTTTGGCATTTTGCTTTATGCTTTACATTGTAACTTATTTTTAACTCAGAAGAGCAGCAGGATTGTCATTTTTATCAGTGGTAAAAAAAACTGGAATTAGTAAATATTCCAATTGAACCTTATCACTGAACAATCAAGATTAATAGATATCATCTAATTATTATTTTTAAGGGTGTGCTTCAGACGAGAGTACGTGGAGGGAGAGAAAGAGCGAATTTACTGTGTGGAGGTGAGAACTCGTCAAACCGAATCTAACCAGACGAGTTCACTTGCTCTAGAAGAAGAAAATCGGAGAGTGAGCGGAGGAGAGAAAACACTGTTCGGAGGTGATCGGGGGTGAGCTTCGTGTTCAATTTTGACAAAGTTGTTCACCCCCAAATCGGGGTGTACAAATTACTATTCGGAGAAGAGCCATAGTCAGCATCACCTTCCTCCCATTTCCTTCCTCTTCCTCTACACACTGAGTTCTAGAGCATAATCTAAGGCTAGTGGCTTAATGCTAGTGACAATTATATATTTGGCATATACATGCAATATTTTACAAATAAATTACTGAAATTTATTTGTAAAGGACATTGTATATATGTCTATTAAAATTAATAATTATTGGAAGCCACATTTCAAATTTTAAGATTACCAAAACCAATAGGTAGCTTTTATTATTTGACGGAGCGCATATTTTTTTTATCAATTTGATGTGTATCATGTTGAATTAGACACCAAAGACAATTTCCTTTGTTGAGATGTTGCTATTCCGTTTTTGTTGTTTCTTACCAGTTAAAATGTGATTTGAGTTGGTACCTACATGCATGGTAAGGAAGTTTATGTTACAATTCATGCTTACCATATCAGATGATTGTGCTAAAAATATTATGAGAATATTCATATTAACAAAAAAAAACTAGCCATAGTCCATAAAAAATAAAATGCCACTGGTATGACTACTTCCGCTTAGATAAATATCTGACTTGAGGAATGTCAAGTCTAGCGTGCCATGCCAACAATGATAGTAACAATTGTACACTTCATTATTTTGAATTTGTGGTACATCAACTTGTTTCATTTACGGTGGCCTAGGTTCATGCCAACAATGACAGTAACAAGTACATTTCATTATTTTGCTTTGGCAATTCATATACTGGTACTGGTAGTTATGTGATTCTGGCTACAGTTGCATTGTTTCAAGATTTACTAAATATCAAATAAAAGTAGAATTTTTTTGCATCGGCTCATTTTCAAAATAATAACATAAATATGTTTTAATTAGAAATGGCATTAAATTCATGTCCAATTCAGAATAAAAACTGAAAATGACATAAACTAAACCGAACAGCGAACAAATACCCAAATTACCCTTTTCTATGCCTATACCAAAAGTACCCTTTTTATACCTATACCAAAAGTACCCTTTCTATGACTCTTCTATCTGTATGTGCAAAATTAACGGTCCTGTTTATCCGTACAGTATGTCCCTCCGAAATAGCAAACTTGTGACAGAAACTTTCAAACTCTTCAAGTGACGCAAACTTCATTCGACTCCATAGGACAAGATCATTAGCACTCTTCTTATTTGTATTATCTTTGCTAGAAAAATCTACCTCCTCTATCTCAATCTCATCATTCATAGAATCACCATCCTAAATTCCTAATATAAACAATGTTTAATGAGAACTTGTATGACATAATATTGTAACACAAAAAACATTATGAACCATAGGTAAATTAAAGCAGGTTGCTCCTTGAATCATGGGTAAAGCAGGTTACTAAATTCAAATTTTAAGCAGGTAGCTTCTTTATCTTTAAGATCAATTCATAAGAAAAAAAAAAATTAAAACCATTTTAAGAAAATGACTACTTTTTAGAGCCTGAACTCACAACTTTCTGCTAATGATAAATTATTAATATTGAAACTATAAGAAACCCGAATACTAGATATTATTCGGCTCATTTTGGAAAGTTTCGAGACAGTAAAAAAAATCGATACCCAGGGGATACAAATTCTGACAACAGAAAATCTTAATCAAAATCTGATCCCTGTACAATAATAAGAACAATTTCAAGCCAGACCTAACAAATAAAAACCAATTAATGCAAATACCTGATGTGCATAGTTATAATACTTTTATGAAATTATATGTAAATAGGATCCTCTTGTACATCTTAACGACTGAATTAATACGATATGAGTTTTCAAGGCTATTAATCAAGAAAAGAACAATATCTGACAAAATTAAATTTTTATCAATACTTGAATTCCGTTACTTTTGCAAATTTAAAGAAAGTAGCTTACATCAGTTACTTCAAATGGTGGAGATGAGGGCTCGATGGAGCATGGAGGCATTACTGGTTCGTTGGATGGCCCAGCGGAGGGAGCAAGTGAAGCAGGAACTTCGTTCATTGGATAAAGAGATACTGACAAGGAAATGTAAGCAGCTTCTATTCTAAAGCATGGGGTTTGCCCACCTTTGTTAAAATAAGAACCGTATCTAATTCCGGATCAATTTTCTATATTAGATAATCGGATAAATATCCCCATTCGGAATATAATGAATAATTTTCATATTGGCCATTAAGCAAACAATCCTCAGTCCTAACCTAATTTCTTTGTCGTTCCGTTAATGGCGGCGGCGGAGAAGAAAATCTCCCCAACATCTCACGATGACTCTTCTTCCGACGAAGAGATGTTCTTCATTGCGCAGCGCGCTCCTACCCCTGCCGAAACCCTTCAAAAGTGCGATTTTTTCCCTTCCGAAACCCGCGATGGCGACGAATCAGACTCCTCCGCTGATTCTGGGTGTGCGTCGGAGTTCGAATCTGAGTCCCATCCGGATCCACCGGCAAAAACTCTCAGCGCTCCCGAGAAAGGCGTTCCGTGTCTGGTCCCCGAAAGTGGTAAGATGTTAACAAGGAAGAGGGACTCAGTCTCTGGTCCCCGAAAGGTGTTCCGTGTAGGTCGGCGTCTGTGCCGGCTGTGGCTTTTTGGGAGGGGTTTTACGAAATTTTTTCTGCACGAATTTCAAAGGAGACAAAGGTTTCGGTTCGCTGCACGTGCTAATAATAAGGACATAGAGGAAGACAAAATGGAGAACAGTACAGATTCCGATGACGACGTTATGGTACCGAGGATTCCATTGGCATCAGCTGGGGAGTATAGCTTTAAGGTAAATAATTAGATTGCTCGGTTGGAATTTAGGATATTCATAACTGAAATGACACGTGTGAAATTCCGGGTTATTGATGTCTTTTATATTGCTGATAGCTGGGAATAAATTTGTCTAATAATAAAATGAGAAATGGAGTTAATCTTTATATACTAGAGTCAAACTTTTATTTTGGCAACACAATTGACAACAAGAACTCAATGTCATGCTGTCCCCCTTCTATTTTCAAGCCAGCTAGAGCGGTTGCGTTATTGGACGGTATATGTTTTCCAAAACAACCTAAAGAATGGGTTTAAAACAAAGCCTGTTTAGGAACCAAAAGGGTCTCCTTTACTTTGCATAGGCAAGCATGTTAGTAAAAGCACAAGGGCCTTTTTGTCATGCTACACTTTAGATTAACAAATTTGATTAAAAGTTTGCATCAATGTGTTTATTTTTTTGCTGCTTTTCAATCTTTTTTTTAACAGTGTTAGATATCTGTTTCATATATGTAGGATTATTTTGAGAGAGTATATACACAGCCATCATGGAGACCTCCAATGCCTATAGAAGATGGCATTTGGAAACCAATTCATGTGAAGACAGATGGTGAAGGGAGGAAGAGGCTCGAGGATTCAGATATTTTGATAGAGTTTTATTATGTGAAAGTAGACCTATGCGGGAAGACGTCTGGCAATATCCATGGTAAGATCGTCATGGACTGCACTTCGTTCCTTATACACCTCTTTGATCGTGACAAAGAAAGTGCACTGATGATTCACAATAAGGTAACAGCGATACACTACTAATATCCTATCACATACCCACGCCCCCTTTTCTCACTCTCTCTAAACATTTATTTCTTGTCATTCTTGTAGGGTTCTTTGCCATTAAACAGTCCTGAAATAGCCCCTTTGGCTTATGATCGAATCTGGATCCTTATTGACCTCAAAATAGATGACGAATTACTATGTAAAGGTCTTGTAACATTTAATCGTTTTGGTAAGCAACCCATGAACAAGTGGTTGTGTTACGAGTATAAAGGTGGGAATGGTTCCGTGCTCGTGACTTTTGCTGTGATGGATTGTGCTTGGCTTGCTGAGCTTGAAGTGAAGCTAATCAAGTCTACTGAAGATGAAACAGTAGTAGGTTTCAGAATTCATGGTGATATGGTTGCTTACATCGATGATATGCCATACCTAAGAGACTTTATTTTCAGAAAGAGAATTGATGATTGCACCACTATCAAGTCTCTGGAGTCCATTCCGTTGTCTAGATCTTTGTTTGTTTGCGGTCATGGCTCATCCCTTGTTGTTAAGGTTGATCTTTGGAATTCTGACACCAACGAACCCCTTGTGCGTGGTGCATTGCTTTTCTCGCCGGAGTATTTCGGCGACTCTGATGTGGGGAAACTAAACAGCCCATATGGTGAGATTCAAGTAAAGGTTACTTGGTCGACATTTTTGAAACATCCAAAAACACGCGATGTCATTCATTTGCCCTTTCTTCTACCAAGCTTAAGTTAATTAGTTGTTCCAAGATCATCCTCTCCTCCAAACTAAAGAAACATGACTTTACTTTTGTAACGTGCTAATATTTTCAAATTTGGTTGTTTGTCTATCTGTTTTATGTTAGTACAAGTTGCTTTATATACTTTTGATGGTTATGCTCTCAGACTTTTGATATAAATTGTCTTTAACATTTATTGTTGCAATTCTATTGTAATTGTTAAAATCTCTTTGTAGGTTCGGGACATACCATGCTTACACTAGAATTAATGAAATAAAAATATTGATTTTGCGTTGAGAATTTTCATGTGTACTAGCGATCTTGTTTTACTTGCTTCCATGCTAAATTTTGGAATATAGCGTCAGGAAGAGTGGAAATAACTTTGTGCCGTGGCATGACTAAAATTATTACGAGGAAGTTGTTCAAATTTCTAAAGCTTCAAAGTGATATAATTCTTCTGTGTTAATGCATAATTGTAATTTGTATCTCTTTTTCATAATTAAGTTTCTAATCCGATGAGATGAAGTGTAGTATAGTCGGCATGGAGGGCCTCCTCTTCATAACAGGATGGGTCAGGTGTCGGGTTACGAGTTGTCTTCTCAACCCGTTTACGGGTTCCATGATTGAGTATCATGATATCTTCCGATATTTAAACACCCTTGCTAAAAGAGGAAATGATCAGCCACCATCATTTACCTATGCAACTTCTTCCTCCCTTGCCATTCTGGTGATCGCATCTCATTCTGTGGCATATGCCGACCCTGGTTATGTTGAATGGAAGTTCATTTCACTAGAACCTCATCACCACCACTCACTAGAACCTCATCACCACCATCTCATTCTGGCGAGTCGCTCGTGTTCTTCCAAGGTTGTCCCTATAGTTTTTCAGTTACAGGGGGGCTTGTGTGGTTTGAAACTGAGGAAAGCCAGAAAAAATTGATTGAATGTAAAATGGAAACCCTCATCGTGGGCCCACCAATTGACATTATACCTATCAGAGGTAGAGGTTTTGAATGCTACTACATCGTCGAGTGTAACGGAGAATTGCTCGCAGTCATTTGGTCACCTTGGACCCGAGCAAGCAAATATTTCAGAAATTGCACTTAATAAAAAACATAAATTGCAAAATACAAACAAAATATTTGCTGGAATAATTTGGCATATACATGCAATATTTTACAAATAAATTACTGAAATTTATTTTTAAAGGACATTGTATATATGTCTAACAAAATTAATAATTATTGGAAGCCACATTTCAAATTTTAAGATTACCAAAACCAATAGGTAGCTTTTATTATTTGATGGAGCGCACATTTTTTTTTATCAATTTGATGTGTATCATGTTAAATTAGACACCAAAGACAATTTTCTTTGTTGGGATGTTGCTATTCCGTTTTTGTTGTTTCTTACCAGTTAAAATGGGATTGAGTTGGTACCTACATGCATGGTAAGAAAGTTTATGTTACAATTCATGCTTACCATATCAGATGATTGTGCTAAAAATATTATGAGAATATTCATATTAACAAAAAAAAACTAGCCATAGTCCATAAAAAACAAAATGCCACTGGTATGACTACTTCCGCTTAGATAAATATCTGACTTGAGGAATGTCAAGTCTAGCGTGCCATGCCAACAATGATAGTAACAATTGTACACTTCATTATTTTGAATTTGTGGTACATCAACTTGTTTCATTTACGGTGGCCTAGGTTCATGCCAACAATGACAGTAACAAGTACATTTCATTATTTTGCTTTGGCAATTCATATACTGGTACTGGTAGTTATGTGATTCTGGCTACAGTTGCATTGTTTCAAGATTTACTAAATATCAAATAAAAGTAGAATTTGTTTGCATCGGCTCATTTTCAAAATAATAACATAAATATGTTTTAATTAGAAATGGCATTAAATTCATGTCCAATTCAGAATAAAAACTGAAAATGACATAAACTAAACCGAACAGCAAACAAATACCCAAAATTACCCTTTTCTATGCCTATACCAAAAGTACCCTTTTTATACCTATACCAAAAGTACCCTTTCTATGACTCTTCTATCTGTATGTGCAAAATTAATGGTCCTGTTTATCCGTACAGTATGTCCCTCCGAAATAGCAAATTTGTGATAAAAACTTTCAAACTCTTCAATCCAAATTTCATTCCTTTCCATAGAAAAAGATCATTACCACTCTTCTTATTTGTATTATCTTTGCTAGAAAAATCTACTTCCATCTCGATCTCATCATTCATAGAATGACCATCCTAATATAAACAATGTTTAATCAGAACTCGTATGACATAATATTGTAACACAAAAAACATTATGAACCATAGGTAAATTAAAGTAGGTTGCTCCTTGAATCATGGGTAAAGCAGGTTTACTAAATTCAAATTTTAAGCATGTAGCTTCTTTATCTTTAAGATCAATTCATAAGAAAAAAAAAATTAAAACCATTTTAAGAAAAATGACTACTTTTTAGAACCTGAATTCACCACTTTCTGCTAATGATAAATTATTAATATTGAAACTATAAGAAACCTGAATACTAGATATTATTCAGCTCATTTTGGAAAGTTTCGAGCCAGTAAAATAAAATCGATACAACGAAACCCAGGGAATACAAATTCTGACAACAGAAAATCTTAATCAAAATCTGATCCCGGTACAATAATAAGAACAATTTCAAGCCAGACCTAACAAATAAAAACCAATTAATGCAAATACCTGATGTGCATAGTTATAATACTTTTATGAAATTATATGTAAATAGGACCCTCTTGTACATCTTAATGACTGAATCAATACGATATGAGTTTCAAGGCTATTAATCAAGAAAAGAACAATATCTGACACGATTAAATCTTTCTCAATACTTGAATTCCATTACTTTAGCAAATTTAAAGAAAGTAGCTTACATCAGTTACTTCAAATGGTGGAGATGAGGGCTCGACGGAGCATGGAGGCATTACTGGTTCGTTGGATGGCCCGGCGGAGGGAGCAAGTGAAGCAAGAACTTCATTCATTGGAGAAAGAGAAATCTGACAAGAAAATGTAAGCAGCTTCTATTCTAAAGCATGGGGTTTGCCCACCTTTGTTAAAAGGGGGAATTTCATGTATACCCCTCAAAAACTTCAAAATTACATATTTCCCCCTCTAAATTTTAAAATTACATATTCCCCCCTCTAAACTTCAAAAACTCACATATTACCCATTTTATTATATTTTATATTAAAACACATTCTAAATTCATAAAATACCCATTTTACCCTTTTATTAAAAATCATAAAACATCCATCTGACTCCATTTGAATCTGAAAGGTTCATCTAACGTCCGAATTGCTTTAAGATCCGTGTGTGCTACGTCAGCATGAATCTTGAAGCGAACACGCACGAATATTGAAGCAACGTGCACAGATATTGATGCGAGGCATGCACATCAAAATCGCTTTAAGATACGTGCGCACTACATCAGCACGAATCTTGAAGTGAACACGCACATATCTTATTGCGATGCGGACGGTAGAGGAACCCATCAAATTTAAATTTCAGTTCGATGGAGAGGTTTATACTTTTAATAAAGGGTAAAATGGGTATTTTATTAATTTAGAATGTGTTTTAATATAAAATATAATAAAATGGGTAAATATGTAAATTTTTGAAGTTTAGAGGGGGAAATATGTAATTTCAAAATTTAGAGGGGGAAATACGTAGTTTTGAAGTTTTTGAGGGGTATACGTGAAATTCCCCCTTGTTAAAATATCTACAACAATCAAAAAAAAGGAAAAAAATAATAATAATTACAGAACCATCCATAAGGTTAATACATTTTAATTTTTAGTACAGCCAGTATTGGTTTTGGTTTCACAAATTCCATGTTCTAATTCCATTTTATTCATTTTTTTTCTAATGAGAGACCCCATGTAATTAAACTGATTGTTATTACTTATTAGAAAATTGACTCAATTCCAGTTTTTATTTGCTCGTTTCCTCTCCAAATATAGATTTACCCAATTGCTCAAAAAAGAGAAAATCTTTTTTAAAACCAGGAAAAAAACAAATGGGATAAATTATTTCAGTGAATTAAATATACAATTATAAAAACAAAATGAATAAAACATGACAAAAGAAACCTTTACGCCCTCTTTTTGAAGCTTGGAAGCTCTCAAGTAAAACTCATAATCCAGTGGCTTATCCATAATCACTTTTTCTAATTTAACTAAACTACTGATCATAAATAACAAAATAAACAGATTTCTCTGTTAGAAATAAATGAAATTACCTTCATGGAAAGCCATCGAGAGGACTGGTGAGGGTGCGCACGGTATGAACGAGAATGCTGGTAAACCATTGGAATTGTGGATTAGTAGCTGAGGAGGAGAAGGGGAAGGAGAGGATGTGCACGGTATGAAGGAATATATAACCAACACAAACAACCGAATGGATTCTCTCACGATCTATTGTGGCCTTCGACCGTGCAGCTTGAAGGAAGTCTGTATAGCGAAAGCACTTACTTTTGTATGCCTGATAGTTTAACAGGATGGGCCGCCATGTCATACTATTCTTCAATCAAAACCAATTTCTCAAAAGAGGGCTGGTCTTTTCTCCTGCATATGTACAATATTTAAGCAATTTTTCATCTTCTAATCAGCAAGCTAAAAGCTTGAGCAGAATTAAGTAGATCTTAATTTAACTAAGAACTATCAGCACCATAAGCTTTCTCAAGTGCTGCTAACCACTAAACATAAACAATATGGTAGGTACTGTATTCCTTGAAAAGAAGGAAAGCAGAAAACAAGAAAATGCTGCTAGGTATTAGTTTGCCGAAATGACATTTTGTCCTGACAAGAATCCGATTGTGAAATTAAGCCTCAAAACAATATGGTCTTGTAGTAATAATCATGTAATGGAGTCTCAATTGAGTCTCCTTATAACTAATATATGTTTATTCAGTCTGAAGGAACCCTCTGTAATACCATCGTAGATGACAAAAATCAAACTGTTCTCCATAAATTTGATATAAATACTCCTATCTAATCAATAACAAATTTATCGTATCCATCGGGTAGATAAGGTTAATCGATCAAATGCGCAAAATGAGGTACTGTACAAAAACTAAGTTCGATACATTCGCGAAAACCATGATTATACTGTGAAAATAATAGAGATATAAAGAGAGAGTGTACCAGCTGTGGAGGAGATGAGTGAAGGTGAGCTCATTTGGGCCCATAAGAACAGTATGAGCTGATAACAAGGCCCATATTATGCCCATAGAATAGTCGACTGGTCTGTATTAAGATTCATGTACATTTGATCAACACGAAACTTTGATGCAGATCAGACGGCTCTGACCTGACATCGAACCGAATTTAATCCTATACCCATCAGACCATCCCCCCAATTCCATTACTATTTGTTTAAATAAAGAAGAAACTCATATTCTATTCAGTTCTAATGGTGAAAATGCAAATTCTCTTCAGTATCTGGTCTGTAAAAAAGATTGGCCACCACAATATTTGGAACGGTGATTCTCCTGGGAAACAAGATTTGAGCACTAAATTTACACAAAAGCATAAATGAAAACAAGCATTCCAGTACCAGCTAATCAGCTATAGCAAAACTAATTGAAAATATATGACAAACTGGTGAAGAAAGACCTTTATTATGCATCGGTACCATCATAATAATGGATGGTACCACTGCTCTGCATGACATGAGCATCTTAAATAGCTAGAGTTGGTCTCTATTTTGGTAATTCCCCACCAGCAAATCAAGCAGTGAATTTCCCAAAATGATATTTCACCAAAAAAAACTGCTGTGCATCGAGGTCATTACTAGTAACCTGTCAGACATCAAGAAGCAGAATTTAAAAATTGGCAAGTAAATCCATTGTGGTCTTTGATGTCCAGATGTGCAGCTAATGAGGTACATAAAAGAGAACCAATTTCTGCAATTTAGATCACAAGCTTTATCTGCAGTTGTCAAATCTTTGAAATACGTAAGATATAAAATAACCAACGAATATCACATACAGTAAGAATCTAAAACGAAGCAATTATAATTCTCAAGTATCCCATTTTCTCCGGAAAAAAAAAAATGACACAGCAAAGGCTGCAACTTCAACAGGCCTATGTGGATCCACCTTATCCCAAATTCTGACCTAAAATCGCCCTTTCGAATATTGGGGGAATTTCATTAACTATATTGTAAAAATTAAGACAAGACAGGGCAACAAACTATAAAGACAGCAAAATAAAATAAAAGAGGGAACCACATCCAGAAGGATAGTTTCAAAATTTGCTACTAACTAGGTGCTTCGTGTTGCGGCTAGTTCTTTTTGTTTGTGCATTTTTGCGTGCATGGATGACATATTTTTGATATTCTTATGTTTATTTATTGCAGTTTATATTATGTTCGGATTTGGAATTTGGAAGAAATGCAGTACGAAATGAAACTAATTACAAAACAAAAACATAAATAATAACAAATAGGGGTTTGCTTCTCCTGTTGGTTTATCAAGGTTGCATACATTATACAATAAAATTAAAGGTAACATTAAATGAAGACGTCTTATTGCATACATCATCCAATAAAATTATCAGTCCTATGCATGCTAAAAGGAGTACATACTTGAAAAAGAAAGAATTGGACATCGAGTGGAAAAGCCCCTTTCTGAGTTAGTCTGTAAAAAGATGCATTAAACCTTTAAAAACCAATTATCAGATTTTGAAAGAAATAGCAGCAGGAAAATATTGTACTACACAGTTAATAGCATTGCTTGTAGTCAGCTTGGCTTTGATCTTACATAAGCACCTATATTAATTGAAGAAAAAAAAATGTGCTTAAAAATATGAAGCACGATGTATCCTTTAAGTTCATAAATAAAGCGAGATGGGACAAAAAAAATGAGATATGATGACTAAAAAGGAATTGAAAATACTATGTCCAAACTAAAAAATCTTCAGCATCCTAAGGGGAAAAAGGTCAATCTCTATATTTTCTTCTGATCAGTGAATCACTTCAGCAGAGTGAAAAGAAGAATGAATAATATATTGGTGATATGCGGAAGACCAAAATGCCCTCAATACTTAGAACTGATGCACAAAACAATTAAGATGAACTTTCAAGGAATGAAGGGTTTTTTCAATCATATATTTGCAGATTTAATAAGTTAGAAGTTGATGGCAATCAATGCAAAAGAAGAGTAAGATCAATTTTATGAAAACAAAATTGTAGCTTCTTTGAAATTTAGCCTAGTAGCTTACAGTAAATTTTTCTGGTGCTTTTTCTGAAGGAATCTTCTTCTCTCCATCTGTTAAGATGCCTATTGCTTTAATACTCTATATTAGTGCACTATTAGACTCTTGGTCTAATCTTGCTGCCGAAATTTACTACATCAGTCCATGCAAATCATGAATGTTATTAGTAAAGTACTACACCAAACATCAATGTTGTTTATGACTATTTGCTCCCAAAAATTCCAGAAAATACCATATGCATTACTGACAAAAAGGGTTTAAATAATAAGTTAGAAGCAAACTTGAAAGTAACACACATCTTTTTTTTTTTAATATAAACTCACTGTAATTCAAGGTTTCACTTTCTGGAACTTTAGTTGCACCAAACTCCCCTTCATCCTCATTTTCCTGTCAAAAAACAGGCAGCCAATGCATCTGTCAGAAGAGCATGACGTGTGTGAGCTCATACTGTCTGCATCATGAAACTGAGAACGTCCATCTTGTTGTGATGGAATTACAGGGCAGCTCACGGAAAAGAGGTTAAGAGTGTATTCTTTTGTAATTGATTGAGGTGACTCGTATTACCCACAGAGGGCTGCAACTCTGTCAAATTGAAAAATGTTATACGATGACATTAATGATAAGAGAGCTGTCACCTATAGCATTTTTATTGGAGGGATGTGTTACCAACGTAAAACTAAAATGAGGAATAACTCAAGATACTAAAAAGACACTAAAATGAGAAATAACTCAATATACTGACAAAGACTGCATTCAAATGTCTAACCTAATTGTAATCTGACACACTATGTGCATACAGAGTCAACTAAGCACTCTGTCTCACTGACAACAACATTGTTATTGAGACAAAAATAAAACCAGTGAGCTGCTGAGTCACTCCAGGGGAAAAAAAAAACCACCACCTAAAGAAAAAAAAAGGTAGTACTTTTACCTCTATACAGGTAGACAGAGGCAAGAAAACTTGAAAGTTAGCTGGCGACGATTGTTGCCATAAATGAAAGAGCACAAAATCTTACAATTTGTAAATTGCAATTCAGCGAATAATTAATTGCATTAACAAAAGAGGAAAAAACAGAAGAAAAAAAAAACGAAGCTTATACCAACAATTACCATGTCTTTTTCAAGTTTGTTATCAGGTATTTAGAATGCACAAAGTACATATAACACATAATTGGTTGGTCATCTGACAACACTAGTATAACTATCATTCTAGTATATTAAATGGGTTTCAAGCAAAATGTTGCTCTGATAGGGACCTAATATCTTATGTTCACAACATATTTTGAAAAATGGTTAATTACAATGCAACAACTAAGTGTAGTCAACTGGTTGTCAATCAAACATGGACCGTTTTGCCCCTAACTCAGTAAGCCTCTAACCACTACATCAAATTGGAACTAATATCTAGTATGCAGATGCAATCAGTAAAGCCATTCCACTGCAAGGGTTTCATATAAAAAAGAACATAAAAAATTGTCTGTGCTGATTGCATATAACTTTTAATCCCTCAAACCCTGAAAAAAATTAATAAAGAAATCTCAACAAACATGATATCACAATAAACTTCAGTGGCAACACAGTGGTTTTTTTTTTTTTTTAAAAGAAAGAAAATAAGAAAGCAAACCACCAAGTTTGTTTTTTTGCTATGCAAATATTTTTGATCTTCTGTTCCAGTTTGTCTAATATTTCCTCCTCCCTTCTAACAAAAGCAGCAGCAGATTACAGTTAGTTACTACAATTCAAAATAGTTTGCAGTTTTGTTCACATATATATGTATCAACAATACCTACCAATCCAAGAATGCAGGGTTGATGAGCACTACCAATGATAAACTATTAATCACTAGGAGCAGAACTTGGGTGGGAGAAATAAAGCTCAAATACTTTGGTTGTCTGCCCTTATTGCATGGTACCCACTGGTACTGTACAGTTGCAGTAGCAGTTGTAAATATAGATTGAGGAATAATATGAGAAAAAGAAATATAAGAAATCATGGACCAAGGAATACTCGCAGGTATGCAACCAATTAAGAGAAGAAATAAAACAGATAACTTTAGTGTAGAATGAAGAGTTTGAAGTCAAATCACCTCACCAAATGCCAGAATAAGTGTGACAGAGGTAAGAATTGCCTCCCATGCTGGCACAAGCTTATGAAGGAAAATTGGCAGAGCCTGAAAGAAAGAAAGAAAGAAAGGAAATCAGGAAAGAAAAGTATTGTAAATATATTACTAGAGTTTGTGTATCCTACAATTAAATAAACTAATTAACTAAGAAAATATTTATAAAGAAACTTCCAGGGATAGACTCTAAATTAACAGTGAAAAGATTCTTGCCTAGGGTCTCTAATAAAAATTCAAGTGCCTCCCCATTGTCCCATTTAATAGCCGGTCGAATTCAAATACATAATTTTACAATTTATGAAAGAAAATTCACAATTCAGTTCATGGAGATTGTACATCATAATATGCCAAGTAAGTCATTCTCATTTTTCCCATATATAAATCATCTAAAAGATAAAATTACTAGTCTAGATTACATCATAATATGCCAAGTAAGCAAAATCTGAATCTCAAGCCCACTTAGAATCAAACACTTCTGAGGGGTGGAGACACCAGTATCACTCCATCTCCTCTGACAAACAAAAATGGTATACAGAAAAATTAAACAACAAGTTACCTCAGTCAAAAACAGAATACAGAACTTATATGATGCACAAATATTGAAATTTCTTTCAAGGTTTTTGTATTTGCCATAACATGGTACCTAAAACTTATATAATACACACATATTGAAATTCCTTTGGACCAGAGTTTTTACCTTTTTACCCTTTTCTTGTGAAACTTGTGAAACTTGTGCAAGGGCCTCTCATATGATTAAGAGAAATAGTGCTTATATATGCAGTTTAGGTCCTGATACATACTGACAACTGTCTTTACTCTTTACTGCATACTCAATTTATATTGAAAATTAATAATACTTCATCACAGTTTGTGAATTTGACTTATTTTGAACTTTGAAGGCATCCTCATCAGTGCAATCATCCCCAATATATATTGTAAATATATTACTAGAGTTGGCGCATCCTAAAATTCATTCAACAAAGAAAATAATTATAGAAGAAACTCCAAAGGACAGATTCAAAATTTAGAAAAAAAAATAGTGAAAAGATTCTTACCTGGCACTGGCAATGGATATGTCAAACCACTTATATCAGGTTTGGAATTTTTGTCTTATGTTATAAGACTACACCAGTAAGTACAGCAGCCATAGGAATTTGTTCCCATTCCTTTATAAATGCATTGTGTCTAATACGAATGAGGAGTTACTTGAAAACCCATAACTTAAAAACCCACTGTTAACTCTTACTCAGTTCAAGCATAACTTTGAAACAAAGAATATTTTGTGAAGCAATAAGAAGCATATACTGAAAGATATAAAATGAGAAATATTGTTCCATTGAACAATGCCCCAGAATTTGGGCAAATAATACAAACAACAAAACAAAAAAGATAACAATAAAATTAAAGATAGGTAACCACCAAAAATATTAATTTCCCTTCTTAATCGTTAATATAACCTTGTTTCTTTCCTTCAAACCCCGGCCTCATGAGTTTCTTCTCCCTCTTCTCAATCTTTCTCATCTTTTTCTGATGAATTCTCTCCTTTATATTCCCCGATCTCTTGCTCTGCTTCTCAGCTTTGGACTTTGCCACTGTCTCCTCCCTCTCTTTCCATTTTTGCTTATTCTTCTCCTGCCTCTTCTTCTCTTTCTTGATACTCTGTTTCAGCAATTTGGGGTCATCATGCACCTTCTCTCCCGCCGCCTTACTAACTGCCGCTTTCCAAGAAACCTTCTTCCCCTTTTCAGGATCTTTTTTTGCCTCTTCAAGCCTCTTTGCTCTCTCCAATTCCTTCTCCTTGGGAAGCTTCTTCGTTCTCTTCTTATTCTCTCTTCCATCAATTCTAACCTGACCAAATGTAATATCGGTAGGTTCACCGACCTTATTCTTCTTATTGTTCTTGGAAAAGGTCTCATCCTTTCCATCCTCTCTCTTTCTCTTACCAGAGTTATCAGCTGAAGCAGCTTCTTTCTCTTTGTTCTTCTCTCTGTTCTTCTTTGACTGTACCTTGAGCTTCTTCTTGTTGCTCTTCATCTCCTTCTTTCTTTCCTGCTTCAACTTTGCCTCAGGGCGAGTGTTGCGACCTGATGAGAGCTCAGCAATCCGCTGTCTCAGACGCTTCTGTAGCTCTTCATATGTTACTGGCCGCTCGTCAGTCAACAAAGCCTTACTCTGATCCTTCTCCAGCTCCTCTTCTTCTTCCTCTTCCTCTTCCTCATCCTCTTCATCAACGTCGTCTTCTTCATCATCTGAAGACGATTCTTTCTCTTCATCTATAGATTTCTTCAACAGATCGAGCGTAGAGGAGGCGGGTCGGGTTGGGTCAAGGCGGTTGCGGCGAGATTTGTTGATGTTCTCTCTGGTTTGCGCCTTGATCTTCTCCTGCTTCGATTTGGAGAGGCCAGGGAACCATGGTTTGTCGTCGGAGGTGTAAGGGAGGAAAAAGCGCGCTGGGATGAGCTCAACGAGTTGGTCGAAGAAGAGCGAGTGCTCGTGGATTAGGTTCTTTAAGTCGAGAGGAGATGTGGTGGTGGTTTGATTGGCGGCACCCCCTCCGCCGATAACAGCGGAGCGCTTCTTCCCCATTTCCTAGCTAGGGTTCAGGGTTTTGGTCGGGTTCGGAGAGGAAGGAAAAGGAGCTCTGATTTGGGTTTTAGAGGGGACAGACTTAGATAGACAAATAAAAGCCCAATCTGGCCCGTTTAGGGATGTACAGTAATTGCAACTATATAGACAGACCGTTTGATTTGGTCAAGATACGCGCGGAGGAATACCGCTTAATGATACCGTGAAGATGAAACGGAGTCTCTCTCCGTTAGCGCGAAGGGATCAAAAAAAAAATATCATGCTATTTCCCTCTCGTCTCCCGGTCAACCTTCTCAACCCCGCCTCCCTCCCCCATCTCCTCTGTCGTAATAGAGGAGGCATCCTCATTTAAAACAAGTTACGAGATACTGGTTGTTCATGCTACGGCTCTTGATGTGGTGAAGAACTGAAGATACAGCTGCAGTGCTATTGGGATTTTTTGAACCAATTTGTGAGAATCTATTTGTAATTCATTAGGTTTACTCGGTTTTCTTTAACTGTATGGTTTGGGGATAGAATCGATTTTATAAATCAAGTAAAATTCTATTGAAATGGAATTAAAATTTTCGTCACTGTCTAATCCTCTTCTTGGTCGTCTAGATACTTCTAGGAGTCCGGATGTCCGCCTAAATTCTGAATTTTTTTTCCTCTGTGTTGTACATTTCATGGAACAATATATTTCTGTTGCTGAAATTAAAAGCCTCAATTTCAGTTTTGATGTAGTAAACTAGTAATTAGCAGAAGTATCCTGTTAAAAATTATTTAACTGACAAAACCACTATCTGCAATCTTTAGTCAAGCATGTGATCTGCAATTGGCAAGTTCATGAGAAATATCATAAAGACAATTATTATAAATCTTTATTTTAACACTAGTAAGGCTTGGTGCTCATCCTGACTGACTAATAATAGGTTTACTGGTAAAACTGAGAAACAGAATTCCAGAGAATGTTTTTCATTAAACTGAGTTGTTACTTGTGTTTAGGGGGGGGATCCAGTGTAGACCAGGGGGCGGCTGCCCCCCTGGATTTTGAATTTTAGTGGAGATTTATCGGTTTCGACTGGCTTCCCCCCCCCCCCCCCCGACGAAACTTTTTTTGCCTCCCTCTAAATATTTAATTGGTAATTCGGATTAAATTTATAATTAAAATTAAAATAAATTTCTTGAATTATGATTAGTAATTATAATTATAAGTCAGATTATAATAAATTACAAGTCTGAGCATTATAAAGTATAAGTTAAAGCATTATTTTTTTATCAAATACCCAATTAGTTAATGAGTTTAAATCTGATTAGCTATTTAAACCTAATTCGATATTTTTTTGCCCCCCCTGACGAAAATCCTGGATCCACCCCTGCTTGTGTTGTATATATAGGTTGCGCCTAGTGTCTAATCTCTGTCTAATCTCCTATTACAAAGGTCTAACAATATTTCTAACATAATGTTTAACAGCCTAACAATCTAGAATGGAATAACTGCCTTGAATAGTTCTTACTGCATCTTCTCTGATATTCCCATTCTCCTAATCCCTATTAACTAGGCTAGATTCTGTTACAAATTGAACCCGTGATGGTTCCTATTTTGATACCAGTTTTAAGGATCCTCATAAATGATTGATAATACTACGGCTGACAGAAATGATTGAAGGGGAATTCTCATTAATTTTATACCACATATACAAATTGATTTTTAAGGGTGAAATTTAAGGAAATATGTTATATTCTTTCTCCTGCTAATTCCAACTAATCTTCATCACAGATGCACACAAAACACAAGTGTCGTCTATTCCACCGGTTACGCGCTAATCTCTTTTTTAAATTGTTAATTCCTACAATCAATTTTTTATTTTAACATTAAAAAAAAAAGATAACGCAAGTTATTGAAAATCTCCAGGCCTCTATATATAGTTCCAGATTTCGTAGCATTTTTAAAGGAAAAAAAAAACGAAAATTATTTAAGCTGTACAACCTCTTCCTTTCTCCAAAACCAAAACACCAGTAAAAGTAAAATAATCAAATCACAATTAATTAACCTTTTCCTCTCTTCCTACCTAATTAATTATTATCACAAAACTAAAACTGCAACAAAAATCAAAATTGAAATCAAAGCCACAACGCCCTGGCCTCCTTTAGGATCGGCACGAGTTCACCGGAAATGTGCACAGACATGAGCCGATCGAGACATCCAAGCAATTTCCCCCCGATAAACACCACGGGAAACGCCGTGTCGCCGGTTCCACACAGTTCTCTCGCGACTGCTGTCTCCTCTTCAGTTGACACCTCATACACAGTCGGATTCACTCCGAGCTCCTGAAGCAACCTTCTCACAACGTGACTCATACAGCATCCTTTTCTCCCGATGACAACTACTGGATTGTCTTCTACGACTTGTCTGATGCCACCGCCAGATTGCCGCACGGGTGGTGAAGAAGATATGTCGCCCGGGCGAGGCCACGTGCGCGTGTTACTGTATGGAATTGCTTGGTGCATTTTCCCGATTTTCCTTTCACTGTGTTTAATTGTCCTCTTTCTCTTTGGTTGAGATTTGGTTGATTTTTTTATTCGTTTGATTTTGTTTTCTGATATGGAATTGATTTTCTAAGGAGAAAGGAAGCCAAGCAGGGGGAGAAGCAGGGAAAGAGCGAGGTCATATATAAAGGCCGGATGATGTCATCAGAGAGGAGAAGAACGCATTGACGTGCCCACTTGGAGGTCATCTGGGTCTCTCGCTGCTGACGGTATCCGTTAGGTGGAAAGCCTCCTCTCTACGTCATCAACCACGAAACAGCATTCCGGATGACGTGCCAGATGGAGTTTGAATAAATGCCGTCGGGTCCATGCAGATGCAGTGGGTGCGTATCCTCTGAGATATCTCAATTTTTGCATGACCGACGTGTCCGGTGCCTATTCGGAAGAACGTAGGGGAGCCGTATTAATGGTGCTTTGAGATTCGTGCAGAACGTATTTGAACGATTGAGATATTCCAAAAAGTCACGCAAAATTTGAGATATCTCAGAGGATACGAATTCAGATGCAGCTGCCCTATTCCCTTTTTGCTATTGGATGGAGCAGCTGTTTGGTGTCGAGAAAAGTATACGAAACGGCGGCCGCGCCCACCGTCTGATCCGAATCAAAGTCCCAGATTTGGTTTGTTTTGGCCTTTTTGGTCTCCATTCCCCAGTGATCGTGTATTGCGTGCGGGTATATAAAATGATCTCAATTTTTGCGTATCCTCTGAGATATCTCAATTTTTGCGTGACCGACGTGTCCGGTGCCTATTCGGGGGCACGTAGGGGGCTGTATTATTTGAGGTTTGAGATTTGTGTAGAACTTATATGAACGATTGAGATATTCCAAAAAGTCACGCAAAGTTTGAGATATCTCAGATGACGTGAATTCCTATTAACCACCGGTCGGTACTCGCAATCGCCACAAGCAAAGCATGACGTCATTTTTGGTATATAAAATGATCTTTGATCTTCTGTGACGTAATCTGAAAACATAATTACTCTCTGCACAATTGTACTTTCAAGTATAGTGACACAGTACGCGAATTATTCACGTTTTATTTGTTTTTTTGACGTTTTTGAACCGAATTCCGAATAAAACGGAAAAAACGTATAATACGTTTTATTCGCGAATAAAACGCGTAAAAAACGAGAGTCACGAATTATTCGCGAAAAAAACGGCTGATTTAATCATGCATTTTGGGCCGGCCCGCCACTGTTGAGATTGATTTCAAAATAAAGGCGCTAGATCCACTGCTGAGTTGTTGTTCCTTGATTTCAGTGTGCCGAATCCGCTCCAATTAGTGGCCTACCAACTATTTTGAATTACTTTTTTTTTGTTTTTTTTTTGCTTTCTTATTGTACCGAATTATACTCAAATTATATCCGAATCACGAATTTTTGACCTCGCCGAATCTTTCCCGAATTATTGAATTGTCACTATGCTTTCAACTCTGTGTTGGTGTTGTACCTTATTTCCGGCCACAAAAAATCATGAGAAATTATTGAGGCACCAGATAGACGAGAAAGAATTGTTTGTTTGTTTAATACTTCCTCAAAAAAAAAAAATTGTTTGTTTAATACTTTAATGCAAGTGGTGATGGATTGGTGAGAAAAGAAACAGTGTTATTTATAGAGGCTGCTTCTACAGTTCTACGTCAAATCCAATGAGCTCAGCCTCAACAAAAATATGCCACCAAATCTTTTGTTTTATTATTTTAAACAGTTCGTATTTGGATGTAAGTCAACGGCGCCACGTCAGTTAATAAAAAAATATTTTAAAAAAAATATTTATATGTGCTGTATTTAATATTCATTGACTAAATAGTTATCAATCTGCTAAAGGCGTAATTATTATTTTATTTTGCATTTATTTTTCTTCCTTCTCCTTTCCTTTAGCATTGATCATTTTCGGTACCTGAGTCATCTGCATTTTAAAATTAATTTTTTTTTTTCAAAACCTTCGCAAAGGCTGCAAAAATCATAAGGAGAATCGAACTCTCAACTTTTTGATAATTAATAATATTAAGACTTTCTTTCTAGCCAAATATGCTACCTCCTCTTTTAAAATTAATATTTACAAAGTACATTCTAAAAAACACATTGTAATATTTTTTTTGAAAAAACTTATATTTGAAACTGTATTGTTGTTTTGTTAGAATTTAGCTCAAATCATTTGGTGATAACAAATTTATCAAATTTTGCTAAGGAATTTTGATTGATACATTCACAATTGTTCAAGTTTTCTTTATGCCTACAAATGTAATAGATTCGGAGTTCAATGCCGAGAAGGTAAGAGTCTGTATCCCTAGGTACCAAGGAACGATTTAGAATTTTCGTATGAGGGTAAAAAAAAACAGTGAATTGGATATAAATAGCTGCTTGAATTCAAATTCATTAGCTAATCTAATACTAGATTAAAAAATAAAGTTCGAACTTCTAATTTCCAATGTTCTGACTTCTAATTCTAATTCGCAACATAATCCATAGAATTTATTATAATTTTAATTCTAATTTTAATCCAAAATTCAAAATTCCAGAGGGGTAAAAAAAATTCCAGGTGGTGCAAAATTGGTGTGGGCCTATAAATCCTCATAAAATTTTAAAATCCAGTAAGGACAGTTCCCTCAGGCTCCACTCGAGTTTGCCCCTGCAGGTACGTGAGGTACAATATATATATATATTTTTAAGGAGAAACATGAGGGTCAAGTCCCCAAATTCCATTAATGCTTACACCAAAGGTGTAATATAAAGTTTATGTACATGAGATATTTACAAGGAGATAAAAACAGAGAACAGAAAAAATAAAGTAAGTAAAATCAAAGAAAAATAACAAAAAGCCTAAATTAATCCAAGTCGTACTGTGATCCAAGTTTATGTACCTGAGGTACAATATATATAAACGAACAGTCTAAATTAATCCAAGTCGTATCAAACTCGATCTAATGTCTGTAGAAACCATTGGAGGTCCACTTTGATATTCGTGCCAAGTTAAGAAGAACGGTCCAGATTTACTTATCGTGATTTGGCATCAGTCTCTTACTCTCTTTAACTTTGTAATTTTTAAATGAAATCGGTGATCAGCTAAAAAAAAAGTAAATTAAAAGCTTGCTCTTGAATTCTTATTTTATTTTTTTCTGTCGTTAATTTGTGGATCGAATCTTGGCAGCCAATTTATTTGATATTAAACTTTTCTAACTATTTTAATTTTATCAGTGAAAGACAGGGGACTTTAATTCTCCTATATATTTTTCCAAAATTAGTTGCATGTGAAATCTAATATTAT
Source organism: Carex arenaria (assembly GCA_964058825.1). Taxonomy (NCBI): domain Eukaryota; kingdom Viridiplantae; phylum Streptophyta; class Magnoliopsida; order Poales; family Cyperaceae; genus Carex; species Carex arenaria. Next base: position 38,124 of record CAXKVW010000693.1, read on the forward strand.
GGAAATTAATGAACCATCAATTTGCGAGTACAAAATGATCCATCAGACCAAAACCACATAATTTGAAAACAAAAACAAAAAAATAAGCAAGCACTAAAAAATATACAGCATAAATAAATTTACTGTTTAATAAAATATGTGTGTATTCGATGAGCATCAGATTATATTTGATTCAATAATCGATCGATCTAGATCGTTTGACTTATGTCCAGATTATTAATTTATATGCAAAAATAAACATTAATTATGAATTGTTTGTAAATTTGAACCAGACACAATTTTTTTTAATGCAGATCCAACGTACAGTTAAAATTGAATATCGAAATAAATTTGATCAAGTGTCATCTTGAATGGATAATAACAAGGTGATAAGGACAAATAATTGGACCATCTCTTAAACACCGTCGTATTATACCTAATATAATTAGTATATCTATGATTTATCTACATGTGTAATGTAACTAATTCATGCGTCCCTGTTGTACCGAAAAAACAATTAATACCTCTCATGAAAATAGTATAGAAACTAAATCATGATTGATTCGTACGCTCCCGGGTCAACGCGTTTTTATTTTCATCTACTGCGCCATTGAACGTTGTACTCGTGGAATTTTCTAATTACTAAATTTCATAATAGCCAAGTGCCCAAGTGCTCAAGTGGCTTATTGTTAGTTGTCAACGACAGCGAACATCAGGTTGGAGATATAATAATTAACAGGAAAAGTGACATGAAAACTGTGACTAACAAGATACATTAACAGGGAAATTTTTTTTCGGTAGAAATTAACAAAAATATATAGAGAGAAACAGAAAAAATATATTAGTCTTAATATTGATAAAAAAATCAGTACAAATTTTACCGATTCTAAAATTCTCAAAATTTAGAACAGTAATAAATCTACTGATCCTAACTGTTTTTTTTACAATGGAGATGCTTTTGTCTAACAAAATATTCTGACATGAAACAAATGAGATGGACACCTGTTGGTATATGGATGGTTTGAATTGGGTAAACTTCGATGTGTTAATTTCTTTGTCCAGTGAAATCTCTCCTTCATGACACTAGATGCATCCAAATTTGACTTAAAAAAAAATGCATCCAATTATGTAATGCCACGTCAGCTTCTAGATTACCAATTTCCCATTCACTGAGATTGAGACTAGCCGTATTATACAGAATTTAGTGCATCCAAATTTTTAAGATGGGTAAAAAATTTACTGTTCTAAACTCTTTTAGTTTTTACAAACAGTAAAGTTTATACTAATTTTTCTATCAATAATAATATTACTGTGCTCTTTATGTTTCTCTCTCTTCTTTTTTATTATTTTTTACCCAAAAAAAAAAATTCTATCAATGGGTGCCGCTTAGCGGCATGGTTTGACACAAACATGACATCATAATTTTACAAAACAAAATAATACCCAAATAAAAAGAGACAAATTAAGAAACCAAAATTGTTGCTAATATCAAATGTGGCGTTGCAACGAAAGAGACCATTCAAAAAAGTAAATTACTGTACTCTTTAACTTTGTAGTTTTTAAATGAAATCGGTGAGCTAAAAAAAAAGTAAATTAAAAGCTTGCTCTTGAATTCTTATTTTATTTTTTTCTGTCATTAACTTGTGGATCGAATCTTGGCAGCCAATTTATTTGATATTAAACTTTTTCTAACTATTTTAATTTTATCAGTGAAAGATAGGGGACTTTAATTCTCCTGTATATTTTTCCAAAATTAGTTGCATGTGAAATCTAATATTATGGAAAATGAACCATCAATTTGCGAGTACAAAATGATTCATCAGACCAAAACCACGTAATTTCAAAGCAAAACAAAAAAAAAAATAAGCCAGCACTGAAAAATATACAAGACATGTACAGCATAAATAAATTTACTGTTTAATAAGACTGCAGACAATTAATGTCCATTAAAAATAAATTATACTGGAGCATCTATTGCTAGTGTTTTATTGGTACGTATATCGAACAATATTTGTGTGTATTGGATGAGCATCAGATTATATTTTATTCAATAATCGATCTAGATCGTTTGACTTATGTCCAGGGGCGGACCCATGTGCATCGGGGCAAGCTGCCCCGCTCCCACTGGATTTTGTATTTTAGTGAAAGTCGGGACGTTTCGATCGACTCTGCTCTTCTTTGGAAAAAATTTTGTCCCCCGCTGGATGTTTAATTTGTAGTTCGGGTTAAATTTATGGTTAAAATTTAAATAAATTTCTTCAATTATGAATAACAATTAAAAGTATATATTAAAATATTAGAAAAATATAAATTAAAGCATTATTTTTTATTAAGTACTTAATTAGTTAATGGATTTGAACCCAATTCAATATTTTTTTGTCCTTCCCTGACAAAAATTCTGGGTCCACCTCTAGATTATTTATATGCAAAAATAAACATTATGAATTGTTTGTAAATTTGAACCAGACACAATTTTTTTTAATGCAGTATCTAACAGATCAAATTGAATATCGAAATAAATTTGATCAAGTGTCATCTTGAATGGATAGTAACAAGGTGATAAGGTCAAATAAATGGACCATCTCTTAAACCTGATATAATTAGTATATCTATCTACGTATGTAATGCAACTAATTCATGCGTCCCTGTTATACCGAAAAAACAATGGGACGAGCTTGGGTCCGATGCCCATCTGACTCAAACTGGATCCAATGAGTTCCATCACCGTCTGATTTGATTTAAGATCCGTACGCACATATATTAAAACGAATGCACACGGATATTAAAACATATCACCCGGATCTTAAAGTGAATCGGACGGTAATAGAACCCATCGGAAACAAGCTGCTCCCAAAAACAATACCTCTCATGAAAATAGTATAGAAACTAAATCATGATTCATACGCTCCCTGGTCAACGCGTTTTTATTTTCATCTACTGCGCCATTGATGGCGTACATTGTACTCGTGGAATTTTCCAAGTGCCCAAGTGGCTTATTGTTAGTTGTCATCTCCAGTATACAGAACTGGAGGGGGTCCAGCGTCATTGTTTTAGTTTTCTCCTGGTCTCTGATATAGAGTTTGATATTAAATTACTTTAAAATATCAGTATTTGGGTTTTGGAGCATTTTGCCTTTGAATTGAATCATGTTCAAAGTTTTATGAACTGTTTGATTGAATGGTATAAAGATTAAACTATTTGATTGTAGAGTTGATTAATCTCTCTCCGTTAGACAGAAAAATAAAATAATCTTTCTTCTTCTTCGGATCCACAAGTCCCTACTTGATAATAAATAAATAAATAAACTTATAATTTTTTTCTCGTATTGTACATTAAGAATGAAATGATAAAAAACATTAATCTTAATAGAAGAGACAAAAAAAATCAGATAAAAAGATGTAAATTGAAAAACAAAATCCTCTCTCTGAAAAAAAAAAAAGGAGAGAAGAAAGATATTTTTCTCTCGGAATTTATGTGTTATAAAGATGTAAATACAAAGAATTGTTTCTCTTTGAATTTTTTTTTTTTTTTAAACGAGTGAGTTCAAAAAGAGATATCAAGAGAAAAAATATTTCTCTTTTACCTAACAGAGATGAGCTAACATTAGTTTCAATCAATTAACTAAGCAACATTAATATTATTTGGTGTAAAAATACTCTATATAAGTATATCAGTTCAGAAGCTTTCAGACAAGCTCCCAATCCTGATATTTAATAGTAATAGGATAATACATGAATTACCATTGAATAAAAACATTAAAAATATCATTATTTTGTTAACAAAGAATAGTTGTTTTAAGTTCAAGTTCAAACAGGAGACTGCCATTGCGTTTGGAATGGAGAAGATCAATTGGAAACCTGAAAAGTAAAAAAGAAAAACGTGAGATAATGTCACATGCTACGTCATGTATGAAATCGTGGGGGCTCAATAATATCTACACTCCTGTATGATTACGACACCTGTGCTCTATTATATTATATATTTAATATTATTTCATGGTGGCGCTTCTAGGTATCCCCTCACCAAAATTTATATTTAATTGTAGGCATTTATCTGTTAAAATCAAATCATTATTAATGATAAAGATATTTTAAAGACTACGTAAATTATATGAAAATTAAAAATTTTTGTTGTTAATCATTGTGTAGCTTTCTTAATAAAAAAAAGTAGATAGATGTATAGCAAGAAGTTGAAGAGCTAATAATATATTACAATGGAGTAAAATGTTGATTTTATATGTTTATATTCATTAAAATGTAAACAATTCATAATAAGATGGACACATGAAAAATAAATATATTGTAAGTTAGATGAAAAATCTAATACTACTAAATGTCATTGCATGATATTATCTCCTTGTTTGACGAGAAAGAAAATTCAAGTTTATTTGTCATTCTGTGTATACATTGTATATACATTAGTATGATTTGATCATTATAGTTAATGTTATCATCATACTCATTATGTCAACAATTTGTAGCCACAGATAAAATTATTTTGATGTATAAATAAATTGACACAATGATGGCGCACATCAGGTTGGAGATATATATTTTTTTTAGAATAAACAGGGAAAGTGACATAAAAATTGCGACCAACAGGGTACATCAACGAGTGCCACTTAGCAGCGTGGTAAGACACAAGCATGACATCGTAATTTTACAAAACAAAATAATATTCAAATAGAAAGGGACAAATTGACAAACCAAAATCGTTGCTAATATCAGACGTGGCGTTGCAACGAAAGAGACCATTCAAAGCAAAAAAAAAAAAAAAAACATGCTTATCTTTTGCAATGCTGCCACATGATCACACTTATCTCTATCTAACTATCATCAGGAAAAATAAAATAAAATGCTGACATCAAATCATCAATTCATTGTATGTTAACATCATATTTCTTGGTTAAAAATTAGCTATAAATTTATTAAAAACCGACTAAACAAAAAAATTAATAAGATGGACACATGAAAAATAAATATATTGAAAATTGTAAGTTAGATGAAAAATCTAATACTACTAGATGTCATTGCATGATATTATCTCCTTGTCTGACGAGAAAGAAAATTCAAATTTATTTGCCATTCTGTATATACATTGGTGTGATTTGATCATTATAGTCAATGTCATCACATTCATTATGTCAATAATTTGTAGCCACAAATAAAATTATTTTGATGTATAAATAAATTGACACAACGATGGCGCACATCAGATTGGAGATATAATAAATAGGGAAAGTGTCAAGAAAATTGCGACCAACATGGTACATCAACGGGTGCCACTTAGCAACGTGGTGAGACACAAGCATGACATCATAATTTTACAAAACAAAATAATATCCAAATGGAAAGGGACAAATTGACAAACCAAAATCGTTTGCTGATATCAGATGTGGCGTTGCAACGAAAGAGACCATTCAAAGCAAAAAAAAAAGAGCATGCTTATCTTTTCAATGCTACCACATGATCACACTTATCTCTATCTAACTATCAGCAGGAAAAATAAAATAAAACGATGACATTAAATCATCAATTCATTGTATGTTAACATCATATTTCTTGGTTAAAAATTGGCTATAAATTTATTAAAAACCAACTGTACAGGAAAATTACAATCAATTTGATCGTCAAATTAGAAGATAAACAATTTTGATCTAATTGAAGGATCGGCCTTGACCTTTATTTTTGTATTTTTAAATTATAAAAATGCATTTAGATTCAAAATACTCATCTTCCATTCTGGACGGTTGAAATTATTTTATTTAATATTTAAAAAATTAAGATATTTTTAAAATCTAACGAGGAATTTTAAGTAATAAAAGGTCAAATTTGGAAAGCATCCCCACATTTTTTGAATCTAGATCTAGTGAAGTAATCCAATCTTTGGATTTTAAATCGGGACCGTCCGATTTGAATCCGAGATAATCTATCTGAATCCAGAGGACACACATCTCGAGAATGAATTTGAATCTGAGAAGATTGTGAGCGACGAATTCTAATCGGACGGTCTCAATCCAAAACCCAAAGATTGGGTTACTTTAGGGGATCCATAAACATAAAAGAAGAAGCCGGTTTCATGATCGGAAGTCCAATCAACTCGCCAATGTGATCGAGATTTTAGATCTTGTTTTTTTGAAGAAGGAGATTTTAGATCCATAAATATTAAATAGTGATTTGACCTCGATTTGATCCAGCTATGAGTTGTGGATGAGAATTATTACTTCAACTCGTATATTGTAATTTCAATCACAACTCAAGATAAGTTTTTTTTCCCCTGTTCGCTTCTTGTATTAAAAGAAAATAATTACGGACATAAATATCATATTTATTGAAAAATCTCATCAGTTTTCCTATAGATTTAATAAAACGGTTTTACTTTGTCCAGACTTAAAGCATCTCCCTTTCAACAATTAAAATTAATATCCAAACAACTGTCAAGTGCTAAATAAAAATCAAATCACGCTTAATTTCTAAATCCCTGCATGTCTGGTATTAATATTTAGGGGGGAATTTCATGTATACCCCTTAAAAACTTCAAAATTATGTATTTCCCCCTCTAAATTTTGAAATTACATATTTTCCCCTCTAAACTTCAATAACTCACATATTTACCTATTTTATTGTCTTTTGTAATAAAACTCATTCTAAATTTATAAAATACCTGTTTTACCCTTTATTAAAATTATAAAACGCGAACTCAAATTAGAATCTGAAGGGTTCCTCTACCGTCCGATCTGCACGCATTGCAATAAGATCTATGCGTATTTGCTTCAAGATTCGTGCTGATCTAGTGTGCACGGATTTTAAAGCAATTTGATCCGCATGCATCGCATTAAGATCTGTGCACGTTACTTCAACATTCGTGCGTGTTCGCTTCAATATTCGTGCTGACCTAGCACACACAGATCTTAAAGCAATTCGGACGGTAGAGAAACCTTTCAGATTCAAACTAGAGTGAGATGGATGTTTTAGAATTTTTAATAAAAGGGTAAAATGGGCATTTTGTGAATTTAAAATGTGTTTTAATATAAAATACAATAAAATAGGTAAATATGTGAGTTTTTGAAGTTTAGAGGGGTAAATACGTAATTTCAAAATTTAGAGGGGGAAATATGTAATTTTGAAGTTTTTGAGGGGTATACATGAAATTCCCCCTAATATTTAAGTGATAGTGATAGTCAATCTCGGATCCGACTCTGCTGCTTTTCTGAGAGAAAAGCAGCCTGCTGCTTTTCCGATCTCAACCATTCAAAATTTTCAATTTGCGTATCTCGATAAAGTAACTTTTCTATGCACAAATCTCAACAAATTTGAATGGCTGAGATCAGAAAAGCAGCAGAGTCCGATTCGTCAATCTCAATGACCAAACTTGTACAGTTGTAGGCTTCTAGATTAATTAATGTATTGTATGTATGGACCTGTATTTATTAGCCACGAGGGGTTTAATTGTGGTCTCACTTTCAAGAAAACAAATAAAAATAATTGGTTTGTGTTAAAAAAAAATAACATCATATTGATGTCATATTGTAATTTCAAGAATAGAAAATGCTAATTAATTGTTTGTCCATTATTGTTACAACGTGATGCTATTGATTTAATGAAAGGAAAAAAAATATGTTTAGCAGTTAAATATGAGTAAATCGAGCTATTTTCTTATGTTCCGGTCCTATTTATCACATTTTTGTTTTTTTTTTTTGTGTTCGTTTTTCTTTAAGACTTATCACATTTTTATTTTTATTAATGAAAATTGTCAATTGATATTTACAAACTGCCGTCATATATGATCATTGTAATTTTAATTGCAGTGAATATATATATGGAGTTGGCTAAGGTGCTACGCATAGCATATAGGTCCTCCGTGCAACGGCTCAATATTTGAGTTTTTAAAATCCTAACGGTCGATCTGAACCGTTCATCATGATCTCCAAATGAATATGTACTTGCAAATTAAATTTTACATTTTAAAAAAAAATTACTATTTTTTTAGATAGGTAGAAAATCACTTAATCTGAATAGTACATAATTTCCAGATCAAGTGATTTTCTATCTATCTAAAAAAAATAGTAAAAAAATTCTAAGAAATATAAATTTGATTTGCAAGTACATATTCATATGAAAATCATGTTGAATAATTCGGATCGATCGTTATAATTTTGAAAACTTAAATATTAAACCGTTGTACGGAGATCCTCTTATATTAGCAATTTCCAATATATATAGTGTTAGTCAATGTCAATGTTAATGGAATGGTCCAGACCGGATATCGACCCCTTGGCTCCCATTAGTAAAAGTCTAAAAGAGGGGCTCCTGGTTTTGCTGCACAGCTGAAAAGACAAAAATCTTGTCTGGCATCATGTCAGGCAAAAGTGCAATAGCGCTGCAACTTAACTTTGAATTCGTATCCTCTGCATTAACTCAAAAGTAAATCTTTTGAGTTAATACATCTGAATCATCCGATTTGCTTTAAGATCCGTACAAACAAGATCCGTACTAACTTTGAAGGGTCCTGTGTTACAATCAGACGAACAATATGCATTAACTCAAAAAATTTCCTTTTGAGTTAATGCAGAAGATACGTGTTCACTCAACTTTATCAATCAAACCTTCTAGATATATTAGCATAAAAAAAATAATAAATTAAAGAAATGGGTTTCACCTTCTGTTTAAAAATCAACAAACAAACAATAAAGAGAGCAAGTAGGTCAGTCTCCGGCAACGAACCTAATTTAAATTTAATATATTGAAGAAATACATGAGAAGATAACATCAAACTGTTATTTTCTTTGGACCTTTGGTATCATCAGCTAGCATTGTCGTCACTAGTAGGTTACCGACAAGTCACAAATTAGAAAATTAAAATTAAGAGCTGAAATGTAAAATGCAGTAGTTCAAAAATTTTGAATCTTAAATTACAAAATACGATACGAATTACTAAACTACAAACACACATTTAGTAGTAGAAGGGGGCTAAGTATTCCTATGATTTGGTCGTAGATCCGTCCTGATAACAAATGTTTTAAACTGCAGTTCTGTTCATGCATGCGGAAGATCACTGCATACTCGCATATGCGGATTTTAATGCAGACTTATATGTGCATATTTTAAAATAAACTTTTGTTGGACCCTAAATAGTTCAGTAATATATCTAAGAAATTTACATATTAATTCTTTGAAAATTGGATGAGAATAATACTCTAAACTCTCAATTTCTCGAAAGTCACTAATGATTGGCAATGATTTTCATGAAATAAAACTAATGAAAAATTATGCATAAAAAATTATGAATTTTGATATAAAGAATCCCTAAATACTCAAAAGGTGTGAATTTATATGAATTTTTGAAGTTCTGGAGACATCCGGGTGCACAAAATGTTAGCATAGACGGTGCTGCATGTAGTATTATATGTTTGCGTTACCGCATGTGCGGCTATATATTAAAATCCACGTATATATGACTGGACGATATTTTGAGTCAGACAACATATTGCATACGCATATGCACTTCATGTGGCTGCATTTAAAAGCATTGTTGATAAATGATTAATAGTAAGAAACAAAAGAAAAAGTTTTTGACATTTTTCTTACCAAAATTGTTGTTCAAATTACATACATACACCGTAAAAATTGTTATGTTTGTTATGCCAAACAAAATTCCTTTTATTTGATTTTCCTTCAAAAGAAACATTTGCGCATTTCATCCCACATATACCCAATTCATCGAAAAAAATACCCTCATGATTCAGCCTATTAAGCTTGACGCTTGAGTTTTGTTTTTGCAAAGTTTTAATATGGATCTACACCAAATTGGTATCAAACTGGGCCGAAGCCTCATATCAGGTCCGGCCCGTATCTGGCCCGTACTTGAATTGAATTTTGTCCCCTTCTAATAGATAATTTAATCATAATTAGTTGTGACTTAGTTTTAAGTCTCAATTAGAATTCTACTAGTAAATTTTAAATCCTAAATATTACTAACTTAGCTCCCTTGATATAAATAACTATTACAATTTCTAGCTCATTTTTAATTTCAATTTATATTTTAGATTCCCTATTTAATACCAATGTAAAAAAATATCCAACACTTTATTTCTATTTAAATTTTATTGAGGTATAAATTTACTGTCATTATCATATTTTCTTTGTAATATATATATATAGAGGTTGACTAGTTATAATGTTATTTTTCAGCAAACTATTTTATATTTTCCCCTATCTGAATGAACTGACTACTATTGTCAATAAGCAATATGTTATTATTAGTAATGACTAAAGAGCCGTTAAGTGCTTTCAAGCAGTGTTTGTTAATAATTCAAATGGTTGTCTCTAAATTTCACTAAAATAATTCAAATGGTTGTCTCTAAATTTCACTAAAATTGTTGTTCAACTTACATACATACACGATTTTTTTTTTAAAATAGAACTCATAAAAAAAAAATTAACCAAAGGAGACTCGTGCCTGCGGAAGCTTCAAAAATAGCCTCCACCAGTTCCCCAAACCGGTAGAGGCATTTTCTCACTTGGATGACTCGTTTTTTCACCAGACTATGGCATGACCACAGAAAATCCGTAGACAAGGTTCCACCGGTTTAACTGGTGGAGGTGGGAATTATTTTTTCTCCGCGCGAATATGGTGAACTTTAATAGCTCCACCTTGTTGGGGGACCGATTGAGTCATTTTTTGGAGCTCCACCGGTTCTGTGGTCCGGTACTCCGGTGTAGATCATTTTTGGTGTAACTGTGCGTGTAGCCGCGGTGGGAAAATATCTCCACCGGTTTGGGAAACCAGTGTAGCTATGTCTTTTCAACCTACACCGGTTTGGAAAACCGGTGGAGGTTATTTTTGAAACTTTCATAGACACGAGTCTCCTTTAGTTAATTTTGTTTTTATGAGTTCTATTTAAAAAAAAAAATCTACATACACCGTAAAAATTGTTATGTTTGTTATGCCAAACAAAATTCCTTTTATTTGATTTTCTTTCAAAAGAAACATTTACGCATTTCATCCCACATGTACCCAATTCATCGAAAATCTACCCTCATGATTCAACCTATTAAGCTTGACGCTTGAGTTTTGGTTTTGCAAAGTTCTAATATGGATCTACACCAAATTGGCATCAAACTGGGCCGAAGCCTCATATCAGGTCCGGCCCATATATGGCCCGTACTTCAATTGAATTTTGTCCCCTGCTAATAGATAATTTAATCATAATTAGTTGTGACTGAGTTTTAAGTCTTAATTAGAATTCTACTAGTAAATTTTAAATCCTAAATATTACTAACTTATCTCCCTTGATATAAATAACTATTACAATTTCTAGCTAATTTTTAATTTCAATTTATATTTTAGATTCCCTATTTAATACCAATGTAAAACAATATCCAACACTTTATTTCTATTTAAATTTTATTGAGGTATAAATTCACTGTCATTATCATATTTTCTTTCTAAATATATATATAATAGAGAGAGAGAGAGAGAGACTAATATGTTTTCGGTAGCACTTCGGCCGAAATACATCCAACTCGTTTTTCAATTTTCAAAGTCCAAAAAGTCGATCCAAATCGTTAGATGTGATCTCTATATTAAAATGTGTTTGGAGACCAAATTTTACATTTTTTGATTATTTTTTTTACTATTTATTAAGCCACTTTGAAAATCGCTGATCCAACGGTGGCTTAACCAAACAGTGAAACTATTGGATTAGCGATTTTCAAAGTGGCTTAATATATATATATATATATAGAGAGAGAGAGAGAGAGAGAGAGATTGACTAGGGTGCTTCATGGAGTAAAACACGTTTGTAAGAGATTTCAGCAAACTATTTTATATTAATTTGGGCTTGAAGGTATATAATGTTATTTTTCAAGCAATGAGCTCTTACTTTTATCAAGTATTGATAGTTAGCATGATACCAAAGCTAACTCGCTTATTAAGATGATAATATTGCTGTATACACTGTCACGTTTTGGTAATTTTGGTATTACGTACGTTCATGGTCTCAGTGAAATGAACATTACACTGTAAGAACTAATTGTCAGTTCCATTAATTAACTATCTGTATTTTTCCCCTATCTGAATGAACTGACTACTATTATCAATAAGCAATATGTTATTATTAGTAATGACTAAAGAACCGTTAAGTGCTTTCAAGTAGTGTTTGTTAATATATAATTCAAATGGTTGTCTCTAAATTTCACTAAAATAATGAAGTTCGAAAGAACCCGCTAGTAAACTGTAAATTACCAAGTGAGTACACTGTAACATCAATAATAACTAAACCTTTAAGCATTTGGCATTCAGGTGTACACTAACTAGTCCTGAATGTCAATAGGAATGCTTGCAATTTACACTAAAGTATTCTACTGGTAAGATTATGTTGTCAGTAATTAATGAATGACCTGAATGAAGAGGTAAGATGTGCAGTTCTTCGAAAGAGCGTATTTTCAATTGGTATACCTAATTCTCTTCTATTGATAGCGATATCCATTTCTTCCTCGGAAATTTAGAAGACAAACTGGTCAATATCCATGATAATTGGTATTCGAGTTCATTTTGTATTTTCGAAATTTCATTGCTTTCTCTGCGTATTCTGTATCCCATTTAAATTTAAAAAACATAATGAAATAATATATATGAAGTTTAGGGAAGGTAGAAGGAATTGCTATTGTTACTACCAAGGGCAGTTTAGGGTATTTTACAATAAAAATCATAGATGCCAAATGTTAGCATAGTGTACAAGAATCAAACTGGACAAATAATAATACCTTCTAATTTAAATTATCAAACTATTTTAGTTTAGGATGCATCAAACACACAAAAAAAGAAATAAGAAAAAAAATCACCAAGTAGAATGTAACCTGAGGAAGCACAATCAGGCACCCATTTTTTTGCAGTGTCTCCAACTTTTGCCCTGCTTAAATCAACAATTTTACATCAGTCATTTTTCAGCTTTTGAAATATTGTCAGATAAATATGTTCTCAGGAAACGACCTACTGTAAATAGTTTTTCAACTGATTACATAACAAAGAGATTATACACACTGGTAAAAGAGAAGAAAAATAGGGAGTAAATTAAAAAAATGTATGTGTGTAATTGAAATGAACAAATCTCTGGCAGCACACAAAATAAAAATTCAGAGACAACAATTTACTAACACTTCTCTTATGCCAGCATTGTGAGTAACTAACCGCAGTCATCAACAATTCTATGTCAATTACCTGAAGTTCTAATTTGTCAACTTATATCATCTTCATTCAACAAAATGAATACCTAAATGTACCTTAAGAGCAAGTTCAAGCCAAATTTGCAACATCAGAATGCTAGTTAAAATTTGCAACATCAGAATGCTAGTTAAAATGGGTGAAATGAATTGTTTCCCTCTGGATGAAGCTTACACATATTGTTGTGCTGCCATTAAAAAAGGTGAAATGGACTGTTTCCCTCTTGAAAGATGTAACTTATTAGGGTGATTAACTTGCTAACTTGATGAAGTTTAAAGTTTCATCTTTCAAGTTGCAATTGAAGTTGTTATTATTTTTGTGCTCCCAATAATTGGGTAACAATATGAAAAAATTATGATCCATGTCCGAGAGAAAAAGGAGATGATAAGAAGGCAAGATTGCAATAATTTTCAATCGACACGTCTTATTGTAGATTCCATAGCGGAATTCAGAGAACAAAAAAAATGAATTCATAGATGGTAAGAAGGCAAGATTGCCACCAGTTTTAGGGATACAAATGAATTCAAATCCTCTAAGGTAACAGAATATTTATGTTTAGATAGCAACGGTACGATCATAGATCATACGAAATTAAAGAGTCTCTGTGCATTTTACCTTGGATAGGATTGATCCAGATTTTGCTCGGACGGTGCGGATCTAAACAGAACTATTCTGTTACCACAGAGAATATGAATTTGAATACAGCTGGCGCTTTAATTTGGTGGTAACACTTGGAGCGCTTTTTCCTTCATCTAAAATTCTAAATATTAAAATATCTTTATTTGTTGTTAACTCAAATTAATTATGCAAATGCTGTAATTGTCTCAACAAATGGTCTATTAATTGTTTCAATTTATTTAAGCACTGAAGGAGCAAACAATTGAGATGTCTCTAGACGAATATCTCAGAACATATATACATACACGAGTAATATTTATGTCATTATAATTTGCTAGCTATCCTTCAATTTTTCCCGTTAATTAAACAATTAGAAGGTATTATTTTTAGACAGATATCATTTTAGATTATTATCCAATAGGTGACCATCCACTTATAATTCGTGGAACCCACCAAAATAAGGGTCCGGATCCCCTAAAGTAATCCAATTTTTTTATTTTAGATCCGGATCGTTAAATTCGAATTCGGGCCAATCCGGCCCTTCAATTTGACGGCCTGATTCGAATCGGACGTTGAGAATCTAAACTAAAAAATTGGGTTACTTTAGAGAGCCGAAATGCCAAAACAACGCGTAAGCCATAAGACCTGCTCTCTCTCTCTCTCTCTCTACAAACTTTCATTAACGGTATCAAGTAACCATGAAGGTTCCTCTCTCTCTCTCTCTCTACCAAACTTCCATTAACGGTCTCAAGCAACCTTCAAGCTAACTCCACATGCACTGATTGATCTTAATTAAATCGTTACGTAAACCAAGATGCCAAACTCATCACAACATTATTGCTTCAATTGTACTCCAATGAAGCCATGCAAATGCAAAGGGTTGCTCAGCCTTTTCAAAGCCCGACCCTTTTCAAAGTTTGTAAGGTACTTGCGCCGCAATGCTCAAAGGAGGAGGTCTTCTAGAAGGTTCCGGTCGGTACACGCTGTTTTCTGGCCACTGATGTCCATGCGATCAGATGAGAGAGAACGTGCCACGACTGAGCTCCCTAGCTTGGCCTTGACGACCGAGACTGTACCTCAAACGGTTCTTCAACCGCTACCAATTGAACCGACTTCCTCTTCCACAACAGTCGAACCGACTCCACCTACTACCTCCTCTTATGCAAATGTGGAACCGACTCGTGCCCCACTCACCCCGCCTTATGTAAAAATGGCAACAAAGCTGAAGGGTGTTGAAGTAAAGAAAACAAAAGAAGATTTTGAGGTGCAGAAAGCATGTAAAAACTTCGAGAAGTATATAACGGAGATGCTTTTGGAAGAGAGAAAGGTTAGAGATTTGTTGGATGTAGAGGAACTTTTGTATTGCATGGACCAACTGCAATCCCCTGCTTTTATTGAGTTGGTTTGCACCTTCTATGGTGAACTTTGCATGGATTTGTTCTCAAATGAAGCCGATCAACTGCTGCTCGAAGCCGGTCGCAATTATTAATGGTTATTTTTCTCATGATACCTGGTTGAAATGACGGTCTGTGCGTGAATAATTGCCGAAATGCGTGTTTTTGATTGAGGGAAATTCTAACACTTTATTCAATCTTGATTTTTGAAGATGATCTCACATGATACATTATAACCTTAATTTGTTGTTGGGTTTATACATTTTCAATTTTGTATAGTTCATAATTCGTGTGCTATATATGAGGATGGAGGTTCATTTTTTTTTTTCCCGTGTCTTTTAATTATTGGATGGTGTCGTATATACATACGTAATTCTGTAATTACTTTTATTTTCATGAATCCATTGGACTTGGACTTTCCGTTATATATATTTTCTATTTTTTATAGATGAAAAACTAAAATTGTTGATACGCTTTATACGGGTAAAGATTTAACAGGGCAGTTTTGGCTTCATGCAACGCACGGACAATAGAATTTAAACATTGCTGCATATGGTTTGCGCGCTGCATGAAGCGAACACTTTTCTGTTAAAATCTTCACACCTTTATACTTCACCATACACAGTTTGTTGTTTTGTTTCCTGAAAAAGATTTGTGTATTGAAGGGATTGTAAATAACAATGAAACAGGCTTCTAACCAAAACACAACTAACGAATTTATTTTGGATTATTCTAGAACCCATGTAGAATTAGGGATAAGAGCAGATGGGCCTCATTATTATTTCTATCAATCTCTGGCCTATTAAGAACCCAAAAGTGGTAAATTTCTCCTGGTTTTTATCCAATCCTCATGAATTAGTAGAATACCAATTCAGCTTATATTATCAACTTTATTTAAATTTAAATTTGTACAAATTGACACTGTAAATATTACATGCATAAGGAGTTTATTCAACCTCTTACTCAACCAGATATGGCTTGCGCAATTTCGCTTTCAGTAATTAAGCATCCGCTTATTTATAATTTCAATTGTACTCCACAAGTTGGTTTGCCATTGGCTTGTTTTCATGTACTACCAGTCTACCACCACAATAGTAGCCACTACATTTTGGATCCGACTTTGCTGTTATTCAAATACGATACCAGAATCATGTTATTCCAAATCTAACTGTTAAATTTTTTTTTGTGCGAATTTCAATACAGATAAATAGTTAGATTTAGAATAACAGAATCTAGGATCCCGTTTGGATAACAGCAGAGTTGGATCCGTACATTTTATGTACTTAAGATAAACATATAGAGCCAAAGTAATTATACATTATTATAACTAGGCGTGTGATGATGCAACCAATGGTGCATCTATATATTACTCCACCATGTACCCCTCAAGGGAATGCAATTATGCAAGACATGTGGAACCATCTCTTTCAAATTTTTGTTAATTGGAGAACATTATATTGTCCTTTTTCCTTGGGAGCTTTTAAAGAGTCCCCGACCACTAAACCATGTAGGTCATATTTGGTTATGGAGTTAAGTTACTCCGAATTAAATTTCTTACTTCGAACTTAAGACAGATATATGTTGTATGGATACGGGTACGGGTATCGTATCGGATACGATACGGATATGACGATTCTCAAAAATCAAGGATAAGATACGCTTATTATATTATATTATGTTAGTTATATTATTAATTCAATACTTTTTTTATATAAATTAAATATAAAAAATTCTAGGTATATATTAAATATAATAGCAACTATAACAATACATGAAATGTAATTCAGTATCGTGGTAAGGTGTTATGGCGCTAAAGGTGAGAACCTTGGTTCGATTCACTCCAGGAGCGAAAAAATGTCTTATTTTTGCGCGGTCCACACGCGGTGTACATCTGTTTAACGCCAGTTTATGGTGAGCCTGGTTTATTTGGATGTATCCAGACCCGGTGTTTATTTGGACATATCCAGACCCAGTCCATATATCCATGTCGTGTCCAGAAGTGTCAGGGCCATATCGGAGACTGTATTTAGCGGTTAAGGTTACGCCACGTAGGCCGTATTAAGTGTTCAGCAGGATTTCCGTATTAAGTAGACTGATTTTAATAGTGATTTCTTATAGTTTCTTATAAAAAAACAGATTTCTTAAAAGTAATAAATATATGTTTTCTTATAATTTCCGTATTAAGTACTGATTTCTTTAGCATTCATTAACATGATGTTACTCTAACTGAGGAATCTACATGTGGAGTAAGTTACTCCACATCTCCAGATAAAGTAACTTAATCTGAATTAACTCAAATGTTACTCCATCTTACTTCTTCAAACTTACTTCTTGTTTGACCTCTTAAAAATAAAATAGATGATTTACTTCACCACTTGTTCAACAACCAAACACAACCGTAAGGTGTAGTTACCCGGATCTTCCATTGCTGGTGCTACTAACCAAAATTTTATACATCCATATATACCGTGCTGGTAGTTAGCTACACTATAAAATATATGTCAATGTCTTGTTGGCTTATGACTTGACGGCGTAGTCAACTATGTAGTGGGATGTGGTAGGCAATTTGTTCCATCATGTCAAAAGATGTATAGAAACTTTTACTAGGGGGGAGGTCTCATTTTCATATCAATCATTGATTATTTCTTGGTTGTATTGTATGGAGTTTGCTTTGCACGTGTCAATCAAACATCTGAACTTTGTTTTAAGTTCAATTAATTCATCATGGGTCGTTCGGCAATCGGGAATTAAGATCTTAAAAAGCATTAAGGAATTAAGAAATTGATGTTCGGTTATCTTAATTTGTAAATAAAAGCTAAGAAAACTAAAAAAAGAAGTATAGGTATCTTAAAGTCCGAACAAAGAATTAAGATCTGGACAAAAGAAAGCTAAATGAGGTGATCTTAATCTGCACTAAGAAATCAGTGTTCAGCATGATTAAGTGGCTAAGAAAACTAAAGAAAACGGATTAATAAATGCTAAACAATTCCATTTTATTTATTACTTGCTATTAGAGCTGCAAAGACTAAAAAGAAGGAAATCAAATTTTAGAAGTTTAACGATGAATTTAGAATTCCAACTGGACTTTCAAAGCAGGCCAACAGAACCACCAGTCCAAAGTGAGGATGCAACTGAAAGAACTATATATGGCCGAACTCTGAAAGTCTAATCAAAATGTAATTTACATTTTTTTTTATTTTGTCAATTTCAATTCATGACGATCAACTAAACACAATTTCTACCTAAGGTGAAAATTAGGCTCTGGTTAACTTTACTGAACCTAAATTTAAGCATCATAAATTGAAGCTATAAGTCTATGATGATAAGCATGAAAAAGTATATGATGCTTTTTAAAGAGAGTGGATATATATATCTAGCCTTCTAAATTTCAATATTTATAATAATTTTTATTTGAATTTCAAACTCACAATCTCTCACACATAATATGTTATTGTTTTTACCACTAGAGCAAAAACTGGCTAATATTAATTATTTTGTTTCTTTAATTGTATATAGAGGTGTTCAAACGGTTCGGTTTTCAACCGAACCAAATTTTTTTGGTTTAAATAGTTTGGCTTTTTGGTTTAAATGGATCGGTTTGGTTTAGACTTTTCAAAACCGACTAAACCGAACTGACCGAATTATATTGGTTCAAGAATAATTTATATTTTGTTTGGTTCAATCATTGCTTCATTTCTTTCATTTTAGTTTAAATATTTTAGAGCTTCTACATATTTTGTATGAAATTGAACAATTTGTGTATGAATATGTGTAATTTTCGTTAATAACGGCACCAATAAGTGTACTTTGGTTTGAACCGAACAAATCAAAATTTACTTCGGTTTGTTCAGTTCAGTTCTTAATCGGTTTATAAGTTTAATCAGTTTGGTTTAGTTCTATTTTGAAAACCGGATAAAATTTGGTTTGATTATTTTAGTTCGGTTTCGACCGAACCAACCATTTGAACACCGCTAATTGTATACAGGAAAAGCTTTTGAGATCTTGATTTCGATTTAAATCCTTGCGTATAGTACATTAAAAAGATCAATAGTGTCTTTCTGAAAATTATAATTTTACCAATCATACCAAGAATTGTAGCCTTCACAAGACTCATCAATCTTTTATAGCAATAGTTGTTTGGGTTATCTGCATATCACCTTACAATCTATCTATCTATGATTATCACCATTTAAGAGAAGATCTTAATACAAGTTAACGATACTTAGTTACTCTTGTAATTAATTTTTTTTAATTACGTATATTAAATCTTAATTAACTAATGCAATCGGATTAACTGAACATTATGATTTATAAAGTATCTTGAACGTTATAAACTATAATGTTCTTCTTATATTTCAAAATTTCATAAAAATTTCTCCATTATCAATATTTTTTCTATTAATAAAAAAATTGGCCGACCGTCCCTAGATGGATACTATATTGGTATTTCTTTTGTTTGAATATGACACGTGTTATATTTGAACAGAGCACCTGCTCCTGTCAAAAATTAGGATATGGTTTCTTTACCCCTTGGCTGTTTGGAAATAATTAATCAGAGAGATAGTGCTTCCAAGTGTTAAAATCAATGTTCTGAAAGAACTATATATGGCCGAACTTTGAAAGTCTAATCAAAATGTAATTTACATTTTTTTTAATTTTGTCAATTTCAATTCATGGCGATCAACTAAACACAATTTTTACCTAAGGTGAAAATTAGGCTCTGGTTAACTTTACTAAACCTAAATTTAAGCATCATAAATTGAAGCTACAAGTCTATGATGATAAGCATGAAAAAGTATATGATGTTTTTTTTTTAAAGAGAGAGGATATGTATCTAGCCTTCTAAATTTTAATATTTATAACAACTTTTATCTGAATTTCCAACTCATAATCTCTCACACATAATGTGTTTTTTTTACCACTAGAGCAAAAAAGGGCTAATGTTAATTATTCAGTTTCTTTAACTGTATATAGGGATGTTCAAATGGTTTGGTTTGTTCGGTTTTCAACCGAACCAAAAAAATTTGGTTTAAATGGTTTGGCTTTTTGGTTTAAATGGATCGGTTCGGTTTAGACTTTTCAAAGCAGACTAAACCGAACCGACCGAATTATTTGGTTCAATCATTGCTTCCTTTCTTTCATTTTATTTAAATATTTTAGAGCTTCTACATATTTTGTATGGAATTGAACAATTTGTATATAAATATGTGTAATTTTCGTTAATAACAGCATCAATAAGTGTAC
The DNA here is from genome assembly GCA_964058825.1 of Carex arenaria. Taxonomy (NCBI): domain Eukaryota; kingdom Viridiplantae; phylum Streptophyta; class Magnoliopsida; order Poales; family Cyperaceae; genus Carex; species Carex arenaria. Next base: position 58,583 of record CAXKVW010000693.1, read on the forward strand.
TTTGGTTTGAACCGAACAAACCAAAATTTACTTCGGTTTGTTCGGTTCGGTTCTTAATCGGTTTATTAATCGGTTCGGTTTAGTTCTATTTTGAAAACCGGATAAAAGTTTGGTTTGATTATTTTAGTTCGATTTCGACGGAACCGACCGTTTGAACACCGCTAATTGTATACAGGAAAAGCTTTTGAGATCTTAATTTCGATTTAAATCCTTGCGTATAGTACATTAAAAAGATCAATAGTCTCTTTCTGAAAATTATAATTTTACAAATCATACCAAGAATTGTAGCCTTCACAAGACTCATCAGACTATCTTTTATAGCAATAGTTGTTGGGGTTATCTGCATATCACCATACTATCTATCTATCTATCTATCTATCTATCTATGATTATCACCATTTAAGAGAAGATCTTAATACAAGTTAACGATACTTAGTTACTCTTGTAATTAATTTTTTTTAATTACTTGTATTAAAACTTAATTAACTAATGCAATCGGATTAATTGAACATTATGATTTATAACGTCCAGTACCTTGAACGTTATAAACCATAATATTCTTCTTACATTTCAAAATTTCACAAAATCTTTCTCCATTATCAATATTTTTTTCATATTTTTTCTATTAATAAAAAAATCGGCCGACAGTCCCTAGATGGATGGTAGATTGGTATTTCTCTTGTTTGAATATGACACATGATATATTTGAACAGAGCACCTGCTCCTGTCAAAAATTAGGATATGGTTTCTTTACCCCTTGTCAAAAAATCCAACTGGACATTCAAAGCATCCTATCATAGAATTTTCTTTGAGAATAACTATTGCAGAATGGATAGCATGCAATAAGCTAAAACTAAGCACACAATTAATCAACAAACAAGAGATTTAATTGAACTATTGGAGAATAAATATATAGTAAAAGCTAATTCATTAGAACTAATACAGAGATGAGAGATCAATAGAGCTTGATTTCTATTTTTTTCTTTAGAAAATCGATTTCAATTGCTAATATGAAAATTAGAAGCTCGCATAGTGGAAAGATGAAAAGATCTCACGGTAAAATGAACCGGAATTTTTATTTTTACCATTCTGAAAAAAAATAAACAAAAAAAATCACGAAATATGAGAAATTTCATTTTTGACACAATTGTAAATTGCAGTCAAAAATTAAGTGGCCGCAACTTCACGTTGCAGCCAACAACCTTTTTTTTTCAACTTTGACCAAAATCAAGAGAATCAATGTGTTTTGATTGTTTTTCAGTGGTTGTGAGTGAAAAAAAAAATTGTTGCGGCCACTAAATTTTTAGCCACAATTTCACGTTATGGTCGTGTTAAACATGAAATTATGTTCAAATTGTGATTTTTTTTTGTTTATCTTTTTTTCTTTAAAAATGAAATTTTCAGTAAAATGAATGAAGTGATAATAAAAAAGGCTGTTTTGTGTGTGAATGAAGAGGGATAAGAAAACAACAAAAAAAGGAGAGGTGTGCAAAGTTGGAATTGTTTTGGTTCTGAAAAGTGATAAATTTAAGGGATGAGTTAGAGTCTTAGAGAAAGTGTAATCTTTTTTGAGTGGAGATAAAAGTTTTATCCCTTCTGGTTAACTCATCCAAGTTTATTTCTTATGTATTTATTAATTATTACTCGGTATCAAACAGTAATAAATGTCCTTCTATTATTTTTTTTGGGCTTTTAGTTGCGTTGGAGCATAAAATTATATTATAGGGATAAGTTTTTGGTTTAATTTTTTTTAAACATATTAAATCACAATTTTGACAGTAATAAAAATAATTTTTATATATAAAATTCAACTTTTAAGTTATGATATGTGCAAGATAAATAAGAGAGATCACTTGGGTAGTTGATTATGGACCATGGTTATTTTGACAATTTTAATTATAATTTTTTGAAGCCATTCAAATAAGATTTTAAAAAAAAGTTATGTGGCCCTCCAAATAATGATGATAAAAATAATAATCATCAAATATAATACAATAATAGTGATAGTGATTATAATGAGTTGTCTGGCCCTTCAGAAGCGTTACAACTTTTCCAAAACCGTTGTGACTCTTTGATCGAGTTGTGGAGGTTGTATTATAATATAACATTTAAATTTGTTACGCAAGTTAAAATATTTGTGATCTATTTTGATCCAAAAAATTTATGAATACCATTTAAAAAATACAACTGAAATTGAGAAATTCGAAAAATACTGAATCTGCGGTTCCATTCTTGGAGAGCTGCAGACTGAAAAAGGTTTTTAAGAGGCTGTCAATTCAATCTGCAATCCACAAAAATGGAGCAGTAGATTGAAATGGAGGCCCTAGTATTTTTCGAATTCTCCATAATTTGTGATTTTTTAACAGTGGTATTAATAAAAATTTCATCGTGTGACCCAATCTCTATGGTACTTACTACTTAGTCTAATTCTCACGGTAATTTTTAGATTTCATGACGTTTGTGTCCACAAGAAATCTAATAATTACATATAAATGGTAAAAAATATTTTCATAAAATTGTTAGAATTGAGCATTGAAAAGATTGTATCTCATTTGGTTGTAAAAATAATAAAAGATTTTTTTTTTTGTTAAGTGTATAGTTAACATCATAGGCGGATTCATTTACATACTATGAGGTCAATTGACCTCTATATTTTGAAAAAAAAAATGTATCTATATATTGATTTTTAGTATGATTTAGAGTAAAATATTATAATATTATAAAATTGATCCTCATTTATTACATAAAATTTTAATATGATTGATCTTATATATGTTTGATTCCTATATTTTGAAAATCTGATTCTATCTCTGGTTAGCATGCACGACTTGGCTTCTTTCTCATTCCGAGTGGAAAACACACAATTAATATCAAAATCTCAACAAATAATTAACAAAATTAAGTTATGATTTGATTTGCAGATATGTTGTCAACGTGTCGACTATTATTTAGATCTTTATAGTTTGAGTCTCCATCAGCCTATTTTACTTTTATTTAGATCTTTATAGTTGAGTCTCCACCAGCCTATTTTTAACACTAACGGTATGAAAGAGACTAATTGACCACAAATTTTCTTTGATGGTACAAACCTTGTTAATTATATTTTTAGATTGCTCTCATTTTTTGGATAAAACTTTGTGTAAATCGTTGTTTCCTGTTACTGTATCTAGTTAGTTTATAAATCGCCTAAGATAACATAATGTTTTTGTTTAGATCCGGACCGTTCGATCCCGCACAAATGTTAAAGAAACACCGTACATTTCGTCTTGGACTAAATTAGTCACGATTCTGATCGAACAGTTTAGATATAAACAGAAATATTCTGTTACCTTAGAAGATATGAATTCTCCAAAATAGAGTAGAATTATGGTGTTCTTAAGTTTACCAAATTCTTTTGTGAACTTAACTCAAAAATATATTGAATTAAATTAAAACGATTCATCTGAATCATTGAAATCAATCTACAATTGACAAGTAATGTGTTTTAGTGTTTACATGTCAAAATTTATAAACTTTCGAACTAATTTAATATAAAGTCAAACAGTAAAAAAAAGATGGTTTATAAATTAATTTTAATACGTTCATTTTTCATCATTTGCTGACTGCTTGACTATATATTAAATTAAATTAAAAAATTATAAATTTGAAATATAAACACACCACTTGTGAAGTATAATGGTTTCAAAGATTTGGATACGTCATTTGAAGACAATTCAATATTTTTTTTAGTTCAGTTCACAAATTTTTTGGTAAGCTTAAAAACACCTTAGTTGTACTCCCAAAAATATATCCAAACATTCTAATACAAATAAAGAGGCAAATAAATCTGTTGTGATTTCAAATAATCATAGGACCTACAATTCCAAATCCATCCATCCATTTCTCTTCATGCACAAATCTCAAAAATAGATAGTTTTTATGTACGAATCATAAAACAGATGAATCGGTGGATTTGAAATTGGAGGTTATATGATTTTTTGGAATCACAGCAGAATTATTTCTAATAAAGAATTGTAATAATGTACTTCTTCAAATCAAAATTTCACAAAGCATCAAATAAACCTTTACATTTAATTTTATATTTTATACAAGATCAATTAACAACGCTAATGCCGTGTCTACAATATATTTTTTTTATTTGTAAGTTTCTCATTTGAATTAAAAATATTTTCAATGATCCAACTCGTATGAGACCTTGGAAGATAGGCCCCACACGATTCTAGATAGAACGGGACCCAATTTTTCCCCTATTTTAAATTGTACAGAAATAATTAATTTACAGATAAGGAATATTTAAAAATTATGATACCAATGAAATTGATATATTTATTTTTCATAATGCGTACAAATATATTAAATACAGATGTAAAAAGCCTGTTACAGTTGAAATGAACCTCCATGAAACTTTAGAAGTTCTTGATGTAATGATTTGTATATGTTCTGGTCCATTTAGTGACAGAGTTACATGGCTATCATGTGAAATGTCATGGGTTCGAAACCTACAAAGTGAGAAAATCATCTATATTAATATCAATGTTGTAAAAGCTGGTCTTAATGGTTGATTAAACGGCTCTTTAATCGTTAATGGCGGCCAAATCGTTACGATAGACTTAACGGATGCATGTTTGTGAATGAAAACGATTAATCAGTTGTTTTACCGTTTAATTGTCCGTTTGTTCATGTTTATTCCCGTTTATTCCTGTAAATATTTATATTTCCGTTACTTTTTTTTTTTTTTTCTGTGATAGTACGTGATAATAAAGTTTGTAAATCATGTATTGTAGTTTTATTTGTGCTTGGATATACATCCAATATTTTTATATATGTTTTTTCTTCTTACTTACATTGAAATTGTAATTCTTCTATTATTTAGTACGATGTGTTCATTTATGAAATTAAGTTGTTATCATAAACTAAATTTAGTAATTTTATGGTGGAATGTTTCATTTCTTTCAAATAATATGTTATTAGTATTTGAAAAAACTGAATTCTCAAATTTATTGTTTCATTAAATAAACGTGATACTTACACATTTAAAATGCTTATGGGTTAAGAAGAAATAAGTGTAGTGTTATGTTATAATAGTAAAACTAATTTAAATTAAGTTTATTTGATAAGTTTAATGAGTTAAATTAATTATTTTTAATAAATTATGATACACACATAAATTTAATAAAAACGTTAAATTGTCTGTATAATTCTGATTAATCGACCACATACTAATTAATTATTTGACGGTATTCCGTCCGACCGACGACCACATATCGTTATTTACAATATTGATTAATATATATAATTAATATATCAGAATTTGAAATGTATTGGATTGCTTGATGTCAATCAATATTTAAAATAAAAAAAACGGTTTGTACATGTTCAATAGATTTCAATATGTAACGACAAGTAGTGGGGGCCTGATCAGCTTTCACGGATTCGTCTACCTCCATTCTCCACCATCTTTCTCTTTTTTGCAAAGCAAAACCAAGATAATATATTTTGTTCCGCAAAACGCTCGTCTTTAGCTGGAACAATTTAGTTACGTTGTTAAACAAAATAATATTATAACCATACCCAACAAAATGCTACATTTATTATTTATTTATTGACAATCTCTTTGCTTTAGTAGGCACATTCATTGTTGAGGCAGAGCCGCAGAGATAGATATCGCCATTAAAGTATAGTGAGATGGTCTGAAAGATATTGTAGAAGCTTCGAGCATTAAATTTAGGTAAGATAAGAGATCCGATCTTCATTCCCATTCCCCACTGTTTTTTGTTTATTTTTTATTTATAAAAGATTCGATTTTTAAGGTTGCTACTGTCCCAACGAAGCGTCTAGTGGAGATTTTAATTGTAGTAAATAAAAAAGAAGATACTGATTTGGAGATGACATTAGAAAAGATATCACTATAGAAATTATTAGACTATGGTTAGGTTGATTTGTTTATTAGTGAAGTTAGGCAAACAGTTTGCCTCGGATCCAAATCCAACCTCCCCTGGCTATCACAAAATTTGTGCCTTTTGTAGTTAAATGGGTTTTGGCCTTTTGGGACCCCTGTTCCATTCCATTCTTTCACGCGTTCGGTGAGTTTGGTGTGTTCAAAGATTCCAAACTGCTTTTTATCTCTCTATTCTCGTGTTGTGTCTTATCCAGGGAAGTGTGTTCTAATTTAGTTTTTTTTCTTGTTTACTGTGCAAAGTTACCAACTTTTTGTTTTACATTTTAACCGTTGGTTAAATGTTGAATACAAGAATTTTGTGGTTGGCTGGCGCAGGGATGAGAGAGAGAGAGAGAGAGAGAGAGAGAGAGAGCATGTTAAGAGCATTTGCCTCTCACGTGGCTTTGCTTCCTTCTTTGCTTCTCACTAATTAATTCCAATACAAACGGGGCCCCTCTCTTTTGTTACCCTCCTTCATCTCTCTTCTTTCCCTTCTCTTCTCTTCTCTTCAGTCTACACTACCAAACCAGTTCTTGCCTGTATGCTTAGAATCTCTCTTTTGTCCTGAAACAAGTTGTTTTATTCCTTAAATTATTTACTGTGCTTAGTGAAATTTAAAGGTCTGCATTGTCGTGGTTTTGATTATGGTTTGCGTTTTTTTTATTTTTTTTATTTTGCAGTTAAATTCAAAGGGAGAAGCTTTATGAGGCGCGGTACAAACGATGTTTGTTGATTGAAAATTTGAAATAATATTTTGAGCTTGAAAATGGACCCAGAATGTGGGAATATTGCTAAAAATCGAGTGGTGAGCTAATTATTTTCTTTGATTTATCCTTTTTTTTGTTCAATCCTATGATGAAATTGTTTCATTTTAGTCTTAATTTTAGCATAAAATTGTTCTAGAAAATAAAATGCAGCAGAATTACTTGGTCATCAGTTGTATTTCAGATGAGTGCATTACATATTTACATCAATTTCTTTTCAAGTCTAAAATTTGTTCATTTAATATCTTTTTTGTGTTAAATTATTTAGAAAGATTCATGGCGAACAACATTATTATTAGCATATCAGAGCCTCGGAGTAGTTTATGGCGATTTGAGTATTTCGCCTTTGTATGTCTACAAGAGTACATTTGCTGAAGATATAACACATTCTGAGACAAATGAAGAGGTTTATGGTGTTCTTTCCTTTGTATTTTGGACCCTGACACTTATACCCCTCCTCAAGTATGTATTCATAGTTCTTCGTGCTGACGACAATGGCGAAGGTGAATTTAATATTGATATACACATTGTGCTTCCCATTTTTATATAATCATATATGACTATGAAATTATCTTTCTGTATCACTCCAACAATCCAGATTTACTCCGAAAAATGCCCAAACTGCCCCCAACTGAAGTTAGTAGTTTATTTATCTTTCTCAGTGCCCTGGCCCCACTTCCCTCAATGCTTTTATTCTTTAGAAGGACATTTGATTTTAAGATATTTAATTTGTGGGGGCATGAATGAAACATTAATTCTTATATGTATTGTGTTGCAAATTATTGACTTTTAAGTGTGTGTATGAATGTTGTTAGGTGGTACATTCGCGCTGTATTCGTCAATATGTAGGCACACAAATGTGTGTCTACTGCCGAACCGCCAGGTGGCAGATGAAGAGCTCTCCACTTACAAATTGGAGTACCCAAAAGAAACAAAGCACTCTTCTCGTATGAAGATTTGGCTTGAGAAACACAGGAATCTGCACATAGCTCTTTTAGTAGTGGTCATGCTCGGTACATGTATGGTTATTGGAGATGGCGTTCTTACCCCGGCTATCTCTGGTAAATTCATTTTTACCGTGTCTTATTTGACTAATAACAAAAGTTAGCTCAATTTTCTTTTTTTCTTTTTTCATTTATTTTACAATAATTTTCCTTTATTTTTGTAGTGTTTTCTGCTGTATCGGGGCTTGAGCTGTCTATGTCAAGGAACCATCATGAGTGTAAGATTTTATATTTTTCTCTTTTAAACATTGTAATGTTCTATTTTGTGTTCTCTACCTGCTACCCCCAAATTTATCCGTAATTAAGCATAATTACACAATCAGGCATCAGCTCATCCTACTTTTCTTGAACTATTACTCTCAACACGGTAATCAGTACCTACACATCATGCTGTTATTTTGTTGGGTAACCTAACGGGCTTCCAGTTTCAAATTTTTGCAAAATTATCTTAAAACAAGCTCTTTTAAGACCTCAATTTGACCCAATGCAAGTAGCATTAATGCTGTTGCCTTTCTAAAGAGTTACATTTGCAAATTGTAGATGCGGTTATTCCAATAACATGCTTCATATTAGTATGTCTCTTTGCACTCCAACATTTCGGCACTCATCGGGTTGGATTTATCTTCGCCCCAGTAATTCTAGCCTGGCTAATATGCATTAGTGCCCTTGGAATCTATAACATCCTCCACTGGAACCCTCAGATCTATCAAGCGATTTCGCCATATTACATGTACATTTTCTTGAAGAAAACAAAGAAGTCTGGCTGGATGTCTCTTGGTGGAATCCTACTTTGCATGACAGGTAGAAACAAAATCAAAGAAAAAATATTGGAAAATATATATACTAAATACACTGTTCATAAAATAATGGTTTATGCTTAACTGTAGGATCGGAGGCTATGTTTGCTGATCTTGGCCATTTTTCATATACCGCCATCCAGGTAATATGAATCTTTGAGATGTTTTGCAAAAAGGCCCCTCCTGTCATCTGAATTGCATCTTCACTGCTTCAATTTCTCTAGGATATTCAAAATCAAATTGTAGCGGACATTTCTTAATGCAATTTTGATACTGAAGAGGGATTGCAATGCTTGATCAAATGATATCATTTTGCAACTTTACACTTTTTCTAATATTCATCTTTATTTTTCTATATTTTTATTATTCAGATCGCATTCACATCAGTTGTGTACCCAGCACTTATTCTGGCATACATGGGCCAAGCTGCCTATTTGTCAAAACATCATAAAATCCACTCAAGCTACCAAATCGGCTTTTATGTCTCTGTTCCAGGTTCCTTTCTGATTTCTCTCCTGATGTGCTCTTACATTGAAAGGTCCCAATTTGCTCGTTATCATGTGAAAAAAGATCTGCAAGTCATGGATATTTTATGTACAACTGTTGAGAAATATATTATATGCCGCAGAAACATTGTAAATGTGGCCTTCTATCTTTCCACCCGCAATTTCTCCAAAAAGTACTCTGCTAATTTCTTCTTTCTGTAAGAAAGAAAATGAACAAGTAATTTGGGTATTCTTCTAAAGGGGTAATAAAGCATTAAAAAGGTCTTCTCTAATTGCAGGGTTAGGCATGGTATTTTAGAATTTTTTAGGGTTACACATAAAAGAAGCATATACAAATCTTGCTTGATAGCAACAAGTAGTCTTCTTTAATTACAGAAAATGAACCATCATACTTGTAATGTATCTCTACTTATCTTGATTTACTGAAACTTCTAATATAAACCTAGAACTGAAAGTGATTTCCACCGAGAAATTCATATATAATATTAATTTACAGTAGTGCCAAAGCACAACCTTAATTTTCGATTTGTTTTATTGAACTTTTTGTAGAGAGTGTGAGGTGGCCAGTACTGGTGGTGGCCATATTAGCATCTGTAGTTGGTAGCCAAGCAATAATAACTGGGACCTTTTCAATAATAAATCAGAGCCAAGCGCTGAGCTGTTTTCCCAGGGTCAAAGTCGTCCATACCTCCAACAAAATTCATGGCCAGATTTACATCCCTGAAATCAACTGGATACTTATGATTCTCTGCATAGCCGTCACTGTCGGATTTAGAAACACTAAGCATATAAGCAATGCCTCAGGTACTTAACTCTATCAATCACTTCATTGATTCAATATTCTAGTTTGTTAAATGTGGTAATTTACATCATCATAATAAAGGAGCCATATACCAAAAACTGAGTAGGCAAAGATCTTTAAAGAAAAAACAGTTACAGTATCTTAGGGGAGATCTTTTTCATCTTTGGAGCAGTAGTTTTTAATACTTCATTTTTTTGCAGCCTTTTTCTATGTACAATTTGAATTTGATACTAAAATGCCCTTATATCTCAAAGAAAGTAAGGTAAACCGCATGTTATTACATGCAAGTTTTATTTAGAATCATTTTTTGTTGGTATTATTTGTGTTCTAGTGATATAAAAATAAATACAGTAGGGTATTACCATGAGTTAGTTAAATTAAACAAAAAGTATATATAATCCAAAAGAAAGAAGGCGAAGCGTACAATATTGGTGTAAAATGTATTTGGTAAAATATCTTCTTCTTTGGCATTATTTTAATTTTACATAGTATGATATGGTATTGTCCTGAGGTGACATTTTGCCTACTGAATTAATGGATATACCAAGAAAACAAAGATTCTTTTTTTTTTAAAATAAGAAAAGCTAAGAACGCGTGAGGGATAAGATTTTGGTAGGTTCTCCTCTAAAACTACAGGCACAAGATAAGTTGTGCCCAATCTTTCAATTATTCATTTGTTTAATTTTTTTTCATGGGTTGGTTAGAAAATAATACAAGTAAGATGGGTTTCTTGGGAACGATATCAGTTGCTTGCTTTGTAAATAAAGAACACTTGCTGAAAATTATCATAAATAAAGAACACTTGCTGAAAATTATCATAAATAAAGAACACTTGCTGAAAATTATCACTCATTTTAAATGTTTCCCTTATTTTGGCCTTGAATGATATGATGATCAAGATTCTGGTTCTCTCCATTATATTTTAAATAATATCTGAAATTTATCATACTTGGAAGCTGAAGCGGAATGCATTGGTAGATAACCCTTTGTCAAATTGAATTGATTTACAGGCAGGTCAACCAAATTTATACATGTTTTTTGGTTGGATTGTTGGAAGATAACAGCCGGGACCAAAATGATAGAAATTGGAATTTTAGTGGCTAAAGATGTTTTAATTAAAAGAGTCAGGCACATAGAGCAAAAATGAATGAGTCTCCTAGTGTATCATCTTTTCAAATTCACTTTAATTTTTGCATTTTTCTAATACTTTCTGTTGTCCTGCACACTGTACAAATTACTTAATTTTTTTTTTTTTTACCTGCAGGCTTAGCTGTAATAACTGTCATGCTTGTCACGACATGTCTAACATCACTCGTAATAATTCTGTGCTGGCAAAAGCCGCCTATACTTGCCATATGCTTCCTTCTCTTTTTCGGTTCGATTGAGGCTCTCTATTTCTCAGCCTCTCTCATAAAGTTTCTGGATGGAGCGTGGCTCCCGATTTTGCTATCCCTGATTTTAGTAACTGTTATGTTCACCTGGCATTACACAACCATAAAAATATACGAGTATGATATACAGAACAAGGTGACGCTGGATTGGTTGCTTGCTTTGGGAGATAAACTAGGGATTGTGCGGGTGCCTGGAATTGGCCTTGTGTATACCGATATAATATCTGGTGTGCCAGCTAATTTCTCAAGATTTGTCACGAACTTGCCGGCTTTTCATAAAGTATTGGTTTTTGTCTGTGTCAAATGGGTACCGGTGCCATATGTCCCTCCTACTGAGCGATTTTTGGTGGGCCGGGTCGGGCCTCCCAACCACAGGTACATGAAGAGTATTGTGCCAAAGTATTTTCCACAAATACAATACTGTCCCAGCTGTGGATGATTTTTTGGTACCTGTAATGGTATGAACATCTGGTACCTATAGATACCAGCCACTGTGGTGTTCATGCTTCTAGAGTTTGGTACTGGTACTTACCTTGCCAGGTGTCAGTATAGCATGCCAAAATTGGCTAAAACCTTGACTGGTACTACCAAAATATTGCAGCATAGACTCCACGTAAGCTGCCATTAAAACAATGACAGCAAATATATCATTTTATGCATGAGCTGTACAATCATAATTGAAACCTCTCCTAAAATTAAAAATATCCCTGCCCCAGCCCCCTCAATGAAATGGACGTAATCCAGGTCATTTTTTATCAAATGGTGCTATATTAAATATTAATAATGGCAACTCTCTGCCATTACAGTAATGTAAGCATATGCAAACTGCTGTAGTAGATACTAAACTGTGACTTTTACACCATGCACAGGTCATACCGATGCATTGTGAGGTATGGGTACCGAGACGTGCACCAAGATGTTGATTCTTTCGAATCAGAACTATTTGACAGCTTATCTGACTTCATAAGACTTGAGGGGATGAGAAAAAGCTTCCAACAAGATCAACCATTACATGAAGATGATTCCACTCTAACAGTAATCGGTACTTGTAAAAGGTCAAGCATCTCATTTGAGATAGAATCTGACGAGGATACAATAGAACCGGTACAGCAACCAGTCAAAAAGAAGAAAGTCAGGTTCTTGATAGAGAAGGATAATACTTATGAAATGGACAAACTGATACGAGATGAGCTCGAAGAGTTGTACGAAGCGAAGGAATCTGGTATGGCATTTATTTTGGGGCATTCACATGTGCAGACAAAACCAGGTTCATCAGTGATAAAAAAATTGGCAATTGATTTTGGGTACAACTTTTTGAGGAGAAATTGTAGAGGGCCTGATGTGGCGCTTAAAGTGCCTCCTGCTTCTTTACTTGAGGTGGGAATGGTGTATGTTTTGTAAATAACTAGTTGTTAGGGGGTTATGTGCAAAATGGTATCTCCGTATAACAGTTGTGGATTTGAAGAGCCTTAACTTGGTGTCATTGCTGAAATACCTTCTGAAGGAATCAAAGTGAGACAGTTTTGTTAACTTGAACAAATCTTGAGTTCTCTGGTACCAATTGATTTTTTTCATGAATTGGCTTTTGCTAACACAATTTAACAGTTAAGAAGCTTTATTTTTTTATTAACTAAGCTTAGTCTTACTTGGGGCCGTTCAGAACAACGGATTAAGAGACTTAATTCACTTTCTTTAGCTTCCTTAGTCGCTTAATTCTGCCGAACACCAGTTTCTTAGCACGGATCAAAATCATCTTTTTTAGCCTTCTTTTATTTGGATCTTAATCTCCTGTCCAGACTTTAAGGCACATCTACTTTTTTCTTTAGCTTCCTTAACTTTCATCTACGGACTAAGATAACCGAACATCGATTTCTTAGTACTCATTAAGCTCTTAAACTTTCATTCTTAATTCTTTGTTGCTAAACGGTCCCAATTGCTTTCTTGAGACCATAAGAAGAGAAATCCTTTCGCTATATTTAAGCTAGGAGGATAAACAGCGTTTATTCATAATCGTTGAATGAAGTTGAGATCGGTCAGTTGTTTTGATCGGAAGGTAATGATTCCATTAAAGCCTGACATTAAATACGCACGGGAGGAGGGAGATAATCTATATCCTCTACGGTAGCTGATTTATTCTGCTTAGATCCTCACCGTTCGATCAGAATCTGGGCCAATCCGGCCTGAGGTGGATTGCCTGGGATCCTTTAATATTCGTGCAGGATCTAAACAGAAATATTCTGTTACCTTTGGCAATATGAATTGGGAATGAGAACCAGTTCTTAAAACTCCTTTATCCTGTCTCGGGCCCATGTGGAGCCCGTTTTGATTTTGGGCCGACTGATGGTTGTGGAATGTGGACGGAAAGGCTAGGTCTACTAGATTTTTCGGTGGATTGGTTCCACCAATGAATGCTTGATACTGTTGTCTGGTGCAGACTTGGTGTGTCCGTAGTCCCTACATACTGGACCCGTGTCCACGGTGCATGTATCTGTGGCTCTGTGCTGTGCCCAGAGATTATGCTGGTACAGGCACAGTTCTGTTGTCTGGTGCCGACTTCGTTTGTCCCTACCTACTGGGCCCGTGCCCACTGTGGCATGTGCACAGAGATTATACTGGTACAGGCACATTTCATCCAACACGTATCCTCAATTAACTTAAAATGGAATCTTTCAATTAATGTATATAGACCGTCTCATTTTAAATGGAGTCAAGAGCTGAAATGTGCCTGTACCAGTATAATCTCATTTTAAATGGAGAGAGGAAAAGTTTCAGGGTGGAGCAGTGGTGGCTCCAGGAACCAAGTTTTGAAGACGTTTGCAAGAAAGCGGCATCTGATGGGTGCCGAGATTGGGATAGCACTTGTAGGAAGCTAAGAGCTGAGGTGCGAAGATGGGCAGAAGGTGGAAAAGATCCCAATAAAGAATTGAAAAGGATTGACAAGGAGCTACAACAGCTCTTGGAGCAACAACAAACTGATCAGATCAGGGAGCGAGTGGTGAAATTGCAAGCCGATTTTAAAAAATACATCGTGGCTCAGGAGATGTACTGGATGCAACGCTCAAGGATCAACTGGGCTCAAATGGGAGATTCCAATACAAAATTCTTCCATGCGAGCACTGTTATCAGACGGAGGAGGAATTCTATAGCAGCAGTCTTGCAAGACAATGGGGAGTGGGCTGTTGGAGAAGATGAAGTGCGCAGGCAATTTATTAACTATTTTAAGAGTGTTTACATTGCAGGTTCACCAGAGGAGGTGCAAGGATTGAAGGATTGCCAGCCCAAGTCAGAGACGAGATCACAAAAATTCCTACAGAGGCTTGGTGCGACTTGGATAGTAAGCCCACCTCTGAGGAGATCAAGAGGGCCGTTTTTGACCTTGGCCCTTTGAAGGCCCCAGGCCCAGATGGAGTGACCGCAGCCTTTGTGCAGCAAAACTGGAGTATTTTCGGCCCAGTCATTACAAAGGAAGTCAGCGAATTCTTTGATACTGGGGTAATGAAAGAAACAATAGCACACTCAAACCTAGTCCTCGTGCCAAAGGTCCCTAGCCTAACAAGAGTATCAGAGTTCCGCCCAATCAGTGTGTGTAATGTACTTTACAAGGTAATATCCAAACTTTTGGCGAAAAAGATGCAGCCCTGGGTAAACTACATCATCTCCTCTGCCCAGACAGCTTTCATCCCAGGAAGGGAAATATCAGAGAATATAATTCTCCTAAGGGAAATCCTCCACAGTTTCAAATCAAGGCGAGGTGGTGAAGGGAGTTTTGTGTTAAAGGCCGATTTGGCTAAGGCGTTTGATCGAGTCGACTGGGATTACCTAATGTCTCTGCTGCCAGTTTACGGTTTTCCCCCAATGCTATGCCGGTGGATAAAATCATGTGTCACCTCTTCAAAATTCACAATACTTTTCAATGGAAGGGGCGATGGTTTCATCAGGCCAACGGGGATTGCGTCAGGGATGCGCAATGTCCCCGTATTTGTTCATCATAGCAATGGACCCTTTATCGAGGATGTTGGATGCAAGCCTGAAGGCTGGCCGGTTACAGGGGCTGAAGTTGTCAAGGACGGCCCCCCCATTAACAAACTCCATGTTTGCGGACGATTTGCTGCTCATGGGAACACTAGGTCAGCAGGAAACTAGGGAATTCCAAACAATTCTGGCTGGTTTTTGTCTGACTTCGGGCATGAAACTAAATGAGCAGAAATCAAAGGTCTGGTTCAGTCAAGACGCAAACCAGCAGGCACGAGATCAATTCCTGGTCAACCTAAGGGTTCGAGAAGCTCAGGCTACCGAGCGCTACCTGGGATGCCCGGTCAAGGTGAATGGAGACTCAGATTTTGACTATGTCATACAAAAATTCGAAAGCAGGCTGAACTCTTGGAAATCAGCTCTACTCTCCCATGCAGGGAAAGTAGTCCTGTTGAAATCTGTCTTAGAAAGCTTGCCAATCTATGCAATGGGAACTGTGCTATTTCCTTCAAAAGTTCTCAAGAAATTGACGTCCATAATGCTGCAATTCTTTTGGGGATCAACCCGAGACAAGAGAAGAATGGCATATGTGTCATGGGACAAGGTGACAACACCCAAGGGCATGGGCGGATTGGGTCTAAGGAGTCTAAAGGAGCTGAATCAGGCACTAGTCATGAAGAATGCATGGAAATTGATTGCGGGACAGAGCTGCCTGTGGGTTAAAATAATGGAGGCCAAGTACTATCCGAGGGGGTCGTATTGGGGATCTAGGCGAAGAGCAAACTGTTCCAAATTATGGAGACAACTTCTTGATCTAAGAGAGATCCTGCAAGCAAATGTTGCATGGAAAATTGGTGATGGATCCTCCATTCCCATCCTGCTACAGCCCTGGTTCCCTCAATGGATGAGCTTCAGGCCAACCAACATGACTCAAAGAGATGCAAAAGTAATAGAATTAATTGACCCGATAACAAAGACCTGGGATTTTCAAGCCCTGGAAGCATATTTTGGATTCTCAGTTGCCCTAACCATAGCTACCAATGATGTCATAAAACCCACCCTATCACCAGCTCAAGACTGCCTCATATTCACTGTTTCAAAGGATGGAAGATTCACTGTTAAGAAGGCATATCAGCTTCTTAAAGGGGCACAAAATTGCCATGCTGATAAGCCTTTCTGGGATTGGGTCTGGGGCCACAGGGGGCTGTTGCCAAAATTCAAACTGTTCATATGGCGGTGCTGCTGGAACGCGCTGCCAGTGCAATCATGCATAGCGGCAAGAATCCGCACGGTCTCACCAACATGCAAGCTGTGCAATCTCGAAGAGGAAACAATTAACCACGCACTATTCCATTGCACTTTTGCCAGGTCAGTTTGGTTAATTTCTCCATTGGGCCTTAGAACTGATTGCTTCACTGGTACCTTTCAACAAACTGTGCAGATGATAAGGCAAACCAGGGGGGAGGATGTGATACCGAAGTTTATGTCAATTGCTTGGGCTATCTGGAGATTGAGAAATGAGGCCGTTTACGGGGGCAAACAGCAATCAGTGGCTAGATGCAGGGAATACTGGCAGCGTTACATGGAGGATGCTCATAGTCTTAATCTCTATAGTGGTCCAAGTAGCTTAATGCAAAGTGGGGAGAGAAATCTGCAAGGAAATGGGGGTGGTACCTGTTGGGTTCGGACTTTTCAAACCCATTGATTAAGTCTGTTGAGGTCTGACTGTTCAAACCCATTTATTTGCTTAAGATGCGGAAAGAACGTAAAACAAAAATTTTACTTCTAACTTAAGCCAAGAATTAAATAAGGTATGTCAGGAAACTTTCCAAGGCGGTCCACCTTCAGTATTCCTTTGGCATCAAAACCTAATTTAATTCTTTTACAGATCTACTCCATGATTGATTTCTAAAACTTTAATCTATTTACAAATTAAATAGATTAATATAACATATTTATACCTTGTTTCCAAATTATAATTGGAATGTAGCAGACCGAGAAGATCGAATCTGACGAACGTCTTACTTCAAAGTATCAGACGTCTGATACCTCTATCGGTTATCCACCAGGACCAACCAGAGAGCGGTTTATTTCTTTTGTCAGAAATACCGTAAACCGCAGAGTTTATACAGAAACACGAAAACCGAGAAAAGGACAAAATAGGTATATTTACGACCCGCAGTTATTCAAACAGAAATACCGCAACTTTCGCAAATATATTATTTCCGAATCTCGAAAATAACTGTAACCGAGAAAGAGACAAAATAGACTTATCGATTCGATCAGTCAGATCAGATACGATACAAGTGAATTGGTGATTTTCTCTTTAGCCCTGCCCCTCTATTTATAGAAAAATTCAAGCAGCTTGGCCGATTACCGAAATACCCTTGAAATTTGGGCTATTTACAAGATTGCCATTCTTATGTCGGTTCATTT
Source organism: Carex arenaria (assembly GCA_964058825.1). Taxonomy (NCBI): domain Eukaryota; kingdom Viridiplantae; phylum Streptophyta; class Magnoliopsida; order Poales; family Cyperaceae; genus Carex; species Carex arenaria. Next base: position 76,193 of record CAXKVW010000693.1, read on the forward strand.
TATAAAAACCATCAAATTTTCATTAAAACTATCAAACTTTTATTAAAACCATCAAATCTATGGCGGTTCATAAAATATCAAAATCATAAAATCATTTGATATGTTAGCCGCCATTCATTTGATATATTATTATTATTATTATTGATTTGTTTAATATATATCAAATTGAAAACTATCAAATTGAAAACCGTCAAATTGAAACCTATCAAATTGATATATATCATGTATTTGTTTAATATATATATATATATATATATATATATATATAAACCATTAAAACAAATCAAATAATATAATTGTTCTAAACAATTATATTTCTCATGGTTCGATTTCGGTACGGTTTTATGCAACGCATCGAGTACGCTCATAAATTAACGGCTGTTTCTGCTTGTCATCTTATATGACATATATAATTTAATTATATCACGTATAATTAATTATAACCATCTTAATATTAATTATAACCAATTTATAATTAATCAGTAAGATTCTCCGACTAGCTCCTATACGGTGTGACCCAATAGGATCTGTGTTATGTTGGTAAATAGAATTAAAACCATTTTAACTTCTATAATCATAGGAGGCATCTGACATCTGCACTATGACTATCCAATTACACAGACGACGCTGTACTGTACAATATCACGATCCAGTAAACTTTTTATTCGTGTTAATTCTTATGTCTCACAGTATCGAATCAGTTTCAAGGTAGGTGCGTGTCATCCTTGCAAACTTAATCTTTTCTTGATCTTGAGCAAATTATCAAATATAATTACTCTTGTAATTATACCGCTAGCAGGTAATCTTACTCTATCAAGGGGCCCAGTGATACTGTAACTCGTATAGAGATATGAGGAACAATAGTACTTTTGGTAAACCATCACTGCCTCAGCTAAGCTATGTATACCGAAAAGCTACCGTTATAACTGCGTTTTATCGACAGCGTTAGATAACAATCACACATATACATCTCTTAGTAGGAAAGATGAATACCTCATACTTTAGAACTTAACACTGAATGAAAATATTAATGACACGTACACAATTCCATTTAATATTTCATTCGGGGTCTGTCAAATACCATGTTCCTGGAACATGTATCTATGTGATTAAAATAACATCTCTTGTCAGTGGTCTGTAAAACTTGACCATCTTTTAATCCATATACTAACCTTGTAACGGTAAATTAGTGTTCCTGCTAATTACCTCGGTTAGAGACTTTTAAGAGTATATATCATCTATATTATGAAGTTTCACAATTCCAGTTATTGACTCTAGTCAGATAAATGAATGATTCATAAATTCAATAATACTCAAGGCAACAAAATGACAGTTTATCATTCAATTCATGAACAAAGCTTTATGATAATTTATCGTATTATTGACTTCTAGATTATTACAAACTAACAGTACCGATCAGTCACTGGTAACGGAGGAGTACCACTGCTATGTGGATGGCTCTTGGACTCAGACGGAGGAAGCGGGTATCGGTCTGCTGCTAATGAAAGACAGGTGTGTGATCCAGTGGGTGTCAAAGGCAACAAAAGCTATGAGTGCGAGCCAGGCTGAGGCAATAGCGGTACTGGAAGGATCCAAACTGCTGGTACAACACTCACAGCAGGGGGGAACTATACACTCAGACTCAAAGGATGTGGTGGGCTATTTAAACACCAGCAAACCAACAATTCTGGACTGGAGGACGTATAGAGAAATTTGGGAAATTTGGAGGATCAAATCGCAAAATGCCCAGGATGTCAGAGTTATCTACTGCAACAGGGAGCATCAACTCATCGAAACAGCTCACAAGTTGGCAAATCAGGGTAGATTATATAACTGGGATAGGAAGGGTAATCTGCCTCCAGTATTTGATTTACAAGAAATGTTGTAACAGGCCTACGGGCTGTGATGAAAGCAAAAAAAAAAAAAAAAAAAAAAAAAAAAAATCTAACTGTTTAGTTTTAACACAGGCTTTTTTACTATTAGTGTGGATCTAGTCCACATAGATCTTAAGACAGATCGGATGGTCCATATTGCAGAGGATACGAATTCCATTTCGTCCCGTCCAATGTTACACGCATCTGTAAATAGGGAGCAGTTTGGGTCTGATGTCCATCGTATTCAAACTGAGTTCGATGAGTTTCATAACTGTCCAATCTACTTTAAATCCGTGCACACATGTATTAAAGCAAACGCTAAAGCGAATCGGACAGTTATAAAACCCATCAGTTTGAGTCCAATGGGCATCAGACCCAAGCTGCTCCTGTAAAGAAAGGTTAGAGCATGAATAGAAGTTTAATGTCTTCTGTTATGATAAATAAAAAACAGCGGAACAAATTGTTATAAATTTTTCCTATAAAACTGAAGTAAAATCGGATAATAACAGAAAAATTAAATTATAATAAAACTTTATTATCCGGATCGTGCAAAGCACCGTCCTTAAGCGAATTCCGTCTCTACCGTGCAAGATTTGGAATCGCAACCAAGATAATCCGGGTTTGTTACTTCTTGGGGCACGTCCTTGGAAGCAACTGACAATAACTCCTTGATATCCAGCAACTTATTGAATATTGATATTATATAATTTAGAAGTATATATTTTTGGAAGAATGATATAAGTGGATATATATCATATACGGAGAGATGAGAAATAATATGTATTATATAAGAATGATATATTCCTTTCAATATTCTGTACGAGCCAATAGATGTGGATCAAAGAAGACTAGAGAGTATTTGATATATATTCAAAAATTAATCTGATCTTAGTATATTTATAGATAAATTACAAACGGCTAGTAGCATGAAAAGGTGTCTAGTAGCCAACCGGATTACAGCTTGCACAGTATTAATAAAATAATAACTCTTGGATAAAATAACGGATAATCATAAGTGAAAAGGTGTTAATTCAACTTTAATCGGACAGATGATCTGTTAACACTTAACAGCTTTTACTCCAACGTAACAAATAAAATGAATTTTGAGTTTTATATAATAATTAAATAAATAAATCTTTAACAATCCCCAACAAAACTCAAATTTTTTATATAAAATTAATTAAGTTGCTGGTATCTATATCACGCATCGGTGAAGTGCTTTACAAAGCTTGAACTTCTCCTAGTGTAGAAATTTTAATTTGGAAGAGACCGAGAGAACTATGTCTTGAACTCGCTCTTTTGATCCAAATTTCATCAATACACACGCAATATGGAGATTATCATCGCAGTATGCGCATTTTTTGGCCTTACGCAAATCTTGGATTTTTCATGAGAGTCTTTAAAGCTTACCCATGCCTTGCACCGCGGCCATATACAGACACTCTCATATAGGTGAGTTTCCTACCAAGGATATGTGTAGATTCATATCCTGCGGAAAATACCACCTCGGTTCTCATTAAGAGCATATACGCTCATCCTACCATCTACATATATAGAGTACACTCACCATAGGGATGGGGTCGGAGTCTATGCTCCTAAAAAATTATGTACTCTTTTGGCCAACTTATCGGTTTGTTATTACCCATTGAATCTCTTTCAAGGAATCGCCTATCAGAGATTGGGTTCCCACCGCAAGATGACCCATTATGGGCATAATCCCATCCCCCTCGATGAATTTTGGACTTTCATCTTATTTAATCCTTTAGTAAAGCAATCAGCAAGATTGTTTTCTGTTCTTACATGTTGAATTGTAACAATTTCATTTTTTATATTTTGTTTAATTGATTTTTGTCTTCTCTTTATATGTCTATTTAATTTCGAATTTATTAACTTTTTCTTGCAAAATTCGATAGCAGCTCTAGAATCACAATTAATTAATATAGATGGAATTGGTTGAGAAATTAAAGGTATATCAGATAATAATTCTTTTAACCACTCTGCTTCTGTACATGTGGTATCTAGAGCTATTAATTCGGCTTCCATTGTGCTTTTAGCAATAATGGTTTGTTTGGTTGATTGCCATGAAATTGCACTACCTCCTAAAAGAAATACATATCCTGTTGTGGATTTAATATCTAAAGAATCTGATATCCAATTTGCATCAGTAAATCCTTCTAAAACTGATGGATAACCCGTAAATTTAAGACCATATGATGTAGTTCCTTTAAGATACCTAAAAACTCTTTGTAATGCTATCCAATGTTTTTTATTTGGATTATTTGTATATCTACTTAATCTTGAAACTGCATATGATATATCGGGTCTGGTTCTATTAGTTAGATACATAAGAGAACCTATAATTTGAGCATATTTTTCTTGTTCTACTGGATCATCTTTATTTTTATACAAATATGAATTAGGGTCATATGGTGTATTTACTGAATTTAAATCAGAAAATCCAAATTTATCAATGATTGATTGAGTATAGTGAGATTGAGATAATATAATTGAATTAGGAGATCTAATAATTTTCATTCCTCAAATAACGTCAGCTTCTCCTAAATCTTTCATATCAAAATTATGTGATAACATTGATTTTGCTTTATTTATTAATTCTATATTTGGAGCAAGAATTAGAATGTCATCTACATAAAGGCATAATATGATAAATTCATTATTTTCCTTTTTATAATAAAGGCAATTATCTGATTCATTAATTTGAAAGTCAAGTGATAACATTGCATTATCAAATTTTTCATGCCATTGTTTTGGAGCTTGTTTTAAACCATATAAAGATCGAACTAATCTACAAACCTTTTTCTCTTGTCCTTTGATTATATATCCTTGTGGTTGATGCATATAAATTTCTTCTTCAAGATCTCCATGTAAAAATGCAGTTTTTACATCCATCTGATGTATCAAAAGTTTATATATTGATGCTAATGCAAGTAAAATTCTTATAGTAGTTATTCTTGCAACTGGTGCATAAGTATCAAAATAATCTATACCGGCTTTTTGTTTATAACCTTGTACTACTAATTTGGCTTTAAATCTTTCAATTGTTCCATCTGTTTTAAGTTTCCTTTTAAAAATCCATTTACAACCTAAAACTTTAGTACCTGGAGGTAAATCAGTTAATATCCAAGTATTATTACTTATAATAGATTCAATTTCACTATTAATTGCTTCTTTCCAAAAAGATGCTTCTGGAGATCGCATTGCATTTTCATAAGATTTAGGATTATCTTCAATTAGATATGTTATATAATCTTCACCAAAATTCTTTTCTATTTTTCTTCTTTTACTTCTTCTAGGTTCTAGTGAATAATCAAGATTATATTTTGATTCAGATGTAGATGGAATATTATATGATGTAGAGGTTAGATTAGTAGGATTATTATATTTATATGGAAATATATTTTCAAAGAAGACAGCATCTCTAGATTCTATGACTGTATCTTTTGATATTTCACTAATTTCCGATTGAATTACTAAAAATCTATATGTATTACTATTTAATGAATATCCTATAAAGATTGCATCAACTGTTTTTGGACCTATTTTCTTTCTTTTTGGTTCAGGAATTCCTACTTTTGCTAAACATCCCCAAACACGAAAATAAGTAAGTCTAGGAGGATATCCTTTCCAAAATTCATATGGTGCTTTATTATTATCTTTAATGGGAATTCTATTAAGAATATAACAAGCTGATAGGAGTGCTTCCCCCCACAAATTTGGGGGTACACCTGAACTAATTAACATAGCATTTACCATGTCTAATAAAGTTCTATTTTTACGTTCTGCAACACCATTTGATTGAGGTGAATAAGGAGCAGTAACTTCATGTATGATTCCATATTTTTCACAAAATAATGCAACTTGATTTGAGGTATATTCTCCACCTCGATCGGATCTTAAAATTTTAATTCTTTTTTCTTGTTGATTTTCTACTTCAGATTAAAAATTTTCAAATCTGTTTAGTACCTCATCTTTAGTTTTTATAAGATAAGCATAACAAAATTTGGAATAATCATCAATGAATGTTACAAAATATCTACTTCCTCCTCTAGTAAAACCTCTATTAGAATCACAGACATCGCTATGAATTAATTCTAATATTTGTGTATCTCTAAATTGAATAGGTTTAAATGGTTTTCTAGGCATTTTTGATTGAACACAAATTTCACAATTCGATTTAATATTTAAATTAAATTTAGGGATCAGATTAAGTCTAGACATTTTTTCAAGTTTTTTATAATTTACATGTCCTAAACGACCATGCCAATTATCAAATGAATTATTTATGTTATTATTAAAATTTGAAATAGAAGAAGAAGAATGTGAATGATTAGTAGAAATTATTGAAACTTCATTATCTAAATGAGATACAACATTCAATTTAAATAAACCATCTGTTACATATCCTTTTCCAATAAAATTATCATGCTTAGAAATTACCAGTTTATTAGATTCAAAAACTATTTTATATCCTAATTGCACTAGTAATGACACACTAATCAGATTTTTTCCAATATCTGGAACATGCTGTACATCATGAAGAATGATTGATTTTCCAGATGTGAATTTTAGTTTGATTTCTCCAAAACCTAATACTTTAATAGATGTTCCATTTGCAACTGTTACACTTCTTCCACTAGAGATATGATAGGATGAGAAATATAATTTATTAGCACACACGTGTGTATTTGCTCCACTATCTAACCACCAATCCGTATTTTGATAAGTATAATTAACGGATGGATTTATTGACACTAATCTAAAAGATGAATTAACAGATTTTGATTTGATCATATTCACTTGAGATGTATCAACAGATTTCAATAAGTATAATTTATTTTGATTTGAGTCAAAATCTTTCTTTATTTTTATGATTGGATCTAGCAGATCTAATTAATTGATTGAATGACAGATCTAGTATAATGATTTTTTTTTTTTAATATTGTTACTTGATTATATCGGCTTAACGATATATATAAATATGCAATCGCATAAAATATATAATGAATTCAATGCAAGTATTGATAACAGAGTTTAAAAAAACAATAGAAATTATATGTGCCTATTATCCGATTTGCAGAATTTCGCTTAAGAATGTTATAAATTTTTCCTATAAAACTGAAGTAAAATCGGATAATAACAGAAAAATTAAATTATAATAAAACTTTATTACCCGGATCGTGCAAAGCACCGTCCTTAAGCGAATTCCGTCTCTACCGTGCAAGATTTGGAATCGCAACCAAGATAATCCGGGTTTGTTACTTCTTGGGGCACGTCCTTGGAAGCAACTGACAATAACTCCTTGATATCCAGCAACTTATTGAATATTGATATTATATAATTTAGAAGTATATATTTTTGGAAGAATGATATAAGTGGATATATATCATATACGGAGAGATGAGAAAGAATATGTATTATATAAGAATGATATATTCCTTTCAATATTCTGTACGAGCCAATAGATGTGGATCAAAGAAGACTAGAGAGTATTTGATATATATTCAAAAATTAATCTGATCTTAGTATATTTATAGATAAATTACAAACGGCTAGTAGCATGAAAATGTGTCTAGTAGCCAACCGGATTACAGCTTGCACAGTATTAATAAAATAATAACTCTTGGATAAAATAACGGATAATCATAAGTGAAAAGGTGTTAATTCAACTTTAATCGGACAGATGATCTGTTAACACTTAACAGCTTTTACTCCAACGTAAAAAATAAAATGAATTTTGAGTTTTATATAATAATTAAATAAATAAATCTTTAACACAAATGAACACGCAGACCGTGAGGTTAAGTAAAAAAAAAAAAAAAAAATACTTGGAGCTAGGTATTTGCTTAATTCTACTTGTAATTAGGTTGGTCTCGAATACTGATATCATAGATGGTTTCAGACATAACTCTGTATCACTTTTTTGGTTTTCATTCTAATGAAAATTGGTGGCATGACCACTTTTTTCAAAAAAAAAAAAAAAACAGCGGAACGGCTCTAGTTTTAAATTCATAATATCATATTATCATTTCATATTTTGAAAACTACCACATTTATCTAATTCATAAATTTTTATTAAATTTGCCTTACATTTATAATTCTTCATTTTTTTTATGTATAAGAGTTTGGTCTTCTAATTAATTGGCTTTGTCGGGTAAATAATTTATTTCTTTACTTGTAACACACATGTTAGTGTAGATATAAATGCTATTGTAAATGTGTCAAGAGTAGCAAAATTAATAATTTGTCATTATAGTCCAACCAATTAGAAGAATGAAACTTTCTCTTAAACATGCTATATATCTTTTTTTTTTTTTTAATTTGTAAAATAAGTTTTTAATCTAAATAAATAAATTAGATAAATATGAAATTTTAATATAATACCTTATAATTAATTTTAAATTAGATTAAGTAAGTTTCAATACAAAATAAATAAATTAAATAAATAATATAATACCAGGTAAAAAGGAAATGTGACAAATAACCTTACTCCGTATTTTCCCTACTCACACTATGCATTAACATGAAAATCATTTTCTAATGCTCGTCTGAAGGCTTATATACAAATTGAGAATAAGTGTGCACGAATTTTGATGTGCTAGAAAGGATGAATTATGTATAATATTATAAATGTACATGATTAATTTTTTTCAGCATATTAAAATATTATATAAAATCACTCTTATCTTGATTAAGAAATAAATTGTCAGCCCATTATCTTAATACCGCCCACAAGAACATTAATTTTAATTATTCAATGCGTAATTTTTTTGTAAATTCAAAATTATACACAATTCATTATATTTATCGCATCTAAATTTATGTATATTAATTCTTAATTTTACTGATAATGTACGAACGAGCCTTTTAAGAAATACTCCAATATCCTCATTAAAAAAACGAACACAATTGGATATCTAAGAAGATCAAGACAAAAAAAAAATAACCAAACATATAGTGGGAAAAATAGTACCGCTCTACCAGTTCCAACAGAACAGCACGATTATGGTATGGAATGACATGACACACGTGTCGGTTATGTTCCGTGACCATCTTTGAAAAACTTGGCACGGCACGACATATGGTCACGTAAATCACGTGTAATTGTTAGATCTTGACTAAATGATGAATCTTAAATAAACTATAACCTAAATTATAATCAAATGATCACGCGAGTCACGTTTGGTCACGGTACATTTGGACACGGCATGACTCACGTTGTATGACCATTCGCGTAACGTGACCACTCCTTAATATTTTATTAAGGCACGGCACGACACGTAAAAAATTAACTTGGTCACGACACAGCACATCATGAGACCAAAGTCACAGCGTGTTAGTCACGGCACGGTACGTTTTTTCCACTCTAACCAAACCTAGTACTTGAGGAAATAAACTGTAATCAAAGCTGGGGTAGGGATGAGACCCCAAAAATAGACAAGGTTCTGTAGGAAGGATGCCACCAACAAAGACTAAAGAACAAAACCCTAACTAAAGTAGCTGTCTCACTTTTTCATCACTTGATAGTTGATATATAGTTCATTCACTTCAGATAAGTCTGAAAAGAGATGCAATTAATATTACCTAAGGTAACAGAATATTTCTGCTTAGATCTTGACCGTCCGATCAGAAACAGCATGAATATTAAAGGTGTCCCGGACATTTCATCTTAAGCCGGATTGGTCCGAATTATGATCGGACGGTCCTGATGTAAACATAAATATTCTGTTACCTCAGAGATTATGGACTCAAAGAGATAGGAGGAATAAAAAATTAAATAAGGTATAGCAAGGCCTAGAGAAGGCAAGTGATGCAGTAAATGAGGTTGGCTCCACTCAAGTCGTACCAATTTCGTCCAGTCCATTTATTTTAGATTAGACAATGCACATTAAAGAAAGCAAATAATTAGCTTAGTAATTGCATAGAAAACAAATAAAGTGTGATCCTTATTGTTATTACATGTGAATATGTATAATTATTGCTATTAATGTGGAACTGTAAGGACTTGTCTTTGATCTAGTGGTAAAGATATATAACTCCCATATGAGAGATCATGAGTTCGAAACTCATAAAATAGATAAATTTTCTATAATATACATAGGAGTTTGAAAGTGTATATTGGATGGCTTAACTCCCAATCCATGATTTCAAAAAAAAAAAAAAGCATATGTAATTGAATTTGTATCCTTAAATGATATTTTAAATAAGAGAGTTTAGGAAAGTTTAAAAAAAAATCATGACATCTCCATGTGATGAGCATGTGTCTAAATAAATTTAGACTTCTATATGTAAAACAACATAAAAAAAATACATATAATAAGAAAAGAGACAAACCATTAGATTTGAAAGTTGATATTTAATAAAAATAATTCGCCTTTTAATCATAAATGTTGGTGAATTAGAACATCAACGTTCTTAATATAATATCGGAGATATTACGAATTCAATCTTGAACCTAAATATTTTGGTTGCAAATACAATGAGTCCATAATTAGTTCTAACCATCAAATGGTTATTGCTATATCAGCAAAGGTAGATTAAGTTTCTAATTATTGTAGCTAAAACACAATCATTGGTACCAAATGGTATTATATTATTTTTATCAATATTGTTTAACCGTTGAGTCAAATGGTTGAAAATTTGAAACGTTTGTATTCTAACAACAATATACTTATTAAATATATGTTGCATATGAAAAATACTCAAAACTATATAATATAGAATATTATATATAGCCATCTTCTCATCATTGAGTTATCATATGTGAACGTAATATATATATATATATATATATAGAGTTGGGCAAACTTGCTTTGGGAAGTAAAGAGGGTTCTTTACTTCCCGCTCAAATCTCTATTTTCAAAATTCAAATAGTCGATCCGAACAGTTAGATGTGATCTCCATATTGAAATGTGCTTGGAGACCAAATTTTACATTTTTTGGAATTTTTTTACTATTTATTAAGCCACTTTGAAAATCGCTGATCCAACGGTTTCACTGTTTGAACAGTGAAACCGTTGGATCAGCGATTTTCAAAGTGGCTTAATAAATAGTAAAAAAATTCCAAAAAATGTAAAATTTGGTCTCCAAGCACATTTCAATATGGAGAACATGTTTAGCGGTTCGGATCGACTATTTGAACTTCGAAAATGAAGATACGAGCGGGAAGTAAAGAACCCTCTTTACTTCCCAAAGCAAGTTAGCTCAACTCTCTCTATATATATATATATTTTTTTTTACTTTTACTGATTTATTCATCTACTGTTGTCCGAATTGCCACTGATAACTTTTGTTCAGAGACTAATAAACTTTAGCGTTAAAAGGGAAAATACTATTTACACTTTAACAGAGACTTTTCTTCTGATAGCAAAAGAAATGAGCAGCAGCCTTTTCATCTTTTTTTCCTCCTATGCCAACTCTCCACATAATATAATTCTCCATGTATGCATTTTTTGGTACACATAAATTTTGAAGAATTGTGTGTTCTCTTTCCAATTGCATGCGCCTCATGTGTAGACAATTGTTTCTTCTCATTATTTCTGCTCTTCTCATGGCAACCAGCAAGGGGCATTTTAACCAAGGTAAATAAGCAAGCTTCATATATAGTTGTAATGTTGATTATATATATATATTTTTACTAATTGTAATTTGATTTCATTTGTTATTCTTTTCCATTGCCCAGAAGTGAAGAGTTGGAGAATAAGTCATTACAAGCAGGTATTTACATTGAGAAAACATGATTTTATTTTTGTTTAATTAACAAATTAAGAAAGTGAATTATTTATTTTCTCCATTATATCTTTCCTCCTATCTCCATTCCATTAAGCAATTTGCTTTCGTGTTTAGAACCAACAATTAATTAATTAATTTGGATGCAAATATCAAAATCCATTTTTTATTTCCTTTTCCTTCAACTGAAGAACAAGAACAATTACATTATCATCCTATTATCAGATAGAACTAAAATACCAGCAAACCATCACCATCTCTTGAAAGATAATGCCAATAATTTTGAGATAATTAATTAATTAGATGCACAATCATGGGTTCAAATCTTACAGGATAATCACGCTCCGTCATATAGCATAGCAGCAACGAAAGAGAAGTTGCTACCGACGAACAAGGCGGGTCCTGGATCACACCCTCCAACTTGCATAAGAAAGTGTGGGCCATGCACACCATGCCATCCGGTGCATGTTCCGATGCCGCCCGGTGCTACCAGTTCGTCTGAGTACTACCCCGAGGCATGGCGTTGCAAGTGCGGCAATCATCTCTATATCCCGTGATAATTATATCACTTGAGGAATTAGATGTATACTTCATTAAGGGCATTTTTATTTGAGTTTTACTAACTCTAGCTAGTGATTACATATAGTGTGATGGATTCAGTGTAGTTGTGAGTTCCATTAATTACTTCTTATTTTAGTGTACCTAATTGAAGTAGTAATTTGAGATATATATTGTTATTTATTATAGATTATGTAGCCATTCTTCTTTGAAAAAATATATATTCTCGTGTTTATCTGTTTTTTTTTTTTTAAAAGATGCTGAGTTATAATCTCCTTTTAATTAGGTCTGGATTCTGGAATAAAAGAAAATTACAAGATAAAAGAAACACCTTAAAAAGATGTTTAAGTTAGGCCCAATGAACATTGGAAAAAGGCCTTGCCCAAAGTTACCAGGAAAAATTAAGAAGGCCTTGGCCCAAAATTATCTATAAAAAAAATGGAACAAAGCGTTACAGATAGCTGCCTATATCATCCAGATTTGTAGCTTTGATCACAACCGTCTGATCCGATATCGACGCTCTCATCCGTCAGATTCTTTCTTAAAATCAAAGAGAAAAGAAACAAGAAAATTTTGCACTGTACTATCAACAGTAAGCCGTACGATATCGACGCTCCCATCAACAGTAAGACGTACGATCAAGTCCCGTCGGTTCAGATTCGCTGACAGCATGTCAGCAATGTTGAGATGTTTTTCTGTCGCGCGCCAATTGAAAATTCGCGCGAAAATTTCCCAAAGTGCCCCAACCATCCTTCCTTTACCCGCGCATTAAAATTGATGCAACCTTTTTATTTTCCAAAAAATTTCCCTTTTCAAGTTGCGCGCTTTTGTCCCCCGTTTTTCTGGCCTGGCTCCCTCTAAAACCCGGATTTTCAGTTGCATTACTAAGGCTAAAGCACTTTTCTCTATTGCGCGAGATTGAAAGAGAGATAATGGCGAGGAAGCGTGTTCACGCTGTTTATCCCCCTCTCCGCGCCACCGATGGAAGCGCCTTTAGCAAATGGTGAGAGTATTATTCCTTATGGTTTGGTTTCATTATTTTGCTGATCTTTCTTTGCGGTTGATTGATTGAGGTTATTGTAGTGAGTTATGTGGAGTATCAGTACCAATCGCTCTAGCTGATATGCACGACTGTGAGGAGATCAATGTAAAGAGGAGAAGAATGTCTGATAAATGGTGTGAAAATGGGATTCAAGAGGAACCAGATGAGAAGAGATTGTTAACTATCGCAAAAGAATCAATGATATATGCCGATTTTAGAGATCAACCAAGATCGCCTTTTTGTTTCTTCATGTAAACTTTTCTATCTTGGCTTCATATTAATTTTCTCTTTTGACCATCACTTGCTTATTTATTGCTTTTGCTTATTATTTGTGCCTGGTTTTGTATTTTTACATTTTTCAGGGAAGAATTTTCTCAGAAATTTGAAGGTCATTTCTTGATAGAGGTTTCTCAAAGAGGGTTTGAAACCTGGAAGAATATGTCATCTGAGGTAATTAATTTCATATTCTATAAATTACAATTTACCCTATGAATTGTTGATATAAAGTTAGTTTGCATTTCAGGAAAGAACTCGATACGAAGTTATAGCTTCAAAAATTAATGTGCCTTATGAAAATAAGATACGGCGAGAGGAGATTGATGTAATGGTGAAGGTAAATCTGTTCTTGCGTATTTTTATTTTTTCAATTTTCTAAGCCTCCTGATAGTTAATATGTTCCATAACTAAATTGAGTTCTAAAATTTTTATGCAATGGAAGCAAATCTGATACTCATTAATCTCCTTGGATAATCTGTTCTTGTGTATTTTTATTTTTTCAATTTTCTAAGCCTCCTGATAGTTAATATGTTCCATAACTAAATTGAGTTCTAAAATTTTTATGCAATGAAAGCAAATCTGATACTCATTAATCTCCTAGGATAATTGTAAATTATGTATTCCACCCTGTAATCTTCTTGCACTATAATTCCAGGTGATAGATGATGAAGCAAATTCATCCATAGCAAGCATCCGTCTATGTCAGGTACCCTCTATTTGATTAAAACATACCTTGTTGCAGTTTATATTTTTGTTTTAATTTGGATGGTTGTTGGATTGGTATTGTAAGTTGTAGGATGTCTTGTTATGTTAATAATTTTTAGGGTTACCTTTGGTACCAATGGCAGCTAGGTTAGTTTTGTGTTTATCAGTACTGCTATGGTTTTCCTTTTCCTCTGTAATATAATTTCTTTGTAACAGAAATGGGTTGAGTTTGCCACTTTTATGAAAAAAAGATGATCATAAAAGATAATTAACACCTTGATTGTATTAATTTAATTTTACATCTTATAATTAGTAACTAAATTTTAATATCTTTTGTTAACTTGCAGCATGATGAAGATTTGTCAGAATCTGGTTCCTACTACTAGATTGGTTATAAGATGTATTCTGGTCTGAGGGGGGGGGGGGGAGGTATGTATTTGCTGTTTCTTCTTTGTTCTGCTAGTGCTAGCACAAGCAGAGCAGCTTTAAAAAGGCAAGTCAGATTGGCTAATATAAGTGAATATTATTTCACTGTTACCAGCTACCAGGGAAAGGGGGTTATATTTTGTAGAAAGTGGTTTCTCTGGCATGCCCTATATTATGATACAATTTTATGAAGTTCAAATATCTGCTGAACTAATGATCATTTGTATAGCTTCTTGTTGCAAGTTAGAATGCTTCTACTAAACTAATTAATCAAGCCTCCTTTATAATTACTTTGTTTAGTTAATTTTGAGTGGTTTTTTGGGCCTTCAAAACCCAACTAATATTTGATTCAGAGACGTAGCCGCAGCCTGTTTCGTTGCTATCTGAAAAATAATAGCACAATTTAATTAACAGCATTTGCTACTCATTAATCTAAGTCAAATTTTAAGTGTTTAATTAATATACGGTGCTCAACACATGTATCGCATCGTGAGAAAAGTACTGGTATGCTGAATTAGTGATAATGTATACTGATCAGCTAAACTGTCCTTTGAACTTGTTTGATTTTTTCTTTTTGAAGTTTGATAGTGAGCTACAAAGCTTGAGCTTGAGCTTGTTTGAATTATAATTCATTTTTCTAAGTGAATTCAACCTTTACAAAAATAATATTGAGGAAATTATGTACTATGCTTGATCCATTGTGATAAATATAGATATATCTAATTTAGTTTGAACTTTTGTTAACTGCATTTGTAACCCATTGGATATTTTAAATGATGTTTCAAAAAGTTAATTGCTGAGCTCAATACATGACTAAGAACAAAACAAGTTTACATATGTCGTTTAAATATCATGATGTAAAATATATAAAAATGTGATGCAAATATGTGGACGAACAAAGTGTATTAAAAATTCATTATGCACACTCATTGTGTTATAGTCCAGAATCAACCTTCTTGATTTTGGTATATCAATATATTACAATAAAAATATGTTGGGAGTATAAAATAATAATATTATTAACTAAGGGTCGATTGGATGGGTGAAGAATAGTCACTAATCTGGATTAGCATTATTCCGAGCTACTATTTTTTGTTTGAGTGTGTTTGGATTAGTAAATATATACTATTTTTTGTTTGTCTTTTATGAGTTATATCACTGTATTGCTAATCCAACAAAATTTTGAATTAATTACTATTCTCAAACTTGAAATTAGCTCTATTCTTATTATATTCCTTGTTTCATCAAAATGTCCCTAAAAGTTTGAAGTCAAGAAAAGGACTAGAAATTAAATTAAAATGGTGGTAAAAATTAAATAATTAAACTTTCATTTCATGCAATATATATAATAATATTAATGCACGCATAAAAACATAAAATTTAACGAGCGAGGCTATGGTACTATGCATAGCGTGGTTTGGTCCATACTACGGATCAATATTTTTGTTTTCAAAATTTTAACGGTCGATCCAAACTATTTAACATGGTCTCTGTATGTATATGTAGTTATAAACAAAAATTTTACATGTTTTAATTTTTTTTTTGCTTATTTCTTTAGATGGGTAGAAAAATCACTGTTTACCCATCTAAAAAAATAGTGATTTTAAAAAAAATATATAAAATTTACAAGTACATATTTATATGCAAATCACGTTGCACGAGTCAGATGAGTCATTAGGACTCTAAACTGAAAATTTCATTTTATAGCGCGGATCAATATGCACTATGCATAATACCATAGCCTCACTTAAATTTAACTATGGCAGTCGAGTTCATAGTAACATAATGTTCACATTTCGAGAAAAATAATGTAGGTAAAAATAATGTGTTTTATTAAATTTGTGTGCGTATAATGTATCACATCTTGTTTTTAACACAAACAAATTCTCAAATATTTAGATAATAAATACTATTGGATGATCTGGTGGTTTCAGTAATTCTTTTACATGAAATATGACCCTAATTTATTAGAAAAGCGAAGAAAAAAGGAACTAACTACGGAATTTCGAGGTGACTGTAATAAATTTTGATGTAAAGCATGCATTTTAAATATATCCGTTGAATATTATTTATCATGAAAGGAAAAGAAAAAAAAAACGGACAGAAATGTACAAAAAAAGAGGCAAGTAAGAAAATCATTAAAAATAAATGCTGTTGAAAATTGAAGCATGAAGTGCTCAATGTCTGAATTTTGAAGCAAGGAATACAGGGAAGATTTTCAAAACTAGTTTAGTAGCAGGAGAGGTGATTTTGAAAAATGCATTACTCAATACAAATTTAGAAAATGAATATTAAAAGTTTTCAAAAAAAATTTCCTTATTTTTATAGAGTAGAACAAGGGTGCTCCTAGGAGTACCAAGCTTTTTTGTACTTTTAACTCTAAAATCTATCGGATTAACTTCGAATGACGAATCCAAACTATTGAAATCCTTCTACTTGACGAGTGATGTGTCTATACGGGAAAATTTAAAAGTTTCGAATTAATTTAGTATAAAGTCAAGTGGTCAAAAGGCTTCCAAAAAATGAATGCACTAAAATTAATTTAGAAACTTTCTAATTTTGACCAATTGACTTTAAACTAAATTAATTCGAAACTTTAAAATTGTTATATGTAGATGCATTACTCGTAAGATAGAAGAATTTTAATGGTTTAGATTCGTCGTTCAAAGTTAATCTGATAGGTTTTAGAGTTAAGAGTACAAATGAAAACTCGTAAGATAGTTCTACTCATTTTAATAGACTCAACCCACTGGAGTCCGAAGTCCCAACAGAAAATTTCCGTTATAATAATTATGATAAAGATAATTTCCGTTAAAGAAGTGAAATGAAAAGAGGAAAACTTCAAAGGAAAGAATCAAAGGTACATATAATAAGCAGTCAACAGATTAGAAAGTGCACATGACAATGACATGCAAGTATGCAAACGCTAATTACGCGTCTTTGTGCTAAACCGTGTGAAGAAAGTGACAGCCCGGACCCAGCCATCACTTGCTGTCCGCCATGTGGGGCCTCTCACATTTTCTGAATAATTTCTCCAACTCTTCTTTGGGTACCCCATAATTTACTCCCATTATTTGTTTGTTGTACAACAGAAGGCAGACAATATCATTAATATATTATGAATATTGTTTGTTTCTGGTCAATTGTAATATTGGGTGAATATTTGATATTTAAGGTTTACTGACATAGAGTTATTGTAATATACTAGTATTAACAAATAATAGGATATATTTATGGTTCAAATTAAAATATTTCATGTCCAACTGATCAATTCAAATAACTCAATACAATCATATAAAATAATTAACAATTTTTTACTATTTTATGTTTTTTATTACTATTTTTGTGGATATTTGACAGATGACCCTATCTGATATATGAATTTTGATATTTTTTCTATTGTTTTATGACCATTATTTAAACATAGTAAAAAAAAATTATACAAGGTTTAAACATGCAAATTTTATTGAGCACCTCATTAATATGCTCGATCCCATTAGTGCATTAACATAATTCCACTTGTATCGTGCAATAGTTTCCATTAGTTTGACATCAATGTTTGTTTGAAAAGTAGTTCATCTTTTTATACTGTATATATATAAGATCTTTTTGTGCAAGGAAATACATCTTACCTAAAATTTAAAAGTTAAAAACTTTCATTTATGCTTTCATTATACGGTTATAATGGTTTAATAAAATATTATTATTATAGTTGTGTCCTCGATTTTTGTTCCATGAAAAAAAATCTATTGAAAAATATTTTTCAATCATGGAAATTTATCTAGAAAAGATTTTAAACATATATAGATATTTTTTTTTCGGAACTTTTAAAATGTAATTAATGATAAACAAAGCAATTTGTCATGCAAATAATTCATCAGAAATGAAAACAAGTTATATTAATTTGAGAATTATAATCCAATCCAAGACATATTAGACACAATTCTTTTAAATATGAAGCATGCATGATTCAGTATCTCTCCGAATAAAATAAATAAAGAACAGGCGACTAAAAACATAGATTATGTGGTATGATTAAAAAAATCAATACTTTTTTTTTTTACATAGAATCAATTTCTTCAAGTACTATAATGTTAGATTATATCCCTTGTTATATTTCTTGTACCAACATATGTACCCAATAGCCTGGCCCTACGCATCATTTGTAAATCATTTCATCAACTACCAAGTAAACAACACTGTTCTTCCAATACAATTCTTAGAATATACAATTATATATTACTATAAGCAAACGCTTCCTACAAGTGCCTCCTATATAAACCCTATGTCTCCTCTAAACATCACCATTCACCAACTCAAACTTCCATTCTAAACCAGCTCTGTTTCAAAGATAAAAAGCACAACAAAAAGAATCTCAGTTCGCAATATTCATTACCCATTTGCTATCTAAACAACGATTTGATGGCACGAAGAAACTCCAAATTGACTAACAGAGCATGGCGTCTGCTCCGTCTCGCTGTACTTCGGGCTCGGAAAGGTGACATTTTCAAGCAAAACCGTGCACTTCTCAAACTTCGCCTGTTTAAAGCCCTCAAACTAAGACATAGTAGACAATCACCTCGATTGCAATTCGAGCGGGAGTTCTCCTTCGAGGAAACACCAAGATTCAGATTCAAGACTCATTCTCTTCGCTTCCTTCCTTGCATTACACCTTCGGTCGATCATGATTTCGATCAGGATGAGACTGATCTCCTATTTTATCAGCGCGAGAAGGAACATGAGCAAATTGTGTATGATGACAGAGAAGAGGGATTTGTTGAGTTGATTGAGGAAAGGGAGAGATTAGAGGAGAAGGGGATTGATACAAAAGCAGAGGAATTTATTTCCAGGTTTTATGAAGATATGAAATTGCAACGGCAGATTTCAGCAATTCAGTACTATGAGATGCTTGAAAGAAGTGCATAGAGGACCTTTGAATTTTCTGATTTATTTTTTGGCTTTTGCAAAAAACAGAGTTCATTTGCTTTACCTGTAGACTGTAGTTCTTTGCAATTTTTCTTTGACATTTTTGTTTCTATATACTTAAAGAGAAGATGCTTATTCGCTCTCTCAAAATTATACATTTCAATGCAAAAAATTTATAGTTATCAAGAACACTTGGTCGTTTGATTTTGTTATTTTCATTTTCTATTCAGAACTTGGAATTTGAGCTGCTCTAGTTTTGTGATCTCGTTAGTAGCTTAAACATAGAAATACAGTAAATGATTGATACATCCTATGATTCTGTGCTTTCTTATCTTATTTATATTACAAACCGTACTACAAATGCACAAACCCACTGTGTGATATCTAAAGATAAGAATACAGAAGATAGAATTCAAAATGATTTGTATTATGTTTCTTGATCAGTCTTTTACGCAGTACAGTACAGGAATTCAGATCCAGTGAAGTAACTCAATCTTTGGGTTTTAAATCGGGACCGTCTGATTCAAATCCGAGACAATCCATCCGGATCTGGAGCGCACACATCTCAAGAACGAATTCGAATCCCGAGACAATTCCACTCGTCAGATTCGAATCAGACGGTCTCGATCCAAAACCCAAAAATTGGGTTACTTTAGGGGATCCGGACCCGTCCCTTGTATAGGGATAATCCTCACTGGTTAACAACCTTGACTGATTCGGTTAAATCCAAATGACTAATTTGACCGGTCAACAATCCTAAGTCCTAACCATCCAATGGTTGCCTGATCCTATTTCCTATACATGTATCTAATACAGAGAAACTATTTGGCCTTTCCGTAATTTTATCCTTTTCATTTTTTCTCTTTCTTTTCTTTATTCCTTAGTCCTTACTGCCCTAGATCAAATTTGGTATGATATTCAGTCTATGTCATTTGATCTGTAACAAAATCTGTGCAAAAAGCTTTTAGATTCGTGCCGATCAAATATACACGATTCTTGATGCAATCAAACAGTTCCGACTGTCAGACTGCACTTTCATCCATTGAACTAGCAATGCCAAAAGAAACGATACCAGACACCACTATTTGTCAGAATGTTACGTTGTTTACAAGGCCCATACAAATATTACTAAGGCTGTGCTCTGCAAAACCAGTACAGAGAAAAAGAAGAAAGAAGAGAAAAGAAGAGGTAGCCGCGCGGGTTACCTCGCTACAGTAAAACTTACACTCTATATAAATCGGAGAATACAAAGTTTAGATCTTTGTACAGAGCATTCTCTCGCATTCTCCTCACTAAAGTACCGGTGTTCTTTCTTTTTCCTTTCTGATTATCTCTTCTGGAGCAAGTAAATGGTCATGAACAGACCGTAAAGAAACTAGACCCAAAATATATTAGATTTGTATCATTTAACATCATTGATAATTGCAAGGCTTACTTTTATGCTCTTTAATATGTGGAATTTTATTAAGTCCCCTTGAAAGCCCAATTATCACGTAAAGAGGAATTTAGTTATGAGTTGTGTGTGTGTGTGTTTTTTTCAAAATTTAAATACTCTTAATAAAATGGTGGACAGATGGTCCCTTTGGACAGGAGATTTAGTTCCTTTGTACATGGTAAGTATATTGTAGCTAAAATTTACATAAAAAGTTATGTTTTTTTTTTCCACTTTTTACTTTTGGTAATGTTCTCAATATTTTGATTATAAAACCTTAAAACTAGAAAGAAAAAAAAAAAAAAAACGAGTCTGATTATGACATCTTAACTGTTGTAATCTGTTCTATCAGATCTTTATTTTATTTTTTCGGGTCAATCTAACGCTCTTAATTATTGCAGGAGAAGAGAATTTAGACAATGTTGCAAAAATATATTCTAATGATTATTTAAACGCAATACTTAAAAAATATGATAAAGATAAATTTTATTAAAGAAGTCAAATGTAACTGGAAAACTTTAAAAGGAAAGAATCAAAGGAACATAATTAGCAGTCAACAGATTAAAAAATGCACATGACATGCAACTATATCATATATAGATCTAGATCTAATCTAACAGAACAACACAGATCATTACCAAATAAAGAAAGAAACAAACAAACGCTAATAAAACGCGTTTTCTAATAAGCCGTGTATAGAGAGTGACAGCCTGGACCCATCCGCCTCTTGCTCACTGCCATGTGGGGCCTCACACCTTTTCTGAAAACAAATTTCCAAGTCATCTTTGGTTTGGGCAACCCCATAATTTACGAATGTGTATCCTCTGAGATATCTCTATTTTTGCGTGACCGGACGTGTTCGGTGCCATTAGAGTGACAAAACGTGTCGTGCCTGACTAACATGTCGTGACTTTGGTCTCGTGCTGTGCCGTGACCAAGTGAATAGTCACACGTGCCGTGACTAAAATGTGGAGGGATGGTCACGGCATGCGAACAGTCACGGCACGCGAGTCACGCCGTGACTCCCGTGCTGTGACTATTCGCGTGCCGTGTCCAAACGTAACTGGTCATATTTCTTACATTTAACTACTTTTTCATAATTTAGATTAGTTTATTCAAGATTCATCATTTGATTAAGACTTAATGGTCCTAATTACATGTGACTCGCGTGACCACGTGCCGTGCCGTGTCAAATTTTCAAAAGATGGTCACAGCATGCGAACAGTCGCACGTGCTGTGCCGTTCCGTACCATAACGGAACCGGTTCCGCCGTGCCATTTTTTCCACTCTAAGTGCCAATTCGGGGATAGCGCAGGGGTAGTACTATTTGTACTTTGAGATTCGTATAAAACTATTTAAACGGTTATAATTTTCCCTAAAAAGTCACGCAAAGTTTGAGATATCTCAGAGGATGTGAATTCATAATTTACACCCATTAATTATTTGTTGTACAACAGAAGGCATACTGTATCATTTATGTATTGTGAATATTGTTTGTTATTGGTAAGTAATGGGTTAATTATTTGGTATTTAACTATTTTAGGTTACTGACAGAGTTATGCTAATGTACTAGTATTAGCATATATTAGGATATATTAATGGTTCAAATTAAAAAAAATCATGTACAAATAATCAATTCAAATAACTCAATAAAATCATATAAAATAGCAATTTTTACTATTTTGTGTTTTCTTTCATACTATTTTCTATGGATATTTGAAAGATGACCCTATCTGATATATGAATATTGATATTTTCCTATTGTTTTAGGATCATTTTCTTAAATATACATAAATATAGTAAAAAGTTCAAATTAGTAAAAAATTGTTTACAAGGTTTTAATATGTAAATTTTATTGAGCAATTTAGATCTAGCGTTTCGCCATGAAAAAAGAATAAGTAAAATTTAACCCGTTAACACATTGATTAATATCCACCAACATGATATATTTTTCGATATTTTTCATTTAAGCTTCATTATACGGTTATGATAGTTTAATAAAATATATTATTATTAAAGTTGAGTCCTCGAGCTTTGTTCCAAGAAAAAAATAATGAAAAATATTTTTCAATCAAGAAAATTTCTCTGGAAAAGATTTTAAACATAAATAGATATGTATTTTTTTCGGAACTCTTAGAATATAATTAATAATAAATAGTGCAATTTGTCATGCAAATATTTCATCAAAAATGAAAAAAAATTATATTAATTTATGAATAATATTCGAAGACATTAAATACAATTCTTTTAAATATGAAGCATGATATTGTAACTGTCCGGTTAAAATAAAAAAATAAAGAAACAGACGAATAAAAGCATAGATTATGTGGTACGATTAAAAAAAAATTAATACTTCTTTTTTTTCTTCAGAAAATCAATTTCTTCAAGTACTGTAATGTTAGATGAGAATGATTCAAATGTCTAATATCTTTCGTATCTTATTGTGGCTTATATTGTATATTTATATTTTTAAAGTTTAAATTGTTGATATGAACTGGTCAACATGGTATTTATATTAAAATATGTAGATGTTCAAGAATAATTGATTTTGTACTAATTTTAAAAAATAGCAAAAAAAAAATTCAAAAAAAATATATAATTTGGTCTCTAACTAAATTTTAATATGAAAATCTTGTCGAACGGTTTAAATTGACAATTTGAACTTTCAAAAAACAAACATATATAAAATATAAGACATAATAATACAAAAGACATTAGACATTTGAATCATGCTCAATTTAGATTATATCCCTTCTTATATTTCTTGTACCAACCTATGAACCAAATAGCCTGCCCCTCCGCATAATTTGCAAATCATTAATCATGAACTAACAATAAATCATTAATCATCAACTAAGAAGTAAACAACACTGTTCTTCCTAGGCAAGTCTTACAATATACAATTATAACATTATTATAAGCAAACGCGTTCCACAATTGCCTCCTATATAAATCCTACATCTCCTCCAAACACCAGCAACTCAAACTTTTCATTCTTAACCACCTCTGTTTCAAAGCAACAAAAAGCGCAACAAAAAGAATCTTAATTAGCAAGATTCATTACTCGTTTACTATCTAAACAAAGATTTGATGGCACGAAGAAGCACCAAATTTACTAACAGAGCATGGCGTCTGCTCCGCTTTGCCGTACTCTGGGCTCGGAAAGGCGGAATGTTCAAGCAAAACCGTGCGCTTCTCCAACTTCGCCTGTTTAAAACCCTCAAACTCAGACATAGTCGACAGTCGCCTCGATTGCAATTAGAGCGGGAGTTCTCATTCGAGGAAACACCAAACTTCAGATTCAAGACTCCTTCTCTTCGCTTCCTTCCTTGCATTACACCTTCGGTCGATCATGATTTCAATCGGGATGAGGCTGATCTCTTGTTTTATCAGCGCAAGAAAGAACATGAGCGAATTGAGTACGACGACAGAGAAGCGGAATTCGTGGAGTTGATTGAGCAAGGGGATCAGAGATTAGAGGAGAAGGGGATTGATGCAAAAGCAGAGGAGTTTATTTCAAGGTTTTATGAAGAAATGAAGTTGCAACGACAGGTTTCAGCAATTCAGTACTATGAGATGCTTGAAAGAAGTGTATAGAGGACCTTTGATTTTTTATTGATTTTCTTTTTGTAAAAAAAAAATGAGTTGATTTACTTTATACCTTTTCATTTCTATATACTTAAAGTGTAGATGCTTCTTTATTTAATTATAAATTTCATTGCAAATTCTTATAACTATCATGAAGACTTGGTCGTTAGATTTTGTTATTTTCATTTTCTATTTTTTTTTTTTTTTTTTTTTTTTGCTTTCTCTGCAGCCCGTAGGCCTATTACAATGTTCTCAGTACGATTCTAATAATAAAAATGAGACAACCAAAACACTACTGAGCATATCCCAGAAGCCTACTTTGATTTGCTAGTGCATGTGCTTCCTGAATTAACCTATGGTCTCTGTTCTGGTAACTAACAGATACGTAGCGAGGGGCAGCTTGTAGGCATCGCCAAGCCTTCCACAATTCCTGACTTGCCCTCCAATCTGTGACAACCGGCAGTCGTGGCAGAAGCGCATTCACTAGCTCAAGGGAGTCTGTAAGCACCATCCACCCTTCACCTGATTGGCTTGCTGCCAGTTCCAGTCCTCTACAGATTGCCTTTGCCTCTGCCTGAGTAGCATTAACCGCCCGTACCGGTACCGATTCCCGTAATACGACCGTACCACCTTTAACTAGCACCACCCCTATCCTAGCTGCGCCACTGCTATCCCACGATCCGTCCACATAACAGCATCTAGACTCCGCCTGGTTTATAGACTCAGTCAGGCTTTGAGTTGGGTGATTTTGATTTAAGGCCACTGTCTCCGCCCTTCCTGCCAGTAATTTGGAGTCCTCAATCGCCCTCTTCCAAAATTGCACACATGCCCCAATTGACTGCTGCTGCCCGTCATACATGGCTCCATTCCTACTTCTCCAGACCGCCCAAAGCACTGCCATGAAGATAGGGAAGTCCTCCTCTAAAAGAACGCCCTTGATAGACTTGATGATCTCCATAAACCCCCCAGTTAACAAATCTGATCTGAGCCCCAGAGGTGACGCGAGCCATGCTGCTCTTGCAAAATCACATCCAAACAAGGCATGTGTCACCGTCTCTGGTTCTTTTTGACAGAGAGCGCACTGTGGCGATATTCCGGCTATTCTTTTAGCCAAGGACGATTGAACTGGGACTGCATCAAAACAGCACTTCCAAATGAAAAGTTTGAATTTTGGCAGTAGACCCTTATGCTTCCATACCCAATCCCAAAATTCTTTGTCCCCAATCAACATATTGTCAGACCTCAGAAGTTGGTAAGCTTTTTTGACTGAAAACTTACCATCCTTTGCAAAAGTGAATAGGAGGGTGTCCCTTGCCGGAGGCTGCAGAGGACGGGTGGCCTCATTTGTTGCAATATTTAGAGCCACAGAGACCCATATCTGTCTTGGAGAGCCTCAAAGTTCCAATTCTGCGTTATTGGGTCGATGAAAACTTGCACCTTAAGGGCCCTTTGGTCTCTAGTTGTTGGGCGGAAATCCATCCATTGGCGAAACCACGGTTGGGCCATAGCCAGTATCTCACTGCCATCGCCAATTGCCCATGAGACATGGAATTGCAATATGGCTCTCATCTCTACAAGCTGTCCCCATAGCTTAGAGCAGTTTGTGCGCCTCTTTGTGAACCAAAAGGAGCCTCTGGGGTAGTATTTTGCCACAATTACCTGGATCCAAAGGCAACCCTGCCCCGAGACCACCTTCCATACATTTTTCATCACCAAAGCCCGATTCAGCTCCTCCAACTTGCGTAGCCCTAGTCCACCCATCCCTTTAGGCCTAGTCATTTTATCCCAAGCCATGTAGGGCATTCTCTTCCGATTCTCCGTGGAACCCCAGAAAAAATCCCGCATTATAGCAGTTAGCTTTCTGAGTACCTTTGCTGGGAAAACGATGGTACCCATGGCATATACTGGCAGACTCTCCAAGACAGATTTGATCAACACCAGCCGCCCAGCTTGGGATAACAGTCTCGATTTCCAAGAGTTCAGCCTGGCCTGAAACTTTTCAATAATGTAGTCAAAATCTGCAATGGAGCTTGTTTTTACAGGGCAGCCTAGATACCTTTCTCCTTCCTGAGCCATCTTGACTTGGAACCTGTCTAGAAAATCATCCCTCTGCTGATCAGTCACCGTTCTACTGAACCAGACCTTGGACTTTGCCGGATTTAGCTCTATTCCGGACATATTGCAGAATTGCCCTAGGATCCCACTAATCGCCTGCGTTTCATTCAGGTTCATGGACCCCATTATTAACAAATCGTCCGCAAACATAGCATTTGTCAGCGGCACCGCCTGGCGCGCCAATCTGACTCCCTGTATGCAGCCCCTCCTTCTGCTAAACTCCAACATTCTAGCCAGCGGATCCATTGATATTATGAATAGGTAGGGCGATAACGCGCACCCCTGCCTTAGTCCCCTAGCCGGCTTGATAAAACCATCTCCATGTCCATCAAAAAGCACCGTGAACTTGGCAGAGGTTATACAGGCCTTGATCCACCCACAGATGGCCGGTGAGAAGCCATACAGAGGCAGGAGATGCAGAAGATACTCCCAATCCACCCTATCGAACGCTTTTGTGAGATCCGCTTTAAGCACAAAATCACCCAGTCCGCCCGATGCCGCCTTGAAGCTGTGCAGAACTTCTTTGAGGAGAATGATGTTTTCCGATATCTCCCGACCAGGGACAAAAGCCGTCTGAGTCTTAGAGATTATAAGATCCATCCATGGCTGCATCCTCCTAGCAATCAGTTTAGAGATTACTTTGTAGATGAGATTGCAAACAGAGATAGGACGGTAGTCAGTCACTTTTGTTGGTCCAGATATTTTAGGAACAAGGATCAGGTTTGAATGGGCTATGTGTTCCTCCATTCTGGATGTTTGAAAAAATGTTGCAACTTCCGCTTGTACTGACGGCCCAAACACCTCCCAAGCCTGCTGAACCAACGCTGCATTAATCCCATCCGGCCCAGGGGCCTTATAGGGGCCCAATTCAAACACTATAGAACGGACTTCTGTTGGAGATGGCCTACGGTCCATATCCTCCCACGCCTCTGTCGGAATGGGCCTAATTTCGCCCGCTAGATAGTCTGGCATTACTACGCGGCCCGTCTGCATCCTATCCTGACCTGCAAAATAAACATTTTTAAAGTGAGTAATAAACTGTTGCCTGATCTCCTTCTCCTCCACCGCCCATTCCCCGTTCTCCTTTAATATCGCCGTAATAGCATTTCTCCTCCGCCTCACCACCGTACTTGCATGGAAAAATTTTGTGTTTGAATCTCCGCTCAGCGCCCAATTCTGCCTTGATCGTTGCAGCCAAAACAACTCCTGTGCCACAACATATCTTGCATAATCCGCCTGCAGGACCGCCATCCTGTCCCTTACACTATCATTCTGCGGAGACAATAGCAACTGCTGCATCTCACTTTCAATGGCTTTCAACTCCTTGTTGGGATCCTTTGCTCCTTCATCCCAGTTGGATACTTCTTTCCTTAGGTTAGTGCAGACCCTATTCCATTGTAAGTTCCCCTCCTGCACCGCCCTCTCACATACCTCTTTGAAATTCGGATCCTGGAGCCACCATTGTTCCACACGGAATGGTCTACTCCTCCGTTTCTTCTGGAACTGGGTTCGTAACAGAACTGGTAGATGATCACTTTGGAAATTGGGGAGATGCAATATCCGAGAATTTGGAAAGAGATGTATCCACCCCGTAGTAGCCATGCCCCTGTCTAGTCGCTCCAGAATTAACCTTTTCCCCTTTTGATTATTTGCCCAAGTGTAGGCTGGGCCCCCGTATCCCAAATCTATCAGCCCTGCCTTTTGAACAAACTCCCTGAACCTCTTGTGCTTCCTTTTGAGTTCAGTAGTTCCTCCCAGCTTCTCTGCCGTACTAAGAATGGCATTGAAATCCCCCATCGTGCATACCGGTAGACCCGAGTTCACTATGTGGAATTCAATTCTAACCCAGATGTCACTGTTTTTATGATCTGCACAGTCACCGTAGACGCCAATGAACATCCACTCCTGACTACTTGGATCTTTTTTGACTCGTGCAATAATAAAAAACTCCGAGACTTCTATAACATTAACCGAGATAGCATCATTCCACAATAACCACAGTCCTCCTCCCCGGCCACTGGAGGCAATGATCTCGTTATTTACAAGGGGCAGACTCGCAATTCTTTTTATTGCTTGTTTTTTCGAACACTTTGTCTCGGAGATGAACGCCAAATCTGCACCCGTGCAGTGGAGGTACCGCCGGAGTGTGGGAATTGTCGCAAGCCCTCCACTGCCGTGACAATTCCAAGAGAATACGGTACTCATGATTCTAGCGGCGAGTTAGGCCTCGCCGCCTTTGCCTTCTTGTTTTGGGTCAGGACAGACCCTTCATTACTCTCATCTTCCATCCTGTTACTCTGTAGTTCTTCCCCCTGAAGCTTGAGCTCGGAACCTAGACTTCTCCAGAGGTGGTTGTTTGCCCCCAGATCGCCCAAGTTCCTTTTGTGACCAGCAGCACCTTTTTGCACTGGGAGCACCTTTTCTTGACTCTCCCCCTGAGTAGGCAGTAGCATCTGATTAATGATCCACTGTCCCCTTGTTGGGTTGAGGATGTCATTCATCTCAGGTCTATCCGCTCCTTGCAATTGCCTCTTCAGCCTAGCTAGCTTCAGCCGGTCAGGGCATCAGACATTTCATGACCCAGTTCCCCACAAAAATAACACACCCTGGCAAGTCTTTCATAGACAACATAGACCAATAACATGCCAAGAGTTGGATGATTAAGCCTTACCGAATCACTGAGCGGAAGGTCAATCCTCACCTGCAGCTTAATCCTGAGGTACCTTTTGTCAACTCCCTTGAATATTACCGGGTTTGAGACAGGGACCCCTATCTGGCCAGTTAGTAGTTCCAGGCCTTCCTCCGTGAGGGAATCCACCGGGGCATTGTGGAACTGCACCCATAGCTCACCCGTATTGACTTGGCTTCTTTTGAGTTGTTCAGCGGATGTACAGGTGGACACCGCCACCAGGTCGCCTCTGTAGAACCAGGGTCCCTTACCAATGACATGATCAGCCTCCTTGGTGGATGTGAACTCCACCAGGTATAGCCCTTTTTCAATCTGAGAGAAGGTGGTCAGGGGTTTGGCGTCCCAGGCTCTCCGCATCTGTTGCTCAAAAGGCGAATCAAAGACCGCCCTGTCAGTGCATACTCTCGCCAGGACACACCTCGGCCAGCTCCTTGATAGCACCGCCTTATCCGGAAGAACCACCGTCTTTGCATTATTAGAATCCGCAGTGTGCATACCTGCGAATTTCCTAATTAGTTCCTCATCCGCAGGATCTATCTCATGGCGGCAATTGCTTGAGGAGGCCATCACGACAGCAAGTTGAGACTGGTTGTGTGAGGTTATGGTTGGTGAAGGGTGAGTTCGTGGTTGGGGCAAAGGGATTGTGATTTGAAAGTTTTTGCTCTGAAAGTTTTTGCTCTGAGGTTGGAGGCAGGGACAGTCAGGCTTAAGAGGGGGGCGGTCCTAAAACAGAGGGGTGAGGTGGGTTTCGTTTTCGCGCCTGTTGGGATTGTTTGGTGAGAATTTGTGTATAATTGTTGGGCTTATAGATTGGGGGTTTTGGGCCTTGTAGGGTTTGGAGGTTTAGCGTATGCGAGGTTGGGTGCTGAGAGCGCGCGGGGGGGATGATTTCTTGGACTGTAGCATAACTGCACCCCTGCCCCTTCCAATCCGGGCTGCCCTTCTGTAGGCCCTGAGCACGCAGAGCAGAGCCTTTGCTAGGGAGAGCCAGGCCTGGAAAGTTCCAGAATAACTTTTTGAGATAATCTGTGGCCGCACTTTGTGCCCTACAGGAGCACCATAACTTTGCCTTTCGCGTTAGGATCCCTGAAACGGGTCGTCGTATCATAGGCCTCCTCCCCCTTAATATCGACTTGGGTGGCAGCCATGCGTCTGTCTGGGCTAAGGAGCCGTGTATTAGCTGCAGCGGGTACGTCAGAGGGGCTGTTTGTTTGTAATGCACCTCTGGCTGTGGACCCGGTCCATCCCCGGGCATAGTGGACCAACGGTCATCTACCCCCGCCGCGTTCTCCAAGCGAATCGAGTTGTACTGCTCTCGTACTAGCTGCCGGATGTGTCGACCAGCCGCTAGCATCACAACCCTGAGCGGAGTGTCATTACCCGGCCGAAAACCCGGGTACTCCCGTTCCCAGTCCACCTCCTCTCTGCGCCCCCCTTGCATAGGACCATCATATCCATTAGGGACATCCCCCGTTATTTCCCACCCTATGAGAGATATGGGGCAGGTCGTCCATCTGTTATCCAGGTTAATCACAATTGCTGGGGGTAACAAGCCAGGGTCAGAGGTCAATACTGCCATTCGCAATGTGGCTCTGTCAATGCCGAGGGAGTTTGCTCGATCCACATATAGCAGTGTCCCAATTCCAGAGACCAGGAGGTGGAAATATAGGTTCCGCCAGCAGGACAATGGGTAGTTATGAACTTTGAAGTAAAGTTTGAATGGGGGAGGGGACTGCCGCCATTCATCATCAGGGTCATAAGCAGCGACTGTCATATACCGCTCAATCGCCCATTCCATCATGTCCTCCATAATGTCAGCCCTCCTCAAGAACCGTGGAAGTCTTATCAGGAATGCCGAGGGGGAGCGGCGGAGAACTGGGTAGTCAGCCACTTGGTCCCCATAAGAATCCGCCAGGTATTGCTGAGCTGGGAGATAGCTTGTATTGGGGGCTCCAGGAAGGAAACGAATTAAGATTGTATGGTCAAGGTCTAAGAGGAGAGAATCATGGTGAGGGGTTAGGGGTAAGTACACCGAGATAGGAGAAGACGGGTGTTCTGAGTATGGATAGTGCGCCGCCATGGCTGTTAGTAGGGATACAGGGCTGAGAGAGAGAGAGATGGGAGAGGGGAAAGGGTAAGAGAGGGAAGGTGGGAGAGGGAAGGGAGGAGAAGGTGGGAGAGAAAAAGAGAGTCATTCACAGTCGCCATTCACAGTCATTTTCTATTCAGAACTTGGAATTTGAGTTGCTCTATTTTTGTGATCTCGCTGCAGTTTCACCGCTTTAAAACATTTGAAATTAGTTTACTTATTAGCTTGAACAGAGGAATTAAGTAAATGATTGAAACATCCTATGAATCTGTGTTTTCTGATCTGATTTATTTCAATCCGTACCACAAATCCAAAATAGCAAAAGAGTTTGATCTTGTGAAAGGAGAAAAGCTATTTTTTGAAAAACAATTTTACGTTCTTGATAATTTCATTATAATTTTAAATTCTAGGTACAATTTTATTGCAATTTAAGAAATGTATGATGATTTTATGAATATAATTGTTGCGAACTATATACCTCTGCGTAAAAAATGTTGTTTCAGAATTTGACCTTCTCATTCATTCTTTGCTGTTTTTTCGGTATTCCTTATTGCGAACTATATTATACCTTTGCATCCAAACATACCCTTATTGATTAAAGCAAAAAATAATTCTTGGTAACTCACTAACTTGAGTCAAATGTTTTTGAAGAAGGATCTTATGTGGATGTATTTTGTAGCTGGTAATGCGTTTGCTGCCTATTCAATACACACACTGCGAAAGCAACACGGGATGAGCCACAGAATCACTGAAAGTTTTGCGATGGCTCATTAGCAGGCCTATTTTTAACAGGGGAATGATATTAAATTTTATAGAACCGGTTTATGGGCTAATATTGGGCTATTACTTGAGGCCCAAACCGTTTATGTTGCTATCCGAGATATCTCTCCGCAATCCAGTATCTATACTCTGATTGGCTGACCCACCATGACTGTATTTACCAAAATTTTCTCACCATTTTCTCCCATTTTTACATCTTCCAAGTTCTAACTGCTATTGCTCCACTCGATCCGATCCCTTATCGGACGGCTAATTAAATTGTTAAGTCGTGATTTATTTCGTCAAATAATTTTGATTTATCCTTTCTTATCCGAAAAGAAATCGAGTCTACTCTCTACTCTCAAGGAGAGAAAGAGAGAGAGTTGTAGAATTAGGAGAAGGATGGCATCTATGTGCAGCTCGGTATCAAATTCCTCTTCGTTTCTCGTTTCCAAACCTTTCTCTCCGTTTCGATCTAAATCGAAGCTTAGCACCATCAGATGCGCCGTTGGAGGTAAATTGAACTTTTGACTTTTTGCTTTTGCTGTTCTTGGATGCAATTGACGGTTGTGGGAATGCAATGCAGAGGTAATTGCGGATGCAAAAGTTTCGGGCATGGCTGAGCCGCTGTTACTTAGTGCAGTAAAAGGGGAGAAGGTGGAGAGGCCACCTGTTTGGTTGATGAGGCAAGCTGGGAGATATATGAAGGCATGTTTGTTTTACAATTTTGCTATCTATGTTTGTTTGAGGTTAGAGCTGGAAGTGAAAGTATTGCCTGATCCTGGCTAAACATATAAATCATTACTACTGTTACAGTGCAAACAGGTGCTATGTGTCCTGGTAATTTGTGC
Source organism: Carex arenaria (assembly GCA_964058825.1). Lineage (NCBI taxonomy): Eukaryota > Viridiplantae > Streptophyta > Magnoliopsida > Poales > Cyperaceae > Carex > Carex arenaria. The sequence continues at coordinate 109,270 of CAXKVW010000693.1, forward strand.
TGGTAAGCTTAATAGTTTCAATTACACATTTTAATAATTTTAGTTACGTCTGTTACTATTTGGGGAATTCAAAATGAAAGTGAAATTAACAATATAGTGCTACATTGATAATTACTACCATCAAAATGTAACTTCGTATATCGTATACGTACTTGCAAATCGTTTGCACTTCCTGGTACTATTATGTAGCTTATGGTATAGTAGTACTTGTGTTTTTTGTTTAATAAAGGTATGTGTTGTCCTAACAGAGCTATCAGTTGATATGTGAAAAATATCCTTCATTTCGTGAAAGATCTGAGAATGTTGATCTAGTTGTTGAAATCTCTCTCCAACCATGGAAGGTCTTCAAGCCTGACGGGGTAATTGATCTCTTGACTGCTGCCTAGTTTTCTTTTGAAATTATAGCTGATATGTCTTATATGCTTGATAAAGCAACTAACAGTTTCATTAATCGCTTGTTGTATTTAAACATTGGCAATATGTCCTAAACCTTAGTATGACATTATTTTTACCTAAGACTTTAAACTAAATCAAACCAATAGGACAGTCTTTTACCTAAGCCCTTTAAAGTATCATACCAAGTGGATTTGTTTATCAAGCCATCCCATTTTGTAACTTCAGTTCATAAGGGCGATGCAAATTTGCTATTTTAATTGACTGAAATCTTGATTTTAATGGCTGGATTCTAGTTGCAAATATAAAGTATATTGGTTGCCTTATATCCAAGGTCAAATGATAGGTCTAACTTGCACAAGTCTCATTAATGCTAAGTTCCCATTTAATTTAATAATAACCAGTGATTTTCATTCTACAATACAGGTTATACTGTTTTCTGATATTTTAACACCTCTACCTGGCATGAACATACCATTTGACATAGTCAAGGGAAAAGGCCCGATCATATATGACCCTTTGCGCACAGCTGAGGATGTAAGTAAAGTCAGAGAGTTTGTACCAGAAGAATTTGTACCGTATGTTGGACAAGCTTTGACCACATTACGAGCTGAGGTTTGACATTTTCACTCTATTTTACTACCTTTGATAAGAGCTTTGAGCTTGGCAATCTGTCTGACGATTAGGGGTGATTTGTCAGGTTAAGAATGAAGCCGCTGTGCTTGGATTTGTTGGAGCACCTTTCACTCTAGCTTCATATGTTGTAGAAGGTGGTTCATCCAAGCATTTCTCCGAGATCAAGAGAATGGCCTTCTCTCAACCTCAGGTAAAAGTTAGACATAGATAAATATTTCTCTGTTGAGTACACTATTTAATTTGACCACTTCTGTTTTTTACCATTTTCATGTATGTGTTTTTCAAAATTTGCTTTCATTTCTATGTAACTAAACCCTAAACCCTAAACCCTAAACTCGGTTCTGCTATTACTTTAATTTTCATACTAAAGTATGTGTTACATCTGGAGTTTTCATACTTGTAGGTTTTGCATGCATTATTACAAAAATTCGCTACATCCATGGCTAGATACGTAAAGTACCAAGCTGATAACGGGGCCCAGGCAGTACAAATTTTTGATTCATGGGCCACTGAGCTCAGCCCTGCAGATTTCGAGGAATTCAGCCTGCCGTACCTTAAACAAATTGTTGACTCGGTAAAATTAACACACCCTAATTTACCCCTGATTCTCTACGCAAGTGGGTCGGGTGGACTGCTAGAGAGACTCTCTCTAACTGGAGTTGATGTGGTAAGTCTAGACTGGACAGTTGACATGGCAGAAGGGAGGCAACGGCTGGGTGCTGATGTAGCGGTCCAGGGCAACGTGGACCCAGGGGTGCTTTTTGGGTCGAAAGAGTTTATAACAAAGCGGATTGATGAAACTGTTAAGAAAGCAGGGAACTACAAACACATACTGAATTTGGGGCATGGGATTGTGGTGGGTACACCTGAAGAGAATGTTGCACATTTTTTCGAGGTCGCAAAGGGTATTCGGTACTAGGGGTCTGATTTTGTTGTTATTTATCAAAATTTTTGCTGATACTTATGTTGCTCTTATTTGTAGTGAGCTGAACATCCTTTTTTTTTCTGATAGTGTTTTACTCGATTTTTCTGAATTTTTAAAATGTAAGTAAATTTGTTGCAAATTTAAAGAAGAGTCAAATGGAGTGCAAAATTATTTTGCATAAAAAACATCTCAATTGTTGAAATCCAATAAAATGTACTCAACAAATGGGCTTTTGTTGAACAAGCCCAATTCTTTAGGCCCATTTTGAAACTATTTTTATGAGCGGAGATTGCAGAAGCTGAAGTATAGAAAAGCAGGGCCTAGCTTGATTGGCATTGTATACTGTTCTGCAAGTTTCTTAATTATGACTTGCATAGTTTTGGCATCTTAATCACAGCACATAAGAACTTCCTATAATTTCTTCTCTTTTGAAAATATTAAACTAGGCAATAGGAACTTAGGAAGCTTTTGTTTACATATTATACAAGGGTTAGAATCTCTTGACAATCTTGATAACTTTTTCTTCATGTCAAAAATATTTTTCAAGAAAAATTTAATCTTCATGTCATTTTAAAATCATTTGACAGTCCATCAAATACCAAAAAAATGATGCATTGTTACAAATTTCATGCAATTTAATGTACGGTGAAATTTACATAAAATCAGTGAAAGGATTCCTAGATTATACAATCAGTGACAATGATCCTTCAATAATTTACTATTTATTGCTATAGTTTTAGTATGAAATAACCATAATATCCATAATAATTTATCCTTCTTCAAATATTTTCATGAATTACCGTACTTCGACAATTATTTTTGTTATTTCATACTTAAAATTGAACATTATATTTAGTAAATTAACTGTCATAGCCTCATAGGGGTGTATTCTCATTGATTGCATAATTGGGGTGATAGTCAAAACTAAAAATATGGTAGCCTAACTTGTCACAAATCAAAAGTTTGAAGGCCTCTCATTAGCAAATAATATCAACATATGATACTTTTTGTAAAATATATAAACTATTTAGTAAATTTCCATAATATTATTGAATAGATAGGTTATTGTCACTCATCAGTATATTTTCACATTTTCACAATTGTCACCACTACAAAAATGGGATCTTATATCGCCCATTTTCTAACGGTTTAGATTGTTCCTAGTCTACAGCCGATAAAGTAAAGGAATTGTGACAAGTTAGAAAATAAAAAGACAACCTACATATATTCTATAATCTAAGTAGGTTACAAAAAAGTCGGTGGCATCAGCTCAATAGTCAAACCGTGGTGTTGGAACATAATTCCATCGGCTCACGGCCAACCCAATGGCATTGGGACTTAACGCCATCAGCTCACTACCAGCTTGATGACGTTGGGACTTAATGCAATCGGCTTGTAATAATGGCATTAAAACTTTATAGAAAAGTCGGGTTCAACTTTAAACTTTTTATTTTATTTTTATTTTTGTCTTAACGCCATCCGTTCAACATACCAACAGATGGTGTCGTAACTTAATGTCATCAGTTAGACTGATGGCGTTGGAGTAGATAAAATCTCCAGAGTTGGCCAATACTCTTCTATATTTTGAATTTATAAATGGATTGTTCGATATGTAATTGCGTGATTTAATATTCATACTATCTCAGATATGACAGTCGCATCTAAATTAAAACTTTGTGTTACTTTAGGGTGGTATTATTCGAAAAGTTATACTGAATAACTAGCAAAATTTGAGCTCTCTACTTTGACGCCAGAGTGTAATTTTTCATCTGTAATAATACACTTCAAATTTAACTTCTTTCTCCCTTTCTATTTTATAATATTTAAATTATGAGTTGTTCCTACATAAATATTTTTATTAATTTAATTAAAATTGACAACGAAAATTACATTAAACTTGCACAATATCTTTAAATATCATTACACAAATAGTAAAAAAAAAATTTGATAATTCCAACTAGCTAGACCGAGTCATCATCATGCAATAGAAATGAGTTTAAATTAGAATACTTTTTAATTATGAAATAAAACAAAAATAAAATGATTTTTAAGCCATTTTATATCTTTAATTATCATAAAGATTTGGTCAGATAAATTCTCCTTTTGCATGATCAACCCACGCGTAGCCATCCATCAACATTATCATTATTCGCCCTTTGGACAGTTGGCACGCCAATAGAAAATGAAGTTATTTCATCACATCGGTCGAACTCTTCCTCGCCAACCACATTTACGCAAATTATCCGTCTTTTACTATGGAAGACCATATGACAATTACTATCACAGGGGTTGTCAATGTAGAAGACTTGAGTGACTTGTTAGGCAAATATCATCCCGATATTCCAGTTTTAAGAAATCAACGATAGTAAAACCACTGCCATCAACTTCAACACCCGCCCAATTGTTATTGACTCATTTACACCGGAATAGTGGAACCATAAATGCCGAATAGTGAAGCTCCCAAATATCTTCAATTTGATCATAATATGCTTGTTTCGGGGTAATGGCCTGGGCATCTTGGGTTCTGGGATATTCATGTGAAAAAAATATTTTAGTTACTCCAGAACTGGTCAAGGTGCTTTTACTATCTTGTTTTATTGTGTAAGACGTGCACCAATTTATGTTATATCCTTGGTACATGGCCATAGTGAACGAGGGACCTCTCGCCATTGTATAGTTTTTCCTACAGGTTTTGTGAGAGTTGTTGCTTGATTATCTTTTTGATGCAATATTTGAAGTTTTCATTATATTCATCATAATACCATTTCTCCGGTCTTGAAATGTTCTCCTCTCGTAATTGTGTCTTGTGTTCGTCAATATCCGGAGCAAGACACGTACATCATGTGTTGTAATACCTTAAATTATGTTTTGTTGTGCATTATCAAATATAACACAATTAACTTGAATCAAATTGTTTATGTTATAGTGCCGTGTAGTCTACCACCGTGTTGTGCTTTGGGGACCTCGATAGGTGGTAAAGTGGTTGGTCATGTAACTAGTGCCAAACTCGAGGACTTCGTCATTTGCATAATCTTATATGATACTCCCCTCGAGCCCACGTATCCTTTTAAGAAACCCATGTATCTCTCAAATGAGTACATCTCCTCCGATTGTATTCTTTTTTGTCAAACTAATTTGGTTTCCCAACATATTGTCTTGGATGCTATTTATCATAGCACGTTTTTGTGGTGCAAACCACAAAGCAATATGCTCAATCACTAGTTTACTGCAAAAATAATAATAATTGAAAACAAAACTTTAAAAAAATCAATTTAATGTTAGTTACTATTAGTATTCCAATTTCTAAATTTTCTATTTTAGTGCAAAGATAACGAACTTACTATGTGACATTGTTATTTTTATTATCTAAAAGATCAATTAGGTCTAAAATTTCAGAATCGAGTGGTGAAGATTCATCAATTTTGTTGGAATGAATGTTTAGTAAGAAAATAACAACATTCTTCCAATTATTTTTTGGATCACCTATGATAATACATGAATAAAATAAATAAGTTATTATCTTATGTACCACCTCAAAAAATAAGGTTCTCATGTTCTCTTACATTTTGTTAAGTTACATTATATGCAAACAAAAAAAGAAATATAAATTTGCAAATCTTAAAATAAATTAAAAGAAACTAACATGGAGGGTCTAATGACATGCCAATAACTCTACTAATGTGAATTGGACCAATCGTACATATAATCATCGTTGTATCGCTAATAGAACCATAAGTGTGTCTCTTTTCATGAATGACCTCCCTTTAAAAATCTTCCTTAAGAATATAAAATAAATAATATCAAATAAAACATGTAAAATATGATTTAATGTTGTTTGATCTAGTATAAAATTCAACTGAAATGAAAATAAACATAACTGCGATTGGGAGAAAAGAAAGAAGGGTTTAGGAAACACAGAGAATTAGAGTACAAATAAAATCGCCTCTAGCTCAAGCTTTCATGTAAGTAGATGTACTCATTTGAGAGACACAAATAAAAATTTTAAAATAAGTGAAAATAATTAGTTTGTATGGTGCCAGAGCAACCAAGATTTTTTAACCTAAAATAAAATAATTTGTTTAATCTTCCTCAAATCGAGAAAATTGTCTATAATCGGTTCATATTTGCAACTATAAAATATAAATTTTAACTAAATTGTCATATTTATGGAAAATTTAAAATAAGTGAAAATAATTGGTTTGTATTGCAAGAGCAATCAAGATTTTTTTAACTTAAATAAAATAATTTGTTTAAACTTCCTCAAATTGAGAAACTTGTCGATAATTGGAACATATTTGCAAATATAATTTTTTTTAATGTTAACTAAATTGTCATATTTATGAAAATTTTAAAATAGGTGAAAATAATTAGTTTGTATAGTGACGAGCAACCAAGATTTTTTAATCGAAAATAAAATAATTTGTTTAATCTTTCTCAAATTATGAAACTTGCTGAATATGAATATGAGATTTTTAACCGTGAAATTCTACCAATGTGAATTGGACCAATCGCACATATAATCATTGTTGTATCACAGATGGAACTGTAAGTGTGTCCCTTATCATGAATTGCATTTATCCCTTTAAAAAACTCCCTGCAAGAATAAAAAATAAATATTATCAAAGAAAACGTGTAAAATGTGATTTAATATTGTTTGATATAGTTTGAAATTCAATTGAAATGAATAGCTGGAAAGAAAAATACAAATACAATATGTCAAAGGGGCTAAAAAAAATATCATACAAAAGTATTGATTTTAACTCCTCCGAGAAACTGATGCGTCGACTCAAATATTTATACTTTTTCATCGATACTATTGAATACACATGTTTATCTTTATTGCATTTCAAATAACTTTGTCTTGGATGCTATTTATCATAGCACGTTTTTGTGGTGCAAACCACAAAGCAATATGCTCAATCACTAGTTCACTACAAAAAAAAAAAAAAATTAAAAACAAAACTCTTAAGAAATCAATTTATTGTTAGTTACTGTTAGTATCCCAATTTTTAAATTTTCTATTTTAGTGTGAATATAACGAACTTACTATGTGACATTGTTATTTTTATTATTTAAAATATCAATTAGGTCTAAAATTTCAGAGTCGAGTGGTGAAGATTCATCAATTTTGTTGGGATGAATGTTTAGTAAGAAAATAACAACATTATTCAAATTATTTTTTTGATCACCTATGATAATACTTGAATAAAATAAATGAGTTATTATCTTATGTACCACCTCAACAAATAAGGTTCTCATGTTTTCTTACATTTTGTTAAATTTACATTATATGCAAACAAAAAAAGAAATATAAATTTGCAAATCTTAAAATAAATTAAAAAAACTAACGTGGAGGGTCTAATGACATGCCAATAACTCTACTAATGTGAATTGGACCAATCGCACATATAATCATCGTTGTATCGCTAATAGAACCATAAGTGTGTCCCTTTTCATAAATGATCTCCATTTAAAAATCTTCTTTGAGAATATAAAATAAATATTATCAAATAAAATATGTAAAATATGATTTAATGTTGTTTGATATAGTATAAAATTCAACTGAAATGAAAATAAACATAACTGCGATTGGAAGAAAAGAAAGAAGGGTTTAGGAAACAAAGAGAATTAGAGTACAAATAAAACCGCCTCTATCTCAAGCTTTCATGTAAGTAGATGTACTAATTTGAGAGACACAAATAAAAATTTTAAAACAAGTGAAAATAATTAGTTTGTATGGTGCCAGAGCAACCAAATTTTTTTAACATAAAATAAAATAATTTTTTTAATTTTTTTCCTCAAATCGAGAAAATTGCCGATAATCGGAACATATTTGAAACTAAAAAATGTAAATTTTAACTAAATTGTAATATTTATGAAAAATTTAAAATAGGCAAAAATAATTGGTTTGTATTGTAAGAGCAACCAATATTTTTTAACCTAACATAAAATAATTTGTTTAAACTTCTCAAATCGAGAAACTTGTCGATAATTGGAACATATTTGCAAATAATTTTTTTTAATTTTAACTTAATTGTTATATTTATGAAAATTTTAAAATAGGTGAAAATAATTGGTTTGTATGGTGACGAGCAACCAAGATTTTTTAATCGAAAATAAAATAATTTGTTTAATCTTTCTCAAATTGTGAAATTTGCCGAATTTGAGATTTTTAACCGTGAAATTCTACCAATATGAATTGGACCAATCGCACATATAATCATTGTTGTATCACAGATGGAACTGTGAATGTGTCCCTTATCATGAATTGCATTTATCCTTTTAAAAAACTCCTTGCAAGAATAAAAAATAAATATTATCAAAGAAAACGTGTACAATGTGATTTAATGTTGTTTGATATAGTATGAAATGCAATTGAAATGAATAGCTGGAAAGAAAAATGCAAATACAATATGTCAAAGGGGATAAAAAAAATAGCATGCAAAAGTATTGATTTTAACTCCAAGAAACTGATGCGTCGACCCAAATGTTTATACTTTTTCATCGATACTATTGAATAAACATGTTTATCTTTATTGCATTTCAAATAAGTTTGTAAACTCTGTATAATATAGAAGAACGCAATATTTTTTTTACCATTATAAACATAGTAATAATATATGGTTTATGAATATTAGTAATTAAAATAGAACTCTCGAGCTACCATTTTACATTTTTGTAAAATTATATCACAAAAACATCATTGGAAAAAATCAAGTTGCCAGGCTGGCAACCCAATACATATTTATTTATAAAATCTAGAGGCTCATCACTGCTCGTCATAGTTATAGTATATTCCACCTACAATTTTTTTTTTTTTTAAAACATTTGAAGTGAGATTGCTAAGGAATAACTAAGTGGTGGCATATAGGAACTAATGGTGGAGAAAGTGATAGGAGTTCACCAATACCGTACCAGTTCATCGGCTTTCTTTTTCATTTTGTAAACCCATTAATATGTTGGTTGGGAGGAGGAGAAAAAAAGGATCCATGTTTTGTTTTGAACAAGGGCATTTAACTCATTAGCCATAACCTCAAGCCATTCGGGTCATATATTTGCCATGAAAAAAGAATTTGATTCATCAAAAGAGGGGAGGGAGATGATGTTTGACTGTAAGAAAAGTAATATGATTGTGAAATTGGTCAAATTCAATAGAAGGATGGCTTATGGGCTCCGCAAGATAAGTGTTTGTCAGAGGTGAAATGAGTTATCGATTTTTTTTCCAGACATGTTCTTATTAATTTGATTTGTTGTTGGTTACAGTTTTATTTGCATTTTTTTAGAGAAAAAGAGTTATGATATTCAAATGAAGATTAAAATTGTTTTTCAATCAACTACATTTAGATTCAGTTGCTCCACTTCAGTCATCGTCACCCTTATATTTCTCATCAGTCAAACAGGAGAAGAAGAGAAAGCAAGAACACTAAGACTTTGATTTCATTTCGATTGATAACGCATAAATGATTATTTTTTTCGGTGCAAAAGTTTTGATTTGGCTGGACCAAAAGAGAAAATAAACGGAACTGCGATAGGGAAAAAATAAAGAAGAGTTTAGGGAACACAGAAAATTAGAGTACATAGAAAACCGTCTCTAGCTCAAGCTTATATGTAAGTAGATATACTCATTTGAGAAACACAAATAAAAAATATAAATTTTAGCTAAATTGTCATATTTATAAAAAATTTTAAATAGATGAAAATAATTGATTTGTATGGTGCCAAAGCAACCAAATTTTTTTAACCTAAAATAAAATAATTTGTTTGATTTTCGTCAAATCGTGAAACTTACCGATAATCGAAACATATTTGCAAATAAAAAATATAAATTTTAACTAAATTGTCATATTTAAGAAAAATTTAAAATAGGAGAAAATAATTGATTTGTATGGTGCCAGAATAACCAAGATTTTTTAATCTAAAATAAAATAATCTGTTTGATCTTTCTTAAATCGAGAAACTTGCCGATAATCGGAACATATTTGCAAATAATTTTTTTTAATTTTAACTAAATTTTCATATTTATGAAAAATTTAAAATAAGTGAAAATAATTGGTTTGTATCGTGTCAGACAATCAAATTTTTTTAACATAAAATAAAATAATTTATTTAATATTTCTCAAATCTAGAAATATGCCGATAATCAGAACATATTTCTAAATAAAATTTTTAATTTTAACTAAATGGTCATATTTATGGAAAATTTAAAATATTTAGTTTGTATGGTGCCAGAGCTATCAAGATTTTTTAACCTAAAATTAAATAATTTGTTTGATCTTCCTCAAATCGAGAAACTTACCAATAATCAGAACATATTTGCAAATTAAAAATATAATTTTAACTAATTTGTCATATTTATGAAAAATTTAAAATAGGTGAATATAATTTGTTTGTATGGTGCCAGAGCAACTAAGAAATAAGGAAAAAAGAAAAAATTACTAAAAGACGGTGTATTCAATTAAAACTGTAACACATTGTGTGGAATAATGTGTGGTGAATATATTTTTTAACTAAATTTAGACCTTTACAAGTAAAAAAAGATGCATTTAATCAAAAGAAAACATATTATTTGATGGGAGAGCTGATATTAAATTCGAAAGTTTATCTATCAATAATAAATGTTGGCGGATCTAGACATCAACGTGCTTAATATAAGAATGAAGATACCACCTCAAAAAATATGGTACTCATAGTCTCTTATATTTTTTCAAGGTTACATTTTATTCAAATAAAAAAATAAATATAAGTTTGCAAATTTAAAAATATATTAAAAATAATCTGAAAGACCCAATGACGTGCCAATAACTCTACCAATGTGAATTGGACCAATCGTACATATAATCATCATTGTATCACTGATGGAACTGCGAGTGTGTCCCTTATCATGAATGACCTTTATCCCTTTAAAAATCTCTCTGCAAGAATAAAATATAAATAGTATCAAAGAAAACGTGTACAATGTGATTTAATATTGTTTAATTTAGTATGAAATGCAATTGAGATGACTAGTTGGAAAGAAAAATACAAGTACAATATGTCAAAGAGGATAAAAAAATAACATACAAAAATCTTGATTTGAACTCCTCCGAGAAACTGATGCGTGAACCCAAATATTTATACTATTTTATCGACATTATTGAATACACATGTTTATCTTTATTGCAATTCAATTAACTTTGTAAATTCTCTGTATAATATGGAAAAATGTGATATTTTTTTACTATCATTGAACATAGTAATCATATATGGCTTATGAATATTCCTATGTTGGTAATTAAAAGATAACTCTCGAGTTTGTATTTTACATTTTTGTAAAATTACATCACAAGAAACACCATCGGAAAAAATCAAGTTGCCGGGTCAGCAACCCGATCCATATTTCTTTACAAAATATGGATGCTCATCACTGTTTGTCATAGTTATAGTATATTCCACCTATGAAGAAAAAAATTGTTAAAAACATTTGAAGTGGGATTGCTAAGGCATAGCTAAGTATATAGGTGTAGAGTGAGTTAAAATAATTGTGCGGCTGCCACTTATCACCAAATAGAGGCATATAGGAACTAATAGTGGAGAAAGTGATGTGAGTTCACCGCTACCGTATTAGTCCATCGGCATTCCTTTTCATTTTGTAAATACATTTATAATCAATAAAAAGTTGGCCAGGAGTAGGACAAAAAAATGATCCATGTTTTATTTTGAACAAGAGAATTTAACTCATTGGCCATGGCCCCAAGCCATTCGGGTCATATATTTGCCATTGAAAAGGAGTTGGTTCATCAAAAGAGGGGAGAAAGTGGATGTTTGGTTATAAGAAAAGTTAAATGATTGTGAAATTGCTTCAGTCAACGGCGATTGTCTCACTGCAATGCAACCATTGGATGACTAGACCTGAATGGAGTGGGGGCTTGGGGTGCAAGCTCTACTGGAAGGGTTTGTAATTGAGTCTCAAATGGACTCGAGGTAAAGTCACGGGAGAGGACCAGATCAGGATCATTGTAAGAATGGCTTATGGGCTCCGCAGGAGAAGTGTTTGTCAGAAGTGAAACCGGTTATCAATTTTTTTTCGGACATGTTCTTATTAATCTGATTTGTTGTTGGTTACAGTTTTGTTTACATTTTTTTAGAGAGAAAGAGTTATGATATTCAAATGAAGATTAAAAAGATTTTTCAATCAACTACCTTTAGATTCAGTTGCTCCACTTGCGTCATTGCTGCCCTTATAGTTCTCGTCAGTCAAACGGGTGAAGAAGAGAAATCAAGAACTCTGAGACTTTGATTTCGTTTTGATGGATAATGCAGCAAGGATTCTTTTTTTTTGTGCAAAAGATTTGATTTGGCGGGACCAAGAGAGAAAATTGACAGAGCCGTGATTGAGAGAAAAGAGAGAAGGGTTTAGGGAACACAGAGAACCACCTAGGTCAAGTTTTCATGTAAGTAGATGTATTCATTTGAGAGATACATGTGTTTCTTAAAATGATACATGGGCTCGAGTGGAGTATCATATAAGGTTATGCAAATGATAGTCTTTGAGTTTTGCACTAGTTACATGAACGACTGCTTTACCACATATCGAGATCCCCAAAGCATAGTACGATGGTAGACTACACGTCACTGACACATAAACAATTAGATTCAAGTTAATTGTGTCATATTTGATAATGCACAACAAAGCATAATTTAAGGTGTTACAACACATGACGTACGTGCATTGCTCCGGATATTAATGAACACGTGACACAATTACGAGAGGAGAATATTTCAAGACCAGAGAAATGGTACTATGATGAATATAATGAAAACTTCAAAGGTTCTATAAAAATAATAATCAAGTAACAACTTCTCATGAAACCTGTACGAGAAACTGTACAATGGTTGGCGAGAGGTCCCTCGTTCACTGTGGTCACATACTAAGGATATAACATAAATTGGTGCACATCTTACACAACAAAGCAGGACAATAAAGGCACCTCAGCCAGTTATGGAGTAACTAAGATAGTTTTTTCACATGAATATCCCATAACCCGAGATGCCTAGGCCATACCCTGAAACAAGCCTATTATAATCAAATTGAAGATATTTGTGAGCTTCACTATTCGGAATTTGATGGCAGCGGTTCCACTATTCTAGTGTAAATGGGTCGATAACAATTGGTTGGCATTGAAGTTGATGGCAGCGGTTTTACTATCGTTGATTTCTCAAAATTGGAATATCGGGATGATCCTTCATACTTTCCTAACAAGCCATCCAAGTCTTCTACGTTGATGACCCCTGTGATAGTTATCATCATGTGGTCCTCCACGGTAAAAGACGAATAATTGGCGTCGAAAACATGGTTGGCGAGAAAGAGTTCGACCACTTTGATGAAATAACTTCATTTTCTATTGGCGTGCCAACTGTCCAATGGGCGAGTAATGATAATGTTGATAGATGGCTATGCGTGGGTTGATTATGCTGAAGGAAAATTTATTTGACCACACCTCTATAATAATTTAAGATATAAAATGACTTTAAAATTATATTGTTTTTGTTTTATTTAATAATTAAAAATTATTCCAATTTAAACTCATTTCTATTGCAGAATGATGACTCGGTCTAGCTAGTTGGAATTGTCAATTTTTTTAATTTTCTTTTTACTATTTGTGTAATTATATTTAAAGATATTGTGCAAGTTGAATGAAATTTTCGTTGTCAATTTTAATTAAATTAATAAAAAATATTCATGTAGGAACAACTCATAATTTTAAATATTACAAAATATAATTAAGGGAGAAAGAAGTTAAATTTGAAGTGTATTATTACTGAGAAAAAATTCTGCTCTGGCGCCAAAGTAGCAAGCTCAAATTTTGCTAGTTATTCAGTATAACTTTTCAAGTAATATCTAAAGTAACACAATTACATATTGAACAGTCCATTTATAAATTTAAAATATCTAAAGAGTATTGGCCAACTCCGGAGATTTTATCTACTCCAACGCCATCAGTCCAACCGATGGCGTTAAGTTATGACGCCATCGATTGGTATGTTGAGCCGATGGCATTAAGACAAAAAATAAAACTAAAAAAGTTTAAAGTTTAACCCGACTTTTCTATAAAGTTTTAATGCCATTAGTACAAGCTGATTGCGTTAAGTCCCAACGTCATCGAGCTGGCAGTGAGCTGATGGCGTTAAGTCCCACCGCCATTGGTTGGTCGTGAGCCGATGGAATTATGTTTCAACATAATCGTCTTGTCTATTGAGCCCATGCCACCGACTTTTTTGTAACCTACTTAGATCCTAGAAAATATGTAGGTGTTTTTTCATTTTCTAACTTGTCACAATTCCTTTACTTTATGGGCTGCATACTAGGAACAGTGTAAACCGTTAGAAAACGGACGATATAAGATTCCATTTTTGTAGTGGTGACAATCGTGAAAATGTACAAATTAGACTAAAAATATAAACAAAATCCTCCATCTTGAGAAAATGTACTCTCTATGTTAAATTATAAGTTGTTGTATTTGCATTGTTTATATCTGATCACTCTCAAAATGGTGCATGCACGTTATTGTTCATCAATTTGTTTTTCTTTATTTATTAAAAAAACTCGATGCATGCATGTTAAATAAGAAAGGAATTTCAAGATGTAACTTTAAAGAAATGATAATTAATGTTATTTCCTCACTGCAACATGGCACATGTGGAAAGAAAAGAAGCACAAGACTAATTTCCGTGGCAAAGCTATTTCATCATCCATGAGATAGTTTGGTTATGATTGTAGGAGGGTAGGGCAATGAAGTTAATAAGGCAAGGGAGGCCTTACTGGCTATGTAATGTCTGAGATTTTCATTACTTACTAAAATGACAACTACTGCCATCTTTGACAAAAATAAGGGCGTGGCTAATTTTAAAATTTTAATGTATATTAGCTTTGTTTTGGTCAACTTAAATTGCCCTCAACTCTTTTCTACAAAATTGGACTCCAAGCAGGAGCAAATTTATATTCACCCGTACGGGTGTTAAGTCATCCTATAATTTTAAAATTGTAGTTATATATATTAAAATTTAATTGAAAGTTATTATTTTAAAAAAATTTATATAGTCTCTCCTCATAAAATATCACATTTTTATTTATGGCATAGTAGTTAGAACTTATCTTATGATTGTGGAGAACTTGAGTTCAATTCCCACCAACAATATATTTTGCTTTTAAATTTTAGCATCTTTATTATGATTTTCTAGTTCCGTCCCTGAAGTGTAAGGAAGTGTACTACATCTAGAATCATTATAGCTAGAAATTGGGTAAACAAATAATTCTTTTAACAGTATTATTTATCATTTGTTTTTGCAATTACTGTTTTTATCTTTGTGATAAATATTGGAGGTAATCCTCGTCCTCTTAATTATGCACAATTAGAATGACCTCTATGTATACTTAATTAAAAATTCGAAAGTCAAAATGAATCAAGCAAAACAAAACATAACGTGATTAATTGTATGCAAAATACTTAGTTAATAATAAAACAACACCACAACAAATATTACATGTCAAGATCACGAAAAATAGACTACAAGCCTACAATAATTTCAAACAAAATTAACTTAGCTAACAGACACAAACTTTAAACCTTACATTGAGCTGCATTAAAAAAATTAAGAAAACACAACTATTTCTATAAACTAATAAAGCAGTACGTAACACTTCTTTAATTCTCATTTGCATTATTTATTCTCTAATAAGGAAATAAAAAATTTCCTTAACGATTGAACAAATATTTTATAGATTTTGCAAATAAAAATTAAGCTTCCAAATTAGAACATATTTTTTTAAAGTAAATATAATATTGAAAATGACCAAGAGGGCCCAACCAAGAAAATCACACATATCATTTTTGAAGAAATGATATAGATAATCGTGAAACTTGTGTTCATTTGGAAACTGAATCTACAATTACAAATTTATATGTTAACATAGAAATTAAAGGGGCTAATGCATATGGCAGATTAATTGGTTGTAATATTATAAAATGAATGCATATATAGAGTTCAATAAAGAATTAGAATTACCATGAAAGATGGATTCTTCCTTCGAAGTTCTCCAATATGGGTAACCATATTTATGCAAAATTTGATGAATCCAACCATGTCCTCATTATATTAATTAAGATTAAAATTCGATCTCGGCAACCTAGAATTTCACAATCAATATAATTGGACTAAGCTAGGCTTGCTCCGCTTTGAACCTTTCCATAAAGTTGTTGTAATAGTGGGTCGATGTCTTGTGATATGAAAATAATTAAATCTCAAATATGTTCATATTGCCAAATTGCAGGATGCCGCAAAATAAAGTTTAATATATTGCATTTTAAAAAGAGAATTATATAGTTAATATCACAATCGATCATGAATCGTGGAAAATATATAGATGTAAAGCTAGTAAACAAAATCAAGTTTAACATACTTCATATTCAATTGTGCAAATGATGAAACATATAAATACTATTTTGAGTAAAAAAAAAACGAGGAAGAATACTTAGCAGTTAGATCCACAAATTCATGCTTTTAAATTATCATTAATTTGTTCTTATTGTTTGTTGTTTTGCGGATCTAACTGCTAAACATTCTTCATCGTTTTGTTTTACATTTTAGTAATTCTTTATGATTTTCACGGCCATTTTCAATTAAAGAGCCAACTATTTCAAAGTTTTGTGTTTTTCGAGATTTAAGTATTATAATTCTCTGACTTGATATGTTATCAATTGAGTCTATATGTTGTTTTCAATAACATCTTGTGTGTATATATATAGTTCTTTTGTCTACTATGGGACACAAAAAATACATGATCTAGTCATGTTCTATTCATGAAAAATCAAGTCAGAATCTTTATAGATGAAAAACCAAACTATTGTTTTTAAAGTAGTGCAGGAGCCTGCTTTTCCATATCCAACCACTAATTGATTTTGAGATTCGTGCATAAAAACCAATTGATTTTGAGATTTGTGCATTCAAGAAAATTGATGGTTGGATTTGAAAAAGCAGAGAGCCTGCGATTCTTTTTGAATCGCAGCAGATTTATTTCCTATTGAAAAATATGGACCGACGGAGATTCTAATTACTCGACTGAGATATGTTTCTAATTACTCGACGGAGATTCTAATTAAGAACTTCTGCTCTTTTGAAAATATTAAACTAGGCAATAGGAAGTTTTTGTTTACATATTATACAAGGGTTAGACTCGCTTGACAACATCTTATCTTAACAATCTTGATAACTTTTTCTTCATGTCAAAAATATTTTCAAGAAAAAATTAATCTTCGTGTCATTTAAAATCATTTGACAGTCCATCAAATACCATAAAAATGATGCATTGTTGCAAATTTCATGTAATTTAATGTACGGTGAAATTTACATAAAATCAGTGAATGGATTCCTAGATTATACAATCAGTAACAATGATCCTTCAATAATTTACTATTTATTTCTATAGTTTTAGTATGAAATAACCATAATATCCATGATAATTTATCCTCCTTCAAATATTTTCATGAATTACAATACTTTGACAATTATTTTTGTTATTTCATACTTACAATTGAACATTATATTAAGTAGTAAATTAACTGCCATAGGGGTGTATTCTCATTGATTTCAAAAAATAAGAAGAAAAAAAAACAAATTTTTGGCAGATTTTATCATAAATATCATTAACAGCACGGTCGAACTCACTTATAATCTTGTGCTCAGTAGAAACCGATGACTGAAATAGAAAATTATTATTATTTATTGCAGGGTCATGTTTTAAAATTGTTGACACCTTGTATAAATGACCCAATTTGCTTTGTATATATTGCTCAACCATCGCCAATTAAAGTACATTCATTACTAAATCACACTCAAAACTACATACATACATACATATATACATACTGTATAAAATTATGATCAACGAGCGTGTAAGGAGGTGAAGAAAATGAAGAAACACATCAGTTATACAGTTATACGAAATCTGAAAACCACTGCTATATCGAAAAGACCAATATATGAAATAGTAAAAAAAATAAATAAACAATATGATATCAATTTAAAGTTAAAACGATCTAAAATAAATGTTTGTCAATTCGATGTACTTAAGTGCTCCTTAAATTATAATAAGGTCACTTGAGGTAACTTTAATTAATATATTGATTAGAAGAGCAATATCTAAAAAAATAATTACAACGGCCCACGATAACTAATTTGGTGCATGCATTATCAATTTGTTGGTATTTGCATGGATTTTAAAAATCGTTTTATAACGAATTAATTTGAAAAAAAAAATTGAAAGAAAAAAAAAAGATTTTTTTTTGGAAAACAAGAAAGAAATTAAAATTCCGATCACAGACCCAATAAAGTCCAGGCCCAGTAATAAATAAATATACCAGGTCCCTCTAAGAATTCTCTGTTATTAAAGCGACAAGTGAGTGAGAAGGAATGAATCTTCGAAAATATAATTAAATATACTAGGCCCACTAAATTATGAATTTGCATCCTCTGAGATATCTCAAATTTTGCGCGACTTTTTGGAATATCTCAATCGTTCAAATACATACTGCACAAATCTCAAAGCACAAGTAATACTGGCCCCCTACGTTTCCCCGAATAGGCACCGGACACGTCGGTCACGTAAAAATTGAGATATCTCAGAGGATACGTGCCCCTTAATTATAGAATACAATATGTGAAATAATTTCTGAAATCCAAGATCTTCGGAAACAACACAAAAAAAACAAAGGAAAAAAGGTAAAAAGAAAATTCCGAAGAAAAAGAGGAGCGATTAGGAGAAATTTAGAAACGGCGTTGGTTGCGTTCTCTCGGAGTCTGATCCTCTCACAGGAACATTTCCTAGGCTGTATCGATTGCCATGAATTCGAATTCGCGTTTCGTGGAGGAAGCTAAGTATAAGAGGAGGAAGCTGGAGCTTGATCCCATCTCGTTCAGTGATGATGAAAGCGATGGTGGCGACTGTAGTAGCTCTGCAATGGAGGTAGATCATCAGGAAGAAGAGGTTGTTTATTTATTTATTTCTTCATTTCTTTATATAAATCACTTTGTTCTGGTTGCCACTATATAAAACATACATAATTAGCAGCTGTGTTTTCGTATTCAATATCCAATTTTTTAGTTGAGATTATAATTAATATATTCACTACCGACATATCTAGAATTATAGATCAAATACAAGAATTGGTTTCAAGGTCATATATATCATGTTCTTACATTTACTTTAGTATCTTCTTTTTCCTTGGTAAAATTTCCAGTTTCCGTTAGAAAAATTTTATAAGCCTCTTTTGACTAGTTATAGCTCTGCATGGCATGAACAGGTATATAATATCCATTCTCATGTAGATTTTATGTTTGTCTAATGCAGGAAAATACTAAAAAATATTTTCAATTTAGACAATGGATTCGCAAACATGGCACCCCCCTCATTAAGGTCAATATGATGGTTATTTTTACTTTTAACTTTTTTCACCCTAATTGGATTATACTTTTGTCATTGATGGTAACAATCTCTTGAACACAGCCTGAGAGGTGTCTACTAGAAGCTCTAGAAGAAGATGCTCCTGGGATCTTGCAAAATCTCAATGTGGATGAAAATGCTCCCCCTGAACCCTATTTAACTCATTGCATAATGGTCTCTCTCTCCTCCCTCCCTCCCTCCCTCCCTCCCTTTCTCTCTCCACCTCCATTTCCTCTCTATGATTGTGTTGTTTAATTTCTATGCAGGAACAAATGGTTTTTGATAGTGCCACTTTCCAAGTGAATCAACAATATGAAGCAGTAAAACATCTCTATGAACATATACCTTATATCACGGTAAGTAGGAGCATTTTCTTTAAAATTTAGTTTGATGTTCCATAGAGGATTTTAACTTTTTGTATTTTTGTGCAGTACTGTGATGGATTTCATGAAGCTAGGGAAAAGATTGACCTTGGAAACCAACCTTTTTCCTACCTCGATAGTACCATGCTTCGTCAAGCATTCAAAGTTTGTACCTCTTCTTTGATACAGATTCCATATATAAATTTGTTTATAATTCTTAATAATTGACTTAGCTCTCTCAATACAAAACCATTGTTTACAGATACATGAAAGTATTCTAGGGCGCACGGAGATATTTTTTCATCCACTGATACGCAAGGTACTCTCAATTGTAATATAGGAATGCAGGACAAAATGTACTTCAATTATATAAATCGCAATAAAGATGCGAATTCAAATTGGATTATCCTTTTAAGGAAAAAGGAAGATACTATATAAGACAGTACTTTGTTGAATGCAGAGTTTTAAACCTGAGTTTCTTAAACTTGTTGAGATCGAAGCAAAGTTTGGAAAACGTGATTTTCTTGAGGTTGTTTTCTCTCCTTGCATATATTTCTGTCCATGTTTACACACACACACATATATAGGTAGAATTACACACAATTTAACTGCTAATTCTCTCAAGTTACCTTTTGGTTCCAACAGTATTGGGAAAGTGGTCGTAATTTTTCTCAACTGGAGCAGAGGGTGTTCAAAGATCTGTCTCGGAGTACAGGTTTGAGGGATGAGGTACTAACCTGTGCCATAATTTAACAGTATTCGCTTATTTTCAGGTACAATTCTTTGATTATTTATTAATAATGCAAAATGTATTGTGCATGGCAGGACCACGTGAATTGTCGCAAACAAATTGAGTTGCAGGCTTATTTTGACTATCATCTACTGGGTCTGTGTCGGTGGGATGATAAAATCAAGGTAGGTATTGTTCTTGTCTATTCATGGGAGCCCTCATTATAGTGACTGCTGTCCGGAGAGTGATGTGTGTATATGGTATGTCTGCTAATGTTTTGCAGCCTGATAGTGTTATCGAGGACTTGATTTGTGATGAGGAGATTGTTACAGAAAAATTTAAGGATTTGGATTCTGCACTTCTTCAGCTCTCTTTGAAGGTATAGACAAATATCCATTAATTGTTGTATATTTTTGTTTATCTTAGCACGATAGTTCAAAAATTTAATTTTGTTAAGCAGGCATGTATTAAATCTCAAGGGTGGGTCAAGCAGCATAAGCAACGCGACACATTCTTACAATTACTATATGAGAAGCACAGAGAAAAGGTCTCTCTCTCTCTCTCTCTTGGTTCTACTCTCTTTATGCTGCTTATTTGTAATGTTTGACTGATTATGATTTAAAGGAAACTGTTGACATCGACAAAATGCTGATTGAGTGTTGCACCAACTTTCCCTGCATCTTGAACTACCCCTTGGACAAAGCATTCGATAGTGCTGCGGTACTTGCTTCTGCTTCACCTCTTTATGCATACACATGGATAACAACCATTAATGTGGCATTTCGCTTTCATCTGAATGGATGTCACTCGAGAGTATGGAAAACCAACGTGTTGTAAATTTTTGCATCAGTACATGTTTACAATCATCTTAATTCCCATTAGAACTGAGCTGAAATGAAGGTGATATATATATCAGATCTAATTATTTTACCTTTTAGGTTTTTTATTATAAAAAATATTAAAAGATAAATAATGATGTGGTTATAAGCGCATTTGGACCTCTTATTGTTAGTATGTTCAATTTTTAGCTAGTCACTATTGTGATACCCTAGTGAAGAAAGCTTGGCCATTGATGGAAGTATTTGACTTTATTCATTTGTTAGTTTGTTTTTAATTTTAGTACTGTATCTTTGATCTTGATTCTTGGGTTGCTGAAGATAAAGAAAAAAAAAATGCCAATTTGTAGGAGGAGCGTTTCAAGGATATAATTGTTGTGATGAAGAAGGATTGGTTTCCAGATATTGCAGATCACCTTGTGGTAGAAGGAACTCTTGTAAGTATATTATTCCCCTTAACGCTCACATATAATTAAATATTTTGTCGTTTGTTTTCATGTGTTGCATGGCCTCTTCTGCTTGAATTTAGATATCTATATTATCCTTATTTGCAGCTGTACATGAAGAGCATTTATTATGAGGTACATGCTTATTTTTTATATCAACCGGCTTCATTTTTTTTTTTAAGAAAAAACTGGAAGTGATTGCTTTCTCTACATTGTCTCTATTTTGATTAATTTTGTTTCTTTGAAATTTTCTTCTTCATTGCAAATCTCTGCGTCTGCCTATGATGACAGGGTGTGGACGAGCCATCTTGGCCAATTGCGTATATGGATTCAACTGGATCAAGGCTGTTTGAATTGGTACTCTCTATATTCCTCTATTTTATGTAGACAGTGTAGCGTGTCTTCACATCTTTGGGGTTTGTTGTTGTGATTATGGTACTGAAAAGCATAATTTCTTTATCCCTTGATCATGTCAAACAGATGACGACGTGCCGTATTATCCATGAGCATCCCTTTTATGACCGAGTTTACTCGGTAGATTATAACTTGGTAAGTGCTTATCATTTTATTTTATTTATAGTAATAAAAAACTACCCTCAGTACCAGCCAGCTTTATATTGTAGAGGTTGCAAGTTACTCTGTTGACTATTTTCAAATTTTTCTCAGGTCTAATTAAAGGATGGTGGATGCATGGAGAATTAGAGTTGAAATTGCAAGTTACTCTGCTTATCGTTTGGTGTGTTTGGTACGGATCGTTAGGGGTGTCAATGGGTACGATACGGGTTGGGTGGAAGTATTTTCATACCCATACCCACAAAGAGTTGACTTTACCCATACCCTACCCTTATTCATTAAGAATTTGTCCTACCCAACTCTACCCGTACCTGTTAAAATTAGCGGGCAACGTAACGGTAGCAGGTGGATAACGAATAATACTAATCATTTTATTATTTTTACAAATAAACTATCAAAACTCATTATGTTATATATATGCAACCACAATTACTAATATAAAAATCAAAATATAAATATGTAATCAATTCTAACTAATAGTTTTTTTATAAAGCAAAAAAATCATAAATATCTCTTCTAACAAATTCAAAATTCAATTTGTTAACTAAATAATAAAACATTCAAATAAAAAAGTAAAAGTAATATGTTTGACATAACATTCTTTTTACAATAAAAAACATATATTTTCTCAAAAAGAGTTTATAACAAAGCGGATTGATGAAACCGTTAAGAAAGCAGGGAACTATAAACACACTGAATTTGGGGCATGGTATTGTGGTGGGGACACCTGAAGAGAGTGTTGCACAATTTTTTGAGGTCGCAAAAGGGATTTGGTACTAGGGGTCTGATTTTGTTGTTATTTATCAATTTTTTTTGCTGAATTTGTTGCAAATTTAAATAAGAGTCAAATATTGTGCAAAATTATTTTGCCTAAGAAACATCTCAATTGTTGAAATCCGATAAAATGTACTCCCGGTTTCTGAAGAACCAGATGGGCTTTTGTTGAACAAGCCCAATTCTTTAGGCCCATTTTGAAACTATTTTTCATGAGCAGGGCCAAGCTTGATTGGCATTGTATAATGTATACTGTCTTCCATGTTTCTTAATTATGACTTGCATAGTTTTGGCATTCTTAATCACAGCACATAAGAACTTCCTATAATTTCTGCTCTTTTGAAAATATTAAACTAGGCAATAGGAAGCTTCTGTTTACATATTTTACAAGGGTTAGAATCTCTTGACAACATCTTACCTTAACAATCTTGATAACTTTTTCTTCATGTCAAAAATGTTTTCAAGAAAAAATTAATCTTCGTGTCATTTAAAATCATTTGACAGTCCATCAAATACCATAAAATGATGCATTGTTGCAAATTTCATGTAATTTAATGTAAGGTGAAATTTACATAAAAGCAGTGAATGGATTCCTAGATTATACAATCAATGATGATGATCCTTAGATAATTTCAATAATATTATTGAATAGATTGGTTATCGTCAGTATAATTCAGAAAATTCAAAAATAATTCAAGGTGTTTAACAATAATAAAATATACATTTTTTGTTAAAGCGAAATGTGAAGATCTAGCTTTCAAATCGTTGATCAGACACCAGTGATGTCAAGGTTACAAGTCAAATTGTTACAAGAATAGTATACACATTAATCAGAAACCTTGTTACTATGCCAACCGACACTAATTCATTAGCAAATTTATTTGAGATTTATTTTTTCCGTTAAGATTGGTAGGTGACCTACAAACACACATATTTGAAAAAAAAAAATTAATACAATGTGAACCATACAATTTCAAGTCAACTTGTAAGTTTATTCTGAGACTTCATGTCAATTTCCTTCACATTGGTGTGTTACTTAATAACATGTACATAAGAAATGATTGGCATCTTCTGATTCCCCTTTAACATATATACACAACATTATACTATGCTTACCCAATTTAATTATCATGTAAAGTAACCATGGAAATACATTTAAAAGATGTTATACTCTTTCAAATTTTATTGTGTCAACAAATTAATATTTGTCTCACACATACTACATATTTTTTGTTTTTAATAGAAATAAAATAAAATGAGTACTTTATAAATTTAAAATCAGTTGTAATAGAACAATCAACAAATTTAAAATTGTTGATTGATTGATGTTATTCTATTAATCAGAATATCCAATATTGATGGAATCTCATAGGTCGTTGGAATATTAAAATAGGTCACGGCCTCCACTAGATAAATCAAGTACAATTATAGAGGTGCATTATATTTTTGTTTCATAGATAATGGCATCTTAGATTGTTTATTGTATTAGGAATTGTGTTTGATTGGGTATATTTTTGTATTTTAAACAAGTGTTTGATTGGGTATCACTGTGTTTTTTGGTCTAACTATTTTTCAAATATACAATCATGGGAAAATATTAAATTGTCAATAATTGTACTTATAGTTTTTGTTGTAAACACCTGGAATTAAATAGAAAAAATAGATTGAAATAAAATGTTGTCAGTGGACCCTGATCATTCCATTTTCCCCAATAAAATTTTGTCCGGAGCCGACCATTTTCTTAATAAGTTATGATCCAACAAATTGTTATTTGAGTTTATTGGACTATGTATTTTGAATGAGGCTATAGTACTAATGTACTATATATAGCGCATAATGATTCGTACTATACATTAATATTTTTATTTTTAAAATCCAAATAACCAATTTAAACTATTCAACGTATTTTCCATATAAAAAATATACTTGTAGATTAAATTTTATATTTTTTAAAATTTTCTTACTATTATTTTATTACTTTAGATAGGTAAAAAATCACTTGATCTAAAAAATTCTAAACTATTCAAAAATAGTGATATTCTAACTACAAAAAAATAGTAAAAGAATTCCAACAATTGTAAAATGTAACCTTGAAGTATATTTTCAAATGGTGATCACGTACATTGAATGGTTCAAATCGTCTATTTGAACTTTAGAAACAAAAATGTTAATCCGTAGTATGGACCAATATGTGTTATGCATAATAATCACTCACATATTTTTCTTTTTTGTTGCTTATATTAAGATTCTTGTAAGAGAAAAAAAAAATAATTAGTTAAAAAATATGTTTACGCTAGGGGTGTCAATGGCACCCTTTTACATGTTTATCCGATCCATACCGTATTCGATAAGACGAATAAGGCGAGTACGAGTAAAAAAAAAAATCGTAAACTTATTAGGTACGGGTAAATATTTTTTTTTACCTAAACGGGTAAGGGTACGGGTGAAGCATATTTCGTGCTCGTTATCCGATTGGGTAATTATAAAATAAAAAATTATATATTGTATATATTAATGAGAAATAAATATTCATTTTCCAACCACTCTTAGTAATTGTGTTACACTTAATTAACCATTAAAATACGTAAATAAATTTCAGCAAATCTCAATAAAGTTTAGACTTCTAAAACAAGTATATATGTGTGAAATGAATGTTTTTTAATATTTTATTTAGGAAATAATAAAAATTATTATTATATTAGAATTACTCGTTATTTACCTACTACCGTTTTCATTATCCGACAATCATAATAGATAAGAGTAGTACATATAGGAAAATTCATAACAGATAAAGATAGAGTACAAACAAAGACAATTTATGACGGATACAGATATGAAAATACTTCCACAAATCCGTATCATACCCGTTGACACCCCTAGTTTACACTCTCCGTGTTTCTTCCTCTCTTCCTTATTAAACCGTGAGGAACTCTAACATATTGCTTGCTTCAAATATAATCATTTGCATCTCGTTGTCAGTTTTGAATTATTTAGAAAAGCTTTTGATTGAAAACTTTGGATGGTTTTTCCATTATATTTGAGTACTCATTTTTTGTACCCCTCTCTCTTTGATTAGTTGGCGACTTGGCGGATTGCCAGGATTGGCGTAACTTGAACACAAGGTTTTTTCTGGAGAAGGTTCACCGACTTCATCATTAGAAATCAGAATCAAAATGTTGTACGAGAACATGGTACTAGTTAACTAGTTGATACAGGATCCAAATCTGCTGAAATTCATAGTCATGAACAGTAACCCTGAAATTTCTGAAATTCAAGATCCAACTATTGAATTGTTTCGAGATGCGTGCACAGAAAAAATTAGACGGCTGGATCAGAGATTTCAGAGTTACTGTTCATGAATTTTGAAATTCAGCAGATCTGAATCCGTTAATACAATAGTCTGACTACAAGAAACATGAGTCTGAATCTACCGTAATTCCAAGAGGAACATGATTATGAAATTCCGAGATATACCGTTCAAATTTTTCCTTGCGCGGATTTTAAAAACGTTTTTGAAAAAATAAGTTTTTATGTACGCATCTCGAGAAAGACCAACAGTTGGAATCGGTATTACAGGACCCCTGTAGTTTCCCGAGAATTACAGCAGATTTATATTTCAAGAAACATATAGAACTAAATTAAACATACAAACATGTGTGAATCAACTACAACAAGAAGACATGATAAAAAAACATATTCAGAAAGATCAACAAATTGTCAAATATCAATCCTTCTTTAATTAGGAATATTAATTGTTTCTTTAATCACCACTTAGACTTGCATGAACTTGCGTAGGTAGTTCCTTGACATCACAAGATAATTAAAACTAATGCTGGTTTAAAGAAAGAGTTATCTGTCTTCAATTTGCATCTAAATGAGTCTAATGAAATGAGAATAATTTGATTCTGAATTGCCAGATTTAATGAAAAATTATTGAAATTTAATTGATTATCTATTCCATTCTAACAAACATATTATCTTAAATTGCCTTTGTTTGATAAAAATGAGGGTAAAAGAACCGGTTTTTTTTTACCTTAATAACCACAAATTCTAATAGATTTTTCATTTTTGACACCGTTGTGCAGTTTGAAATTGCGAACAAAAATTGAGTGTCTGCAGTTTGAAACTATGGACACATTTCCGTTTTTTTTCCTCAAAATTTTGGTTTTCAGCAGCTTTGACCAAAAAAATTATTTCAACAGTGATCTTGTTGATATAGATTTGTTTTTGACTGGCCAAAAAAATTTAGACCCCATTAAAATTAAAGCAACGACTTTGACCACAAAAAAAGAATATATGTCTGCAGATTGAAATTGCGGACACTCAATTTATGTCTGTAGTTTGAAACTGTAAACTGCGGCCGTGTTAAAATTGAAATTCTCACCAAAATTATTTTGTTTAACTTTTTTTAAGAAGGTAAAAATAAAAATTTCGTGTAAAAGAATCATCTATCATGCCAAAAAAAAAGTGTATTACAACAATTGCCTAAAGTTTAGTGTAATCTAATAGATTAAATAAACAAACAAATAATAAAGACAACAAAGTCAGCATTTTTATACTGATAATGACTCCGAAATTGGACTAAGTCTTCTTAATTAAAAAAGTAGAAAGTTGCTATTAAAATAAAATTAAACTCTTATATCCCTGATTTCTCAACCAAAAAAAAAGTATAATAGCAAACTTGCAAACTACAATGCATGTTGTTAATAAAGTTGAACATATGCATTGGATAATTAATGTATTTTCAAACTACATGTCAATTAACCTCTTTGAGAAATTCTAACTAGAGAACAAAATAGGATGCAATTAAAATTGAGTATAAGGTCATCCATGCTCAATAAATCTATCGTATAAACTTCAAATTTTGATTTAAGTAGCTCAACAAATTAGTTATTTAATGAGTTCGTAGAATATTAATTTTTACCTTTTTGTAACTTTTTTTATTATTTTTTATAATTTATGAAAGATGGCAAAAACCAGCCTAAAATATTGGTAATTTTCTTTTATTTTTATGTCATTTTTTGCCATCTTTTATAAATCATAAAAAAAGTAAAAAGAAATCCAAAAATGGTAAAAATTGATATCCTACAAGTTAATTATGCAACTAATTTATTGAGCTACTCAGATCAAGATTTGAAGTTTATTTGATAAGTTGTTTAGATCATAGCACTGATGGCTTCATGCTATCCATAGCATCCAAGTCTTACTACTCATTAAAATTAGAAAATAATAGTCAAACTTGTTTACGTAAGATGGTTTTGAAGTCCAAATCTAGAACATAATTTAATGTGTATTATGTGAAATAGTCCTCGTGGGCTGCTAATAATGCGGTGGGATAAGCAATTCCAAATTCTTCTTCATTAATTTATTGATTATTATTGCTTAGAAACTTCGCTAAAGATCCCTTGTTCATCTCTAAATACGGTGCATGTATTTCATAGTCAGGAAAGAAGCTACTCTTGAATTCAAACTCATGGCTTACGCCTTGATTAATTGACTCGTATAATTAAATAATATTGACATATATTCACAGCTTTATATCTAATTATGCAAAAGTTTGATACTTAAATTCGTAATATATATATAAAAATAGAGATGAGGGATCCACTTACACTCTTTTTAATGACACTAAATTACACTTTATATTTTTAAAGTTTTTAGCAAGTATAACACAATGGTGTTTCTTTGCTTCCAAATGTGCTAGATGAGGGGACACATATGAAGCGTGTGCACTTAAATTTGCGCTGCTGAAATGTGTCATGTTTGGTTGCTACTTAAATTTTAATTAAAAAGTGATTAAGTTGCATTTTTTTTTCCTTCTATCTTTCTCTTGTTTTACTCCTACGGTTGATAGCTTAAGTCATGTGTTAAATTATTGACTACTGAGATTAGAAAATTGAAAAAATAAATCTCTGTCATAAATCCTATATATATACAGAGTAAATAAAAAATAGATTAATTCGTCTAAAGAGATGTTTTAATTAATTTCATTGTAATTTTATATTAATTACATCTCGTCATGTTTTACATTATGTTTAACAGCTAAAGTATATAAGATAAAAGTTTATTCTACCTCTTACTCTATTGTATGTGAATATTCTAAGTTGGATGAACTCTAATTGATGTATGGAAAGCAATAAGCCCTTTAGGACATATATTTGCGTACTAAGCAATTAATTAATTAATTAATTAATGCATCTAATGCTCTCGAATTCTCCAGCAAATGTTATGTTGTTAATATGGACAAATTAAAGCGTTGAATCACATGTACGAAAGAATATTTTTTAAGTATATATACATCATTTGATGACAAATTAGTTGATTTACAACTTTTTGTAACTACGCAATTAAGTTGTCTCGTTGTCTCTCTTGTACAGCATTGATGGGTACGGTGCATCACAAAATAACACATAAAAAATAATATCTATTTAAATGGAGTAATTAAGCTTCTCTATGATTAGTGGAATCAAACCAATAGATTATTGCCTAATTAAAAACAAAGTATCGTTCAAATTAAGGTTAATTAAGTAGCCAGGACACCTTATGCATGTAATGATTTGGACAAAAGTTGATTGTTTTATTATGCTGTCGTCACATATATATTCTCTTGATATATATATATATACAAAGGGAGAGTTCAAATGCACCTAAATTTTTATGCTTTTATTCTGAATCATCTGATAAAGTGATTTTGTATCTATCTTAAAAAATATAAAATTTGGTCTCCAAGCATATTTTATTATGAATATCATGTTGAGCGGTTCGGCTCGACTATTCGGACTTTGAAAATGAAGATAAAAAAGATAAATGATTGGGAGTATATAGAAGCATAGAAATTTGGATGCATTTGAACCCTCTATAATATATATATTGTTGTCATAAATGAGGGCTGCAAATGAATCGAACCAAATCAAATTTAATCCAGTTCGAACTAATTTTGAACATAACTTGAAGCAGAGTTTTGAACTGAAAAAAGAGTCTTAATTTGATTTGGTGCGATTTGAACCCAATTCCTAACTCTCACACTTTCTCTCTCTTTTTGAAAACCTTCGTAGAGACCGTGAAGTCATGAGGGAGAATCAAACTCTTAACTTTTGTGTAACTAATAGTTTTAAATTATTTTTCTAACTAACTGTGCTACCTCCCATTTCTCCTCTCTCTCTCGTTATATCAAAATAAAAAAAATATTGTAAATTAAATTGAAATGAAAAATCAATGCTAGAAACGCTATTCAAGTAATGCGTCATGTGATGTAACGTGACATAACCAAATCAGTTTGTGTGACGTGCCATAACATGTTATTTTCAATAAAAGTGAAACATATTACATGACTGACATACGTACCGTAACATGACATGCCATGACGAAACCGATATTGAAATTTCTTCAACAATTAGAAATTCAGTATCAAAGTCTGGTTGGAGATAAAAAGTAAGTTATAACTTTCGATTAGCTGAAATAATTTTTTGAAAGATAGAATTATTAGGAATTTTCTTACATTACTTTTTAGAAGATAATTTTTATTTAGAGAAATTATCAAAGAGAGAGAGAGAGAGAGAGAGAGAGTTCTGTTGGGGCTTCGATCCGTAGTAAGATTGGGGAAAAAAATTCCGGTCCAAAATAAATTCTACTGATAGAAAATTTTTTTTTCTGAGATCTTCTGTGGACGAAGTCCAACTACTAATTTTTTTTTACCACTTGAGAGGTAATTCATGAGATGGATAATCAAATATTTTGCCACAAAAGATCCAAAACAGCTGGGACAAAAAAAAACTTTTCTTCTACAAGGAAATTTTTTTCAAGTTCAAAGTTTAGACCAGACAAACAAATCTTTGATCTTTCTGATGCATAAAAAATCTAAGATATTTTTTTCCCTCTTATTTTATAATAATTTCTATGAATAAAAAATTTTGTTTTTGGAAAATAAGATTGTGATATTAATTTTGACCTTAAAATATATGAAGAACAGTATCAGAAATTAGATATTAAAAACTAAGCGTTTTTTATGTAACAATATTATAACTGAATTATGATAATTGAATGATTACTATAATATCTATTAGAGAACTTACACAGAATTAGGAAATCAAGTTTGTAATTTTTATTCACGCTTGATCCTCGCTAGATATTTTGATAAATGCATACTTATAATAATATCTTTGTTTATTGATTAATCATCCAATCAATTCGAAAAAAAGTACTGTCTATATTTTTTGATGCACTAAAGATTCACATTTGTTTTATTTATTCATATTATTATTAATTGTGGGTTTGTATAGTGTAAAGCGGTTAGAAAATGATATAGATTTGTAGAAATGAAGATATTAAAATTAATAGTTTTTTTAATTATGAAATGAAGATTTTTTTTTTCAAATTAGCTCAAGTACAAACATCACATTTTAAATGTACAATATTTCACAGGGAAGACAACGCTTTTAACTATTAAATTAGAGATCATAATGAGTCTGGCTATAGTATGAAATTGTTTCGTGTCAGTCTATATAACACCAACTTCAAAATTTATCGAACCGTTCAAAGCAATCTACTTCATTAGATTGTGCTTAAGAATTTTTCAATTTTATTTAGTATCGAGTCAACAATCAAATATGGGAGTTTTTTAGTTAATTTTAATTCATTCATTTTTCAACATTTTTTATTGCTTGACTTGATGCTAAAATAATTCGGAAAAATAAAATTTTGCATGTAAATGTATCACTCATAAAATAAAATCAATTTGAACGGTTTAAATTAGTTATTTGAAGTAAAATCAGTTTGAATGGCTAGTATGACACTATTATCATATTGGGCGGACTCGATAATAATATAGTACTAATAAATTTTCAATCTACTTTGCAAAACGCCAATTCACCTCCAAAAATTTGATTTTGTGTTTTATTCACATTAATTGAAAAAGAAAACTAAAAGGGACGCAGGTATACAAAATGGGATAAGATTTGATCCAAATGACTGGACCGGACACCGTCTAAAGCCTCTAAAAATCGTATGATTAAAGTCCGAACTGTTCAACATGATTTCTATATTAAAATGTGCTCAGAGACCAAATTTTATAATTTTTGAAAATTGTTTACTATTTTTTTAGATACATATAACATCACTGTTTCTGAACGGTCCAAAAACAGTAATTTTGTACATATCTAAAAGATAGTAAAAAATTCTAAAAAATATAAAACTCGGTTTCTAAGCAAATTTTAATATGAAAATCATGTTAAGCGGTTCGGATCAATTGTTCGGACTTTAATCGTACGATTTTTAGAAGCTTTGAACAGTGTCCGGTCCAAAACCATTTGGACCAAATCTTATTCCATACAAAATATACTCCGACAACTGTCTATTTCCAAAATTCTAAAAATTCGACCCATACTCTCTGTATTTGTGGCAAATATTCATCCCCAAATCTAATAAAAATCATTGAAATCTAACCAACAAAATAACGACCATATTTGCCTTGGTTCTTTCTTGTCTGGATCTGGAAGTAGTAGGAACTTTTTTGTCCTGTGCATTGCCATTTTTGTTTTTTATACTTGGTATTTGATTTGTTTCCTTGAAATCTAATGTTGTCCCAATAAATACCGTTTCAAATTTAATCGGAAACGAATTTGCACTTCTTTTGTGGCTAATTTTAGAGGTAAATATTTTAACAGAGCTGTTTTGACTTCATGCGGCGTAAATACTGTAAAATAAAAACAGCGCTGCATATGATACATGCGCTGCATTAAGCCAAAACTACTCTGTGTCAAAGTAAAATAAAATTACTCTACAGTCTACAACAGTATCGCTCAAAAACTTCAATAACAGTAAAAATGTCTAAATATAATAAAAACTCAGTAACTAGAGACCCTATAAATTAAAATATAAAACAAGGATTATATTTGAATAATAATTCGTTGAATACATAAAAACAAGCATTAAAAATATTTTTTTTTCCAAACCATGCTAACGTCTACAGTATAAAATAAAAATATTAAACACCTAACTGCTAATATTATTAAAAATTAGTGTTAAATAGTTGTTAGCACACCTCAACATCCTCTCAACATCAACATACCAAGAGAGGTGTGAAATACTATATCTCTTTCAAAATTGACCAATGCAGCTTGGCTTTTGTGCAGTGTGCACTGGGGAGTGGGGACCATAAGGGTTGATCCAGTTATGTGGGGCCACTAATGAAGCAAATTTTGCAGGTAGAGTGGAAAAAACGTATTGTGCTGTTACTAACACGCTGTGATTTTAGTCTCGTGCCATGTCGTGCCAAGTGAACAATCACACGTGTCGTGCCGTGACTAAAATATCGAGCGGTGGTCACGGTACACGAGTCACGCCGTGACTCGCGTGCCGTGACTATTCACGTGTCCTGTCCAAACGTAACTGGTCACGTTTCTCACATTTAACTATTTTTTTCATAATTTAGGTTAGTTTATTCAGGATTCACCATTTGATCAAGACTTAACGGTTCTAATTACACGTGACCACGTGCCATGTCGTACCGTGATCGGATCTTTCCCGTGACTTGTCATGCTATGTCAAATTTTTAAAAAATAGTCATGACACGGAATAGTTACACGTTTTGTATTGTAACCATACCATTCCGTGAGGAAGCCAGCTCCGCCGTGTCATTTTTTCACTCTATTTGCTGGACTAGTTACAAGAAGTTCAAAATTATTAGTTTTGAATTTGATGGTTAGTGTCATATTTTTTAAAAGATTTAGAAATTAAAAATTAAACTCTTCAGAAAAGAGACTGATCGTTTTTTTTTTTTTTTTTTTCAAAAAATATATGAAAATGATGTGGTTCTACCAAGGGCAGGTTGTTGGAACCGTATAATGGTGCGATTTCAGTCTTTTTTGGACAACTCTGTGGTACAATTAGAGTTTAACGTCTGGAAAAAATTGAAACCACACTATTGGTGCGATCCCATAAAACCTATTTGTTGGAATCGTAAAATACAATTAATTTTTTTTTCTCTAAAATTTGAATTTCTAATTTCTAAACAAATATAAAATATTAATATCACGGAAATTGCTAATATGCTACGCGTAGCATAGAGGGCATCGGTGCAACTGCTCAATATTTGAGTTTTCAAAATTCTAACGGTCGATCTGAACCGTTCAACATGATCTCCATATAAACATGTACTTGCAAACTAAATTTTACATTTTTTATAATTTCTTTTAATCACTTGATATGAAAATTATGTACTATTCAGATCAAGTGATTTTTTACCTATTTAAAAAATAGTAAAAAAATTCTTACAGAGATGCAAGGACCATAATTTTGTTGTTAGCCTGAGTCATATATGGCCCAAAAGACTAACAAGACATACTTATCTTTCGACTTTAAATTAATGAACAATAAGAAATGATGATTAGGACATTTTTTTATAATTACAAAATTTCAACTTTAAATCATGAAAGCAAAATGAAGACATACAACTCCCAACTTCCAACATATAAAATTAAGCATATTAGATTTGGTGTGTACATGGCTTCCGTGTGGAATGTTATGAGTTTGAAACCCACAAAATAAAAAAAAATTATACAATATATACATGAATTTGAAAGTGTGTTGAATAGTTTGACCTCTTATCCATAATTTCAAAAAAAAAAAATTAGTGCATTAGGTATTTATACAAATACTTGTCATTTGACCTATATACAAGCAATTCAAATTATTTTTTTCATATTTATATAGTTGATCCAAGCCGCTTAATGGAATCTTCATACTAAATTTATTATTTTCAGAAAAAAGAATTACTGTTTTCGAAATTTTGAATCATAGTTCTCAACTAGTAAAAATTATAAATATATGAACATCAAATGAGGTCTTCTTTCAATAATTCGGAAATATTTTTTAATAAAAAAATAATATCTTATAAGATATGGATATAATATATATATAGATCACGTCCAGACACACAAAAAAAAATGATTTGGGTCATTTAAATTTCCACATAAATATAAAAGTTCATGTTTAATTTGTTTTCTTACCAAATATATATCAGTGTTGTCAATGCGCTTCATGCGGCCACATATGCGTATGCAGTCCGATTCCGCATAAAAATTTTCATGCGGTCTCAAATATGCGGTTTCGCATATGAGGCTGCATATTGGGCCGCATATATCCGCATATTGGTCCGCATATGTGCGATTGGACCGCATATGTCCGCATATTGGTCCGCATATGTGTAAATTTATTGTTTGAATGATTTTAATGGAAATAAATTGCATGTTTTGAGTGAAAATAAATTAATATAAAGTTTAAAATCCGCATAAAATTCTGCATATGCAGTATACAGTGGCCTTCCTCATACATGAACAAAACCGCATTTTACAACATTGATATATATAGATATCATCATTCATACAAAAACTATCGGAACATAAACTAAATTAGTAGCTGGAAACATTTAGAGAAAAAGGTGCATGGTCCTAGATGACTAGGAACAAGCTAAAAATATCTTCAACACGCAAAGAATGTTGGAAATTTAAGGAATCTGAAATTAGATAAAATAATTAATTAGATAGCATTAGAGTTGATAATAACCTAAAAATTATAACATTTTTTAATGCTGGTCCTTGTACTATCTAAAAAGGACCTTATATAAAAAAAGGATATGTTAGATGACTACAAGTTGTTAGGGTTTTGAAGAAGAAGAGGCTAGAACCAAGAGAGACAAAATCTTTATGAGGAAGCTTAATTGTATTCTTGACTTCACTGTTACATAGAGTACAAATGACATAATTTATAGTAATATAAATCTCTAAAAATGAATCCTATAAATAACATGTCCTAAAATATTCATATACTAAAATACTAAATTCTTTCTCTTTAATATAGTTTACCAAATATAGCATACTATTTTGATATCGTGCTAAATCAAGTTTGATGAAAATATATGATGAGATGAGAGACATACATAATACAAGTTGAACCAAATTATCAAAATCATTGTTTATCCAACAGATATAGAATCGGTTAGGAAATAATCAGTTGGATTATCAGTTATGGAGAAATTTAAGAGATGTTTTCATTTTGCAATAGACTTACAAAAAAAAAATAGAAAGAACTGTTTTTTTTTTTCGCGCTACATGTTGGATCTTATGGAAACATAGAAATGAAGTTTGTTTTCAACCTGTGCAACCCAAATTATCTAGATTGATCTATTTAGTAATTTCCTTAGTTTTGTATTGGACATGACATATAGGAACCAGTGTAGTAAAATTCGGTCTATTTGGCCGAATATTCTTTTCGGTTGCAATCCGAATAGAAAATCTATATTCGGTTTGAATACGAAGCTCAGAGCATATTACCAGTTTAGAGTATATTAATAGTGATAAAAATACCAGTTTAAAGTATATTAACAATGATTTATACAACATATTACTTGTTTAGAGTATATTAACAATGATAAAAATACATGTTTATAGTATATTCGGTTGCTTATTTATATATACGAATTCTCATTTAAAATTCACATATATAAGTCCGCATAAAAATCTGCATATGCAGTCGTATACCATATGTGGTGGTTTTACGCATATCATATACAAACTGAATATTAAAACGATGACAGAAACCAAGAAAGGTCCATGCAGCTACAGGGCAATGGATGCCTCAGGAAGATGCTATGGATGATATTCCCTTGCGAGTTATCTGGCCAGGAGAAGAAAGTGTCTCCTTTTCAAATTGAAGATGAGTCAACTACTGACAGTGCTTGAAGAAGACGGTGGTAGCAGCCATTTGCCAGTGCTGCTTTCCAATGTTTAGCCTCTAAATATATATAGTTTTAGATTGTGGTAGAACTTAGCCAGATCATGGCAGTTTTTGTGCTGTGATAGGCTATTAGGTGCCTTTGATGTTTCACAGGTTAAAAGTAGATATTTTGGGATTCACATTTGCTGTGATTTTTGCAGTGTAAACAGTACTCTGAAATTTCTGTTTTTTTAAATTCAGCCGTCCAATGTTTTCTGTGCATGTATTTCAAAATAACTGATTTTTATATACACAAATTTCTAACCAAATCAACAGCTAGATTTGAAAAAACAAAAATTTTAGGATATTATTCACACTGCGAAGGATGACAGCAGATGTGAATCCGATATTTTGTAGCAGGGAGAATTGTTTTACTCTCCACTAGTTATGCGCCTATGTAACTACAAACACTGTTTTGTTTTTTAAATGAAACTAGGCTTTGCCTTTTTTAACCAATTTTTTTTATCAAAATCATTGTAAATTTTTTTGTATCAAATATATCTAACTTGACTCTATGTAGATGAAGAAAAAGAACGATAAAAGCTTAAATTAGACAGTCTACACGAATAGGACTACTCATGAGCCGAGTTGAGAGAATTTGGACTCAACTCGTGAACTTATGAGCCGAATTAAGTCTGAGTTGATAATCAAGTTTTAAGTCAGAAATTTCAACTTGGATTCAACTTGCGAACAACTCGTGACTCGTAGATAGTATATAGTACGTTTATCAAATTAAAGATTACAAAAACAATGTCTAACAAAATAAATAATACATAGTTTATCAAAATAGTACAAAATTTAAAACTTTGCATAATAAAACAATATCAAATACATAATTAAATAGTATAAAGTTTATCAAATTACTAAATAGTACAAAGTCTAGCAAACATTATATAGTTTACGAAGTTAATGAGTCAACCGAGTTGGGAACAGCTTGAATTCAACTCGTGAGACAATGAGTCAATGAACTCCAGTCAATTTTAACTCGAGTTATTGATGAGTTGATTCAAAATTAATTCCGATCGAGTCGTGAGTTTTTTGTACACCCCCTATAATAACATGAAATGAAGATTCGTTGCACCATGGACTCTACAAAGAAATCGGTATAGAATATCTTATTTAAACGAAGCAAATACAATATAGGGAGGAATTTTTTTTTAAAAACCATAATTAAAAAAAATTAAGAAACCTATATGATTACTCCTGCTTTTTTACAAAAATCATAAGAACTGAGTTGCCAACTTTGCCTGGAATTTTTTTTTTCACTGGACCGAGTTGGCAACTCCCTTTGTTACACCAATGGCTGCATAATTTATCTGTAAAAACTGAAAAACAAAACGGGACCGAATTAACATCTCTGATTTTTATAATTTTTGTAAAAACAGAAATAATCATTCTCTAATTTTTTTTTTTTTTTCCTTTTAATCATGGTTTTAAGAAAAATTCTACAGCGAGCAAGGCCGAAAAGAGACGCATCCGAGTCACCGAGTGTACAATTCTACAGTAGAGAGAGGGACCACACGGAGGTCACACGAGGACACGAGTCACACGTGGCCAAAGAACCAGAAATAGCGACGTCGCGCGGAATTCGTATCCTCTGCATTAACTCAAAAGGGAATCTTTTGAGTTAATACATTTGAACCATCCAATTTTCTTTAAGATCCGTGTGAATTAGATCTGCACTAATATTAAGAATCCTGTATTAAAATTAGACAGTTAGATGGACTCTGTTTATAATCAGACGGTCGATATGCATTAACTCAAAAGATTCTCTTTTGAGTTAATGCAGAGGATACGTGTTCGCGTGGCGCGTGGCACCTACCAACAATTACAATTCAACCCCTCGCGCAGTCATAATTGAGGCTCTTGTCTCCTGGATTACTTTCGTCTACAATTCTTCCGTAGAATTCTCTAGAATACCAGGACTTCACATTTCACACACTACATAACGAGCGGGGTAAAGTTATTGACAGAGTAGTTTTAAATTCATACAGAGCATTACTAATAGAATTTAAACAGCGTTGTATATGATTTGTGCGCTGCATGGAACTAAAACTATTATGTCAATATTATTACCCTCACACGGCTATACAACTGCACTTAAAATGTTAAATACATATGATAATGAAAGAATTTGAAACAAAAATTGGAACAAAAAAATCGATTGTTTTTAGCTAACTATTTTTATCACGAATATGAGAAATATATTATTTTATATAATTATTTATACTTTATAGTTGTAATGTAAATATCAAAAACTTAACTGAAAAAAAAGTCTTGTCAGCTTTATTTTATCATACTGTTCACTGAAATCAGCTAAAGATTTTTTTTTTATCTTTTCTACAAACTTAATTTAAAAAATTGAAATCAGGAGGAATGACATCCATCACTTAAATTGAATTAGATGATTCAATTTTACTTAAATATCTAGTTAAATTGTCCCCATCAAGAAAAAAGAGGAATGATATTCTACTGTTTGAAGAAAATGATTGTAGAGGTGCCACTATTCAATACACTAGGTGCCAGGTTCATTGATCCAGCAGCTTCTGAATCTAGATTCCCTGTGGCCTGATCCCACAAAATAATTTTGTCAGCACAAGAATCATTTAATTAAACCAATGAGATTCTTTACAATAATTGAATTTGATAATGTTTGTCGCTAAAAAAATTAATTAAATAATCTGTCATAATGTGAAGCGTATATTTATGTATAAAAACAATATGAGATATGATGCATCAAAAGTTTGAAGCTTTAAAACTGTATAAATTTAAATGATTGAATTTAATAATGTTTGTAACTAAAAACATAATTTTATAATCTGTCATAATATGCAACATATATTTATGTATAAAAAATTATGAGATTTGATGAACTACTTTTTATCAGAATTTGTAACTTTAAACTGTAAAAAGTTTATATACGATATTCGGTTCCTAAGGTTTTGACAGCAAATACCATAATGAAAATCTACTATTAATTGTTTGTGACAAAATTTGTGATCCTATTCACAATTTGTGCTACAATAAAAAAATAGATTTTTTTTTTCTCTCCATGAATTAAAATTAAATTTGATTTATATCATTTCTGAATTTTATAGTTCTCAGATAAGTAATTCTTAGTTTGATTTCTATCATGTCTGTTTTCATACTAAAATTTCAACAACTCCATAAAATATATTTCATTGTGATTTAAAAAAAATTACTAAAATTCAGAGTTCTAAATAGCTAGCTATATTTTTTTCAGACCTTAAAAGCTATAACACTCTGCTTTTTTTATTATCATGTTCCAAATAGCTAGTTATCGATGCATAACAGCTGTGCTACAGCTTCTAAATCTAGATTCCCTGTGACCTTACCCCCACAAAATAATTTTGTCACCACAAGACTCCTATAATTAAACCAATGAGATTCTTTACAATAATTGAATTTGATAATGTTTGTCGCTGAAAAAAAATAATTTCATAATCTGTCATAATGTGAAGCGTATATTCATGTATAAAAAAAATGAGATTTGATGTATCAAAAGTTTGAAGCCTTAAAACAGTATACATTCAAATCATTGAATTTAATAATGTTTGTAACTAAAAAAAATAATTCTGACAGCAAATACCAAAAATGAAAATCTTTCTAAAATGGGAAAATAGCTATGTTGCATGGATACGGGTACGGGTATCGTATCGGATACGATACAGATACGGCGATACGGTAATTTTAAAAAATCCCGGATACGATACGCCTATTATTTATATATTTTTATTATTTTAATTATATTATTAAGTATTATATAAATTAAATATAAAAAATATGGATTAAAATAATACAAGGGTAACATTAAATATTAAACCAACTATATTCTAACAAGAAAGGTGAGTGGTTGGGATGGTAAAGCTGCATGTTGCTACAGCGCCAATCCCAGGTTCGATTCATACCCGGCGCAAAAATAAAATTTTAGCTTGGGTCCATTCGGTGTATGAAGCAGTTTCACCTGTGGTCCAGCTGCGGTGCATGGTGTGGACCCGTATCGGGGGCGTGTCCAGACGCCAGGAGCCGTATCGGGGGCGTTTCAACGCGTATCTTGACCGTATCAGTCTGTTAAGGATACGCCACGTCGTCTGATACGCCAGCTGGCGTATCCGATACGTATCGGTGCCGTATCGGGTGCGTATCCGTATCCGATACGTATCCGACACGGGTACGGAGCCCAGTATGGAGTATCCGAGTAACATAGGAAAATAGTAATTTTTGTTCGTGAACTATTAATTGTTTGTGATAAAATTTGTGAACCTATTCACAGTTTGTGTTAGAAAAAAAAGAAGCATATTTTTTTTTTCTCTCTCCATGAATTAAAATTATATTTGCAGATAACCGTATGAAATTTATAGTTCTCAGATAAGTAATTCTTAGTTTGATTTCTATCATTTCTGTTTTCATGCTAAAATCCCAATAACTTCGTAAAATATTTTCATCGTGATTTAAAAAAATTGCTAAGAATTAAGAGTCGTAAAACTAGCTATAACTACGCAACAGCCGCGGTATAACTTCTTCGGATCTTAAAAGCTATAAAGCTATCAACATTTTTTCTTTTATCAAGGTTCTAAATAACCAATTATCGCTATGTAATAGCAGTGCTATAATTTTTTTGGATCTAAAAAGTAATAACACAATAATCGCTATATAGAACCTCAGCTAAAATGAATAAACACTACAATTGTCCAAGACTAATCCATGATATAACACTTGTCACAAAAACTAGTCAGAAGGTTTGCTACACAATGTATCTCTCCAGAACCGTCGCAAACAATCCGAACCCATTTGGTTTGTTCCTTTCAAAGTGTTGCAATCTCACGGTACCTGAGAAGGAAAACCGCTCGTTGGTTTATTTTTCTTACATCTCTTTCGTACTAAAAACGGACCCATGTGCTTGCCACAGCAAAATGCCATAAAGTGAAAGCGATTGCTTATGTCTATTTTTCCTTTCTCAAAATAAATTTTGTTTTGTTTTGTTTAAGAAGTGAAGACTTACAAGTAACGCAAATAGGATTTTTTTTTTTTTTTTTTGTTCTTTCTGGTTCCAATGTAACAGAAAAAAGTACCAAGAATTAATGAATTTCTTCTTCTTCTTTTTTTTTTTTTTTTCTGATTTTGTTGGAGAAAAAAGAACACATGTTCAGGGGCGTGGATTTTGAAATTTAGCGGAAAAATACAAGTCCGGTACCACTTTGTCTCTCTCTGAAAATTATTTTGTCTTTCTCAGGAATTAAAAAAGCTTGTCAGGTCAGTTCAAAAGCACTGTTAATAAAAAAAACTTTGTTGTTTCTATAGAAATTTACATATTCGGACCAACTTTGTTGTTTTTCAATATGTAAAATGATATTATTTTATTATTGTTATTATGTAAATGTATATTATTTAGGGTAATTATAATATCCCCCCATCTTCCTTCCCCTAAACGTCCCCCAACAATTAACTGCCAAACTCAAACTGTAATTAACCGTCAAACTCAACGAGAGCATTTTTATCATATTTGTTCGCGCTTCACAAAATCCGAGGACAAAACTCTTGCAGCTTTCACTTTTCTTTTCCACCTGTTTTGCAAAGGTTTTTGTGGAGTTTAATTGCAATCTAATTAATCTAACTTATCTGATTCAAAACATAATGAATTTAGATTTTATTTGACGAGATCCAAATTAAATTTAATCATCTGCCAACCAAATTATGTACGGTTAAGTAAAGTTCAATCCAACTAGAGTACATTATTTTCGTAAGAAAAATTATTCATATATTTTTACAACAATAATATTATTATAAAATAAAATGTTATCTTTTATTTGCTATATATTTAATTAAAATTTGTTCTGCATTATTATTAATTGAAGTATGATGTACTTTAATTTGATTACTCATTTGAAAGTGAAAATTGTGTAGAATACATTCGTAGTTTTAGATTCGCAAAATTCCTCACAGATCATTAGAAATATTGATTAAATTGAACGGAGAAAAAAAACTACCTCTAAAAATGTGTAAAGGGTAGGTGAGTGATGTGTCATTATTTACACTTGCATTACGAGGTATGAATACTTGTCCGACGAGATATAAATACTTACATGATAAAGATACCGGGCTCCCTTTTAGAGAAGAATATCACCGAGTCCAAACAAGAGACTAACATTAAAGTGGGATCCACTAGATCCACCTTAGGCCTAGGATTTGAGAAGAATATTTTGGACCAGAGGAAGTGGTACTACATTTTCATTTCCTTATAACAGTGAGGTCCGTGCTTTAATTTGAGAAGTTGTGGTTAATTTAGTTTTGATTTTAGAAGAAAAAATTCTACTTGAACAGTGAGGTCCGTGCTTTAATTTTGCATTTTCATTTACAAGTAGAAATTTTTAATTTAGTTTTGGTTACTAACAACTTGACGTGAATAATTTTGAGGTATGTTATTACTCTCAGGTTTCCTTGAATTTTCTTTAGAAGTGGAACAAATTCAAGAATATTGAGAAAGTGTTATGGTCTAAAATTTCAAGGCAATCTGCTCATAGTTATATTGAGGTTGATCTCTGCCTCCGTTGATCTCTTTAATTTTTTGAATCAACTCCGTCGTTCTGTCCGTCTAGCTCCGGCAACACTCCGGCCACCTGTCGTCTTTTTCAAGCTTTGCAACGTCGTTCTGTCAATTTGTGCCGCGATCTATCCAGAAGAAGATTGAGATCAGCTTCTTATTTCAAGCTTAATTTTAGGTAAATTTTGATCTGTACTGATATCATCTGTTTATAGTTTTGTATTTTGTGATTTCTGTTCTACATCTTTTATTCAATTATCTGTAATTTCTGTTTGAATCACAATGTATGCTTAATTGATTCGAGATTTGTCGTCTTTTATTGTTGACTGATAATTCAATCATATGAGAATTCTTGCTGAATGAATAATTGCTGGTAAATAATTATCAGGTAAATACTTTGTACTTTGTAAGTGGATACTTTATGTTTATAGATTGATACTTTAGTGTTAAGTCATTGACACTTTTATTGATGACTGGTGCATTTCTTTTGCTGAATGAGTATTTTCAGGTAAATACTTATCAAGTGAATACTTTGTATTTCATAATGAATACTTTTGTCAAAACAGATGAATACTTTAATGACAAGTGTTTTCTGATAGATAATTATTTTAGAAGTCTTACTGAGTAAGATTTTATGCTCATACAAGTTAAATACTTTATCTATTATAGATGAATACTTTAAGTGAATATATTGATTTTAATTTTTATATATTTTTTGTTATTTATGAATACTTAAGGGTGTTGTAAACTGTTGAATTTGTTTCATTCATAGTGTGAATGAATAATTAATTAGTATGACATGTGTAGTTAGTTTTAATGAAATTATGCATGAATACTTTATCTTTTTGGGATGAATATGGCTGTTGAATACT
Organism: Carex arenaria; assembly: GCA_964058825.1. NCBI lineage: Eukaryota > Viridiplantae > Streptophyta > Magnoliopsida > Poales > Cyperaceae > Carex > Carex arenaria. The sequence goes on from CAXKVW010000693.1 coordinate 153,625, forward strand.
TATTTAATGAGGTTGAATATGTCAGTTAATACTTATTTGAAAGAGAAAATTATGTAGAAGACGTTCATGGTTTTAGATTTGCAAAATTCCTTACAGATCGTCAGAAATATCAATTAGATTGAACGGAAAAAAAACAAACCACCTCTAAAAATATGTAAACGATGGGTGAGTGATATATCCAGTTTTTTTTAAATACTTTATATCTTAGTATTATATGTACATTCAAACTAGTGAATGATTTGTTGATTAGTGATGAATACTTACTATTATATGTATATTCAGACTTCTGACAAGTATGATGAATACTTTATGTTTGAAATGAATTAGTTGTCATTGTATGAATGAATACTTAGTTGCTACTGTATGAATGAATACTTAAGTAATAAATACTTTATGTTTGAATCACAATGTATACTTAATTCATTCGAGATTTACATATTATCATCTTTTATAGTTGACAAATTTATAATTCTTGCTAAATGAATACTTACTGGTAAATAATTATCAAGTAAATACTTTATTTTCTTTAGTGAATACTTTATGTTTATAGATGAATATTTTAGAGTTAAGTCATCCACACTTTTATCGATGACTGGTGAAATTTTTGCTGAATGACTACTTTCTGGTAAATACTTATTAAGTGAATACTTTTGTGTTTAAGAATAAATACTTTCACAGTTAAAGATGAATACTTTACTGACAAGTAATTTACTCTTTTAATTGAAGTGTTATTTGACAGATTCTTATTTTAGAAGTCTGGCTGAGTAAGAATTTTATGCTCATATAAGTATGAATACTTTACTGACAAGTAATTCACACTTTTAAGGAAAGTGTTTTTTGACAGATAATTATTTTAGAAGTCTGGCTGAGTAAGAAGTTTATACTCATATAAGGTGAATACTTTATGGAAGAACGATGAATACTTTAGGATTACCGATTAATACTTTAAATTGTTAATACTTTTTTTTGTGGTGTATGAATAAGAGTGTTATCAACTATTGAGTTAGTATGACATATGTAGTTAGTCTTAATGAAATTATGGATGAATATTTTATCTGTTTGGTATGAATATTTGTATTGGTAATCATTTGTTAAATTGCTTGGATTACATTAGATATGAAAAGCTATTATTACTGTTGCACTTACTTTGATGATATAGTTGTTGAATACTTATCAAATGAAGTTGAATAATTTGTTTGATAGAGTTGAATACTTTATGGGTAAATGATGTGTTCAGTTTTTTTTTTTAAATACTTGATATCTTATAATGAATACTTGATGTATTACAGATGAATACTTGATGTATTACAGATGAATACTTACGCGCGACAACTGTAAAATCTTTCAAATATTAGGCGGTCCCCAAATATTAAGTGGCCCCCAGTTAGTTAGTAGTTACTAATGTAGTTATTGACTGGGGGACAAAATGGGAGTTTGATTAGGGGGACAGCTAGGCGGATCGTAAGGATGAATACTTATACAACGATGATGAATACTTGCTCAATGATGTATGAATACTTGCATGACGAAGATGAATACTTGTGTAACCGACAACTCGAAAGTATGTCATCATGGATCTCATTTGAAAGAGAAAATTATGTAGAAGACGTTCATGGTTTTAGAATTGCAAAATTCCTTAAAGATCGTCGGAAATATTGATTATATTGAATGGAGAAAAAACAAACCACCTCTAAAAACGTGTAAAAGATGGGTGAGTGATGTGTCTAGTTTTTTTTTTAAATACTTGATACCTTAGGATGAATACTTGATACATTGCAGATGAATACTTGATATATTATAGATGAATACTTGTGCGCGACAGTTGTAAAATCTTTCAAATATTAGGCGGTCCCCAAATATTAAGTGGTCCCCCAATTAGTTAGTAGTTACTCAGGTAGTTATTGACTGGGGGACAAATAGGGGACTGTTAGAGGGGGACAGCTAGGTGATCCCTATTATTTATGTTGTTTTTTTTATCTAGTATCTCATAGTTAATAGGTTTCAATCCAATAAATTATTTGAACCTGATTTCTGCTCCTCCCTGATAGAAATTCTGCGTTTGCCCTGAACATGTACTCAACCAATCAAAATGCACATGTTAATATTTTTTTTCCGTTGGTATTTTGACCACCAAAAAAGAAAAGATTCTACCCATTTAAATTACACCATCTAATACAAATTTAAAAATCTGGTGCCCATGAAAAAAGTTTCTATATGAACCCAATAATTGGCATTCAATAATAATTGCTCTCCTAAATTCCTAATTTGGCAGTCTAGAACTATATCCAAAATTCAAATAATTGCACGGCTATGAGTCTATCTCTGTTTAAATCAATGTACTTACATAATTTGATAATGCTGTCGTTGTTACTGTTGTTTTCATATCAATTTTTTTTTGTCAATATAAGATTTAAGTCCGAAATTAATGAATTTAAATCGGCTAAAATCCAAGATTCCTTGAAATCCCTGACATCCGAGATCTTGGCTGTTCAACTTTTCCTATGCACGCATCTCGGAATAGTTCGACAGCTGGATCCAGATTGCAAGAATTTTAGGAATACTGTTCATTCATCTCGGATTTCAGCAGATTCCGGTCCAAAATTAATTATTGTCATTGTAGTCGTTTTCAGTAAAATTAATTAACAGAATTCATTATTCATCAGTTTTGAGTTTTGAGTTTTGAGTTTTTTTTTTTTTTTTTTTTTAAATTAGTCTTTCGTGTGCTGTGTTTTACACAAACACAACGCGTGGATTCTATAGCTTTAACGCCAATTATGTATGAAAATCATAAACCTCCATGTGTGATTAAGTTTGACCAATTATGTGTGAAAATCATAAACCTCCATGTGTGATTAAGTTTGACCAATTAATTATGTATGAAAATCATGAACCTCCATGTGTGATTAAGCTTGACCAATTATGTGTGAAAATCATAAACCTCCATGTGTGATTAAGTTTGACCAATTAATTATGATATGGAAATAGTTTTAACGCCACATGGATATGGTTTGTCCGTAAACCTCCTCATCTCATTAATTGTTTTTTGATTGATTGCTTAAATGAAATAAAAATAGCAAACACACAACAAAGATTTGAACTTGAACTTAAAAGCCTCATAATCTGATGTTCTCGTGTTTAATAAATGAAATGGCATTGGCAGTTAGCAGTTTAACACCCGCTAGAAAATCGACACCTGTGCAAAACTGTGCAGTGCAAAACTGTGAAAAAAGAACACATGTTCAGGGGCGGATCCACAGTCATGAATTTTAAAATTTAACAGAAAAATACGAGTTCGGTATCACTTTGTTTCTCCCTAAAAATTATTTTTGTCTCTTTGAAACTGAAAAACATGTCAAGTCAGTTCAAAAAGACTGTTAATGAGAAACATTTTTTTTATAGAAATCTAGAGATTCGGACCAACTTTGTTGTTTTTAATATGTAAAATGATATTATTTTGTTTTTATTATTATGTAAATGTATACTATTTTTATTATTTTTTATTATGTTGATTGTTTTTTATCTAGTACTCCATAATTAATGGATTTCAACTCAATGAGCTATTTGAATCCAATTTTTGCCTCTTCCTGGCAAAAATTATGCGTCTGCTTTTGCACATATACTTGTCGGAATTCAAGCAATCAAATCACAAATGTTATTTTTTTTTCCGTTGGTATTTTCACCACCAAAAAAGAAAAGATTCTACCCATTTAAATTACACCATCTCATGTGTGAAAATCATTGACCAATTATGTGTGAAAATCATAAATTATGTGTGATTAAGTTTGACCAATTAATTATGATATGGAAATAGTTTAACGCCACATGGATATGGTTTGTCCGTAAACCTCCTCATCTCAATAATTGTTTTTTTGATTGATTGCTTAAATGAAATAAAAATAGCAAACACACAACAAAGATTTGAACTTGAACTTGAACTTGAAAACCTCATAATCTAATGTTCTCATGTTTAATAAATGAAATGGCATCAACACACGCTAGAAAATCGACACCTGTGCAAACCGGTGCAGTGCACATCAAATCAATTTTATTATATTTTTCTGAGCAGAGAAGATGAAATGTCATGAAATCATGCAAGTGCTATTGATTCTTTTTGGATGTCTATGTTGATTGATTTAAATGCTAGTACAATAATGCTTCTTTGTGGACCCTGACTGGTTTTTTTAATAGAAACAAGAGCTAATTTTTTTTTTTTTTTTTCTGTTTTTGGTTAAAAAGAACTTAGGCAATTTTATTGAATTACAAGGCTTACAAATTAGTTATTATATATATAGTAGATTATGAGTGTCTGAGAAAACATACAGCTGAAAACAAACTAAAAACGCACAAGGAGCATGTGTATCCTAGTGAGACCATCAGACCAAGTTAGTCATCTTTACTTGATGGAAATGATAGGAGTCTAGTGATTGATTTTTCTCAGTGCACATAGTTGTCATATTGCTTCTGGCAAACTACGTACGTACATTGGAGAAGTGAATTAAACCGGACCGAAAACTGAAATATTTTTCTGTTGAACTTATATAAATATGCAAGAACATATTTATCTTTTTTATTACATGATTGATTATATTTCTATTTTTTTTTAGTTTGGTATTTCATTTTTTTAATACATATACCAACTTTTAGAGAAAGAAATAGATAGCGTGCTCCTATTGATTTTGAAATAATAATTCACAAATTAAATGCGCGAGATATTAGTTTAGAGGTTTCTATATATTGAAAGAACGTGCAAGTTACATATTAATATTAAATGATTCATCTTTGATGTTATGAATTGTAAGAAATATTATAAATATTGTTCTCCTTTTTTCTAACAGAAAAGTTTTTTATATGGCAAATGGTGTAACTACGGCACTATACACATAGAGCGAATCAATTCATACTATGGCTTCATATCTCAGTTTTTAAAATCCAAACAATCAATCAGAACCTGTCAATATAATATCTGTATGAAAATGTACATGGTAACAAAAATTTATATTTTTTTTAAGAATTTTTTTACTGTTTTGTTAATAAATAGAAAATCACTATCTTTGAATGATTCAAAATTTTTAGATTGAGTGATTTTCTACCTATCAAAGAAAATGTAAAATTTTCTTTTTGGATGTCTATGTTGATTGATTTAAATGCTAGTACAATAATGCTTCTTTGTGGGACCCTGACTGGTTTGTTTTATAGAAACAGGATAGAGAACTGAGCTAACTTTTTCTGTTTTTGGTTAAAAGAACTTAGACAATTTTATTAAATTAAAATGGTTACAAACTAGTTATTACATAAGAGTAGATTATGAGCGTCTGAGAAAACATATAGCTGAAAACAACCTAAAAACACACAAGGAGTATGTGTATTCTTGTGAGACCATCAAACCAAGTTAGTCATGTTTGCTTGATGAAAATGATAGAAGTCTAGTGATTATTTTTTTCTCAGTGCACATAGTTGTCATATTCCTTCTGACAGACTATATCAGAGAAGTGAATTAAACCGGATCGGGAATTGAAACTTTTTTCTATTGAACTAATTATATAAATACGCAAGGACATATTTATCTTTTTTATTACAGGATTGGTTATATATTTTTTTTAGTTTGGTATTTCATTTTTTTTTAACACAGATACCAACTTTTAGAGAAAGAAATAGGTAGCGTGCTCCTATTGATTTTGAAATAATAATTCACTAATTAAATGCGCGAGATATTAGTTTAGAGGTTTCTATATATATATTGAAAGAACGTACAAGTTACATATTAATATTAAATGATTCATCTTTGATGTTATCAATTGTAAGAAATATTATAAATGTTTTTCTCCCTTTTACTAACAGAAAAGTTTTTTATATGCCAAATGGCGCAACTACGGTAGTATGCATAGTGTGGATCAATCCGTACTATGGCTCCATATCTCAGTTTTCAAAATCCAAACAGTCAATTAGAACCGCTCAATATAATATTTGTATGAAAATGTACTTGGTGACTAAAATTTACATTTTTTTAGAATTTTTTTACTGTTTTGTTAGATAAATAGAAAATCACTACCTTCGAATGATCTAAAATCTTTAGATCGAGTGATTTTCTACCTATCAAAGAAAATGTAAAATTTATTTTCCAAGTACATTAATTTTCATATCTTTATTCTTAAATTAAGCACGTAGATATCCTGATCCGTAAACAATTTGATTGAAAGATGAAATTTCGGATTGAATATTAGCCCTCTGATCAAATATTATAATTCTATGCATCTTTTTTTTTTTTTTTTTATGTGTAGAAGTATAAATATATTTAAACACCTACTCGCCACACATACTTACATGCAAATTTTATTATCTTTGATTGAAATTGATTTCTTTCTATTTTTAAATATCATTTAAGGAATTTTTGGATTGATTGTTAATTAATTTGTCATGTCCTCATTTCTTTCTATTTTTATATCATTTAAGTAATGTTATTTGTCATTTAATATGTCATTTTGTTTGAGATTTGTTTATGAAAATATGTTAAAAATATAAACAAATATATATGTTATTTAATATGTCATTTAAGAAATGTTATTTATTTATATGTTATTTAAGAAATATTATTTGTCATTTAGTCTAATTTTTTTATGAAAATATGTCATTTTGTATCATATTTTTTTTCTCTTATAATATATCTCAGTTGTAACGCACATTCAAAATACTAATAGTGATTATGTTGAGCGTTTGAATTAATTGTTTCAAAAAAAATTCGAGTAAAAATTATATGTCAAAGCACCCCAACTGTTTAATATTCACAAAAGATTGTCTTTTCCGGATTTCGAACTACTGTTTCAATTTTAAGATAAAAATATGAAGTTATAGTACAGACTGATGTGCACTATACTTAATACCATAGCTTCACTGAAAAACCATATTAACCATGCATGCTAACCATATGGAAATCTAAAAAAAATTAATAAGTAGGTGCGACATAACATGTCATTTTATCTGAACCTAAAAAATATTACTCCTATCTCAATCTCAGGGACAGCATACATAACATAACATGCCATTTCATCTAAAACTGAAAAAAATATCTGCATATAAAGTGTATGTGCCACCACATGAAGGAAAAAGAAAAAAACAGCATAAAAGGTGCAACTATTTTTTTTTTCCAAGTTTGTCTTTTTTTTCAAGCATTGGTGTGTTTGGTAGATGTCTCTAATAGGTCCATCAGAGTAGCTGTTCTACATCAGTTATATTATATTTTTCTAAGACTTGTAGGGATCAAAAGCTGATAACTTGGGACCCTATTGCATAATAAATTGTGGTTCATGTTTATCTTAATACATTATTAATTGTGGATGCAAATATTCCTTGGTTACAATTTTTCCTAAGCAGATCTGTTAGAACTCATAATATACAGATACCCTAAATGAAGATATATTCTCTAACCAGCTTAGTGAGCAAGCAGAGCAAGTAACAATTATGTGTGGGACCCACATGTCAGTAATATCTGACAAAATTTGTTGCATGAGATTATAGCGGAACCGGAATACCTGTTTCTGAATTTCCTGCTCCTAAAGTCATTGAAACGTGAATCTAAAATAGGTTTGGAGTAAAATTATTTTCAATATTTAAATATCAAAATCCATCTCGGACCCACGTTTCAGTAATTTTAGAGGCAGAAAATAATTTCCTGCTCTTAAAGTCACTGAAACGTGAGTCTGAAATAGATCCGAAGTAAAATTATATTCAATATTTAAGTATCAAAATCTATCTCGAACCCACGTTTCAGTGATTTTAGAAATAGAAAATTCCTGTCCACAGAAAGCAGGAGATTCGGTTCCGATTATAGCTTGAGAAACCGGACCTTGGGGTGATGGGTAAGTATATTTTGTGACATCATGTGCAATTAAAAGCCTCATAATTTGGTAGGCGATACTAGCGGCCAGCTGGTTTTGGTTGAACACTTCAACATTCCCAGAAAAAGGAAAAAAAAATAAAACTTAATAAATAACTAGAAAAAACAAAATAGAATTCTACATACTTCTTATTTATTTCTTAGTTAAAATGCAAATGCTTCTTGGTGGCATAGTGGAAAATTTTGAAATTTATAAATAATTTGACTGGTTGTAAATTTGTAATTTAATTTTAACACTTAAGTGGTATAATAAAAATATAATTAAAAAAATAAATTTGTTTTCTTATAATATAAAACTATATTTATATTATTCTTAAGATTGTTTTGAAAATTTAGCATACTATTAATTATCTATTCATTCGGTTGGAATCTTGTCACTGTGTTGAAGCTGGTCCCACTTTTAAGGGAGACAAATGGACCGATCAAGGAATTTCGACCAAGTGTGGCTGCCTTATGGGCCCCACTCCATGGAGCCGCCATAATGGGGCGTAAAGGAATTAACAGATGCCATCGGTGCTCGGAGCCAATCAGCTACGTACACGTGTACGGCTATTATATGTTGGGTTGATTTTTTTATTTTACGGTGCACAGAGAAAAGGCAATTTTTTATATATAGAAATTATTATAATTTCAGACGTACAAAAATAGAAACAGTGTCTCATTTTCAATATAAATCAGCTACGTACACGTGAACGGCTATTATATCTTGCGTGATTTTTTTATTTTACGGTGCACAGAGAAAAGGCAATTTTTTATATATATAGAAATTATTAATTTCAAATGTACAAAAATAGAAAAAGTGTCTCATTTTCAGCAACTATAGAAAGATCAGAATTGTTGAGTTCGATAAAAAAATATATGGATCAGACTCAATTGTCCATATCCATTAGTATTTTTTTACTATTTTAAACCATTTCTATAAGCACTAAATTAAAAAAAAACAAAAAATACTAATAAATCTGGACAATTGAGTCAGATTTATATATTTGAATCAGACTCAATGAGTTATATTTTTCTATATTAGTTAGAAACAAGATTTTCTTTCTGCATTTGTATCTCTGAATGTAATAATTTCTTTCAATAAAAATATTTATAAAAAAAAACAAAGGCAGCCGGAATCTTGGCGACTGACAAATAATACATTATTTTATTCAAGAAATGTTAAAAAAAATTTGACCAGTTGATCTTGATATTTTTGTAAATTGACAGATATATTAAAAAAACAAAGGCGGTTTAGAAAATAAAACAAAGCGCCTACCTACGCGGCTACGCCGAAGGCCTTCACTCACTGCGCGTCTGCGCTCCAGCTTCACGAATCAAGCTTTTCTTTCTTATAACATAGCCCTCAAGTTTACAATAATTTCAATCTAACCTTCACTGGACAGAGCTGCTCCCTGATGAATTCGTATCCTCTGAGATATCTCAAAATTTGCGTGATTTTTTGGAATATATCAATCGTTTAAATACATCCTGCACAAATCTCAATGCTCAAATTATACTGACCCCCTGCGGTTCCCCGAATTGGCACCGGACACGTCGGTCACGTAAAAATTGAGATATCTCAGAGGATACGCACCCCCCTCGGATTTCGTCACTTCATAGGTCAAATCAAATTCTCTATTTCTCTCTTTTCTTGAGGTAAATCAAAAGATGCATTGTACCCGGTTGAGGTTGTCATTGTTAAAAACTTTTTATAATTTTGGACATAAAAGGAAAAGGAAAAGGAGAAGAAAACACCGCCTCATCGTTTACTTTGACGGCTTTTAAGCACGTTTAAATATACTGTCTCATATTACTTTGACGGCTCTTAATTAAGCACATTTAAACCTATCTTTCATCTTTGGTTTATTTTTTAAACTCATCTCTAATGCTAAATTAATACAATATTAAATACATATATGTGAAGTGTGAATTCAGAGTAGATCCGATGGTTACAATTAGATCTAATCATACTGATGCCCATCAGACCTACTACTATCTAGTGAAGTGTAGGTTTCTTCAATAATTTTGTGAATTGAACTTTAATAAAAGCGAGCTTCTTTGCTAAGATGGGACCATATATAATAAGTGAGGCATGTCAATTATTACTCAAAAAAAGATAATCAGATCAATTATTTCATGGCACATAGCTTCCTTGAACATACCACTATCATTTGAATTATTTATTCTAAATATATATTATGTAGTATGTTATACGAGGAGGGATCCACTTACACTTTTTTTTGTTAGTGACACCAGATTACATTTTATATTTTTAAAGTTCTGAAAGTCCAAATAGCCGATTCAAACCGTTCAACATGATGGTCATATTAAAATATGCTTTTATATCAAATTTTATTTTATTTTTGAATTTTTTTAACTATTTATTAAGTATTTTACAAAATCGTTGTTTTCAGACTATGGAATTTTTGTAATCATATTAATAAATAGTAAAAAAAATTAAAAAATGTAAAATTTGATATGCAAACATATTTTAATATATCCATCATGTTGACCGGTTTGGATCGACTGTTTGAACTTCGAAAATGTAGGGTGTAATTCGGTATCACCAAAAAAGGTGTAAGTGGATCCCTCCTCATGTTATATTTAAGTGCCAACTTTAAAATTTTTAGAATGTTTATTTAGATGAACCGTGGTTCTAATTATAATTAAGTTAGTTCAGAGAATTAAATTGTATATTTTAAAAAAGAAATATTAATTTAACAAGTTTTAAGTGTCAACTACCAATAAAATAACATCAATTTAGAATTAAACTGATTGCCCAACCAATTAAATATAAAAATAAAAATAACTAAGGTGGAAACACATTTGCTATGCTCTACAAATAGATGACAAATGAATAGAAATAATGACTAACAAAATATTTTATTTTCCATAATATATTGTGTCAAATTTACTACAATATATGTATAATTAGGAGACACAGCTAAACGATTTTCCGAGACAAAAGTTAAGCACCGCTAATTTGACAACCAATTTAACCATAATTAATCAAAAATAGAAATCTTGAGTCAAATTAATAAAAAAAAAAAGTCAAAGATGTATTAAATTTTTTCCTGTCAAAATTTATTGAAATAATGTCATAATGAAATTAATTATTGTATATTTATATCATAATTTAATTCACAATCCCTAACTATATTAGCACCGTCATATTTAATTAACGTAATACTGTAATTCTCAGTTTTAAAAAATTGCGTTTTAATTTAAAAAATATACCAAACAGTAAAATCTGATTAATGTTTAAAAAATTACCAGAGAGATGTAAGAAATTTGTCAAGAAAAAAAAAAAAAAAAACCTACAGGCTACAGCAAGGGATTAGTGCAATTATTGGTGGGACCTTTGCGAAGACTGAAGGGACAAAGTAAGGGCATTTTGGTAATTTTACTGGTCGGCAGCAGGAAGGAGGAACAGCATTTCCTCACAGAATAATTCTCTGGGCGCATTATGCACAATATAATATTAGTTTTCTATAATTACAAATACACCCCTCTCCCGATCGAATTCGAACCTCTGCAGTAACTCAAAAGAGAATCTTTTGAGTTAATGAATATTAACCATTCGATTTGCTTTAAGATCCGTTCAGACAAGATCCGTACCGATATTAAAGGCTTAGGTGTCAAAATATTACGGTCGGATTGACTCCGTTTAAAATCATACGGCTGAGATGGATTAACTCAAAAGAGAATCTTTTGAGTTAATGCAGAGGATACCTGTTCCTCCGATCAGAACTATATAAAGGGGTGAGAGGCTCTAACTCTAGGGTTTTCTTTTAATTTATAGCTCAGTCTCTAAATTCGCCTTTGCTTCTCTCGTTCTCTCTCTTTTTCTCTCTTTCAACTATTAAAAAAATCTCTTTCGAAGGACTACAAAGAAGCGCACACTGTTACTGTTTTGAGGTTTAGAGAAGGTTTACAGAATTTAGCATCTTGCGATCGTTTCCTTGCTGGAATTTACAGGTACTTAATTGCTAATTTAACCACGGTTAATATTTGGATTTTGTTCTCAGCTTCTGATTTTGGGAATTGTTTACGATTGTTGCTTAGATCTTTACCTTTAAGTTTATTTTTGTAAAATTAAGATGAGTTGCTTAAGTTCGGGATTCATTCAGATCTGCATTTGATTCGAATTTTGTTTGTTAGATAAATGTTACTCTTCACCTGTATAGCTTGCGTAGCCTTAAATTTCCACAATTTAATCCTTGTTCTTACTTTTCTGATTCTATACAAGGAGAATTTTGTATCGCCTAATTTTTGTGTTCCAATATTTTGTCCAAGTAAAGGAAATTTAAAAGCGGATTACTTGTTAGAATCATTTGAATTCTCAAATTTGGATGTTGATTTCCATGTAGATCAGCTAATTGCCAAAATTTTGTATAATTTAATTGACAGTTACAACTATTCTACCTGAGTGTGTTTAGAATTGTTTACCTCTTTTAAGCGAGAATCTTTCACTTGTTGTTAGAACCAAAAATTTAAATACATCATAAGTTGACGGAAATTTGCAATTTTGTGTGCAGGATTTAGCTAAAAATTGGAAGGACAAAAATTAGGGAATGCTGAAAGATGTGCTTGCATGCGAGGAAACTTCCTTTTGAGCTCCACCCCCATTCCTCTCATGCCAACCCTACCTCTCTTCTAGTTCTTGATGAAATTGGATCCCAGATCTGCACCCACGCCAGCCTTGTGCTCCGTGCACAAACCCTCAATGGCGCCCAGCAAATCAAATCCAAACCTGTTCTAGACCGTAGTATAGGTGAAGACGGTTGAATCTAAAACCATCCACAATCAAAATCCCGTATTTCTCATTCCTTTGTTAGAAAACTTGGTTGAAACCAACTACGTAAATAGGCACAGATATGAAAGGAAGTGTCTTGATGGACCGCTTCGAGATTGGCCGAATGCTGGGTCAAGGTACCTTTGCCAAGGTTTACTATGGTAAAAACCTGAAAACAAATGAGAGTGTTGCGATAAAGGTGATAGACAAGGAGAAAATAGCAAAGGGCGGTTTGATGGACCAAATAAAGCGTGAAATTAAGGTCATGAATGTGGTACGACACCCCAATATAGTACAACTTTACGAGGTCATGGCAACCAAGTCAAAAATTTATTTTGTATTGGAGTACGTAAGAGGTGGTGAGTTGTTTAATAAGGTGTCTAAGGGGCGTTTAAGGGAAGATGTGGCACGAAAATACTTCCAACAGTTGATCAGTGCTGTTGATTTTTGCCATAGCCGCAAGGTGTACCACAGGGATCTGAAACCCGAAAACCTATTGTTGGATGAGCATGGAAATTTAAAAGTTTCTGATTTTGGGTTGAGTGCCCTTGCTGAATCGAAACGGGTTGACGGGTTGCTACACACAACATGTGGCACTCCAGCGTATGTTGCTCCAGAGGTGATTAGCAGAAAGGGTTATGATGGTGCCAAAGCAGATATTTGGTCATGCGGAGTTATTCTATATGTGCTTTTGGCTGGTTCCTTGCCATTTCATGACCAGAATTTAATGGAGATGTACAGAAAAATTGGCAAAGCTGAATACAAATTCCCGCATTGGTTTTCTCCTGACGTCAGACGACTTTTGACACGGATTTTGGATCCGAACCCAAATACCCGCATCACCACTCAACGGATCATGGAGAACCCTTGGTTTAGAAAAGGCCTTGATGACAGGTATTTTAGGAGGAGCAGCAATAGCAACACGAACAATTTAGAAGCAAAAGAAACAGCTCCTATTAATTTTGCTTGCAGTGAAGAAAATAAGGCGGGGGAGGGTAAGATATCTAACTTGAATGCCTTCGATATAATCTCCCTCTCGACTGGGTTTGATCTATCGGGCTTGTTTGAGGAGCCTGATAAGAAGAAGGAAGAGCGGTTCACCTCTGGCAAAACCGCATCAACAATAATATCAAAGATTGAGGATATAGCAAAGAAGTTGCGGTTGAAGGTGACAAAGAAGGATGGAGGGGTATTGAAAATGGAAGGGGTCAAGGTGGGGAGGAAGGGCGCTTTAGGAATTGATGCTGAGATATTTGAAGTTACACCTGATTTTCACCTGGTAGAGATGAAAAAGACAAATGGGGATACCTTGGAGTATCAGAAGATGTGGAAGCAAGAGATGCGGCCGGCTTTGAAAGATATAGTCTGGGCATGGCAAGGGGAGCAACCGCAGGTGCAAAAGGCGTGAAACTTCTTGTTTGGAGTCGGGGTTGGGATTGAATTTAAATCGGATCTGAAATTGAATTTGTACAAGTTGAGAAGGTGGTTTTTACATGTATTATGATTTATTATGTTCTTTGCTTCTAGATTTAAATTGGTTTAGTTATTGTCTTGGAATCATTATAAGTTCTAATGAATTCTTGTAATGCTTTTCATTATCTATTGCAATTGGATTTGTCATTTGTTACTTAAATCTACCTTTTATTTTTTTAAATGATGGCCAATTGGCCATATATCCAATGTTCACCGGACTCACATTTGGGTTCGATGCAGCGTTTCTGACAGATTCGCTTCAAGTACTTGATCTGCATGAATATTGAAGCAGACATGTACGGATATTGAAGTAAATGAGACGTAAGCGTTTCCCATCGAACCCAAATTGGAAAATAGTTTGTGTTAAGCATTTTGCCATTAGACTGTCTTATTTTCCTGATAAAGAAATAAACCAACAAAAAAGAGATCATATTTGTTCCAAAAACAGACTAAGAAGATAACTAGCAGAACTTGTCACATAATTGTGCGGTTGTGGTTTTCGACAACTGGACAATAATCAATTGAACATGTCATAATTACTGGTACCCAACCAGTGAAGGGTAATTAAGAAACCAACAGCGTTTGTTGAGAATTTCTGGTATGAGGTTTGTCCTCTTTATAAAAGCTTTAATTTCAAGTTGTAAGGACGCTTCCAAAAGACATGTCATGAAGAAACAACCATGGCCCCATATGAGGTTAGCACACAATAATGCTCAATCCTTGCTTCTAGAATAGTATATTTGTTAAAATATTTGTGTCATAATGTACAACTATGTATGTATTATAGAGGAGGTGTTCAACCAACAGTGCTTTCTAAAAGAGAAGATGTGTTTGGAATCTAAATATTTATTGTAGATGAATGATTAGACTTGCTGCCAAAGTAATGTGTTCTTTCACCTAATTGTTCATCACAAGATGGTTATGTTGACCTAACAAAAATCTAAGATGTCCCTGTTTCATGACAGTATACTTCTGAGGTTAGATAAATATCTTTTTTCACTGAATTGCAGTTAGATTCATCTCTTTCTGCCAAAAACTTCATTTTCTGGTAAACAAATCCATAGATTTTTCAATTTGTTAGGCAAAATCTTGATTGTTTGGAAAGAAAGCTATTCATAATTTTGAGTTTTAAAATGAAAAACAGTTGAATTTAGTATTTGAACAATATGTAGCTAAACACTACAGGAGAAATTAATATGGTAGGCTTGAACTATGCATAGTAAGCTCTGAATTACATAAGCTAACAAGCCTCATGAAATTTAATCAAGTTACCATTATTATATATTTCATTTGTGTACTGATACTTCGTTATGCTAATTTAACTGATGCTAGTATTTTATCAATATAATTGTTTTTGTGATCTTGTCGTTTCTTTATTTTTATTGGGAAGAGTGAAGACTACAAAGCATGCATGGATAAACCATGAGCCACAATATGCCAAAAATATATTGCATCATTATTTACCAATCATTTATTGTTTATTAAGAGATTTTTTTGACAGTGGATATGTTTAACAAAGTTGCAGTGAATTCAACTGGAAAACAATTAAAAAGGAAAACCAAAAGAAAGAAATAAACAAAGGACAAAAGGAGATGTTGGAGTGGACACGGTGCCGTCTGAAACTCTGAATTTGGTTTTGTTAAAGCGTTTTGACAAAATTTATGCAAAGTAGGTTCAAACAGTCCTATCTGCATTGAAATTTATGCAAAATTTTTATAACTTAACAAATTTAAATGGTCTTGTGAATCTAAATCATCAGCGCGAATTTTGACATCAACCGGATGTTTTAGACTTAGCTTTGGTTTTGTTAAAAAGCTTCGGACAAAATTTATGCAAAGTAGGTTCAAACCATTTTATCTGCGTTGAGATTCATGCAAACGCTTTAGAACTTAACAAATTTAAACGGTCTCGTGAATCTAAACCATTAGCGCGAATTTTGACATCAATCAGCCGTTTTAGACTTAGATTTGAATATGGACAAATTAAGCTCTCTGGACATAAAGTCATAAACCCCACCACCTTATTTTTCTTTCAAAAAATGGTTCTAAAAACATCTTGAGTGTATCATTTTAGTTCTTGAACATATATAATTACTATTTTGGTCCACTGAACTATCAATTTGTAAATAATCACTCATAAGTAAAATCAAAAGTCATTGTTAAATCAACGATTTTCAATATGACTTAATAAATAGTAAAAAAAATATATAAAAATGTAAAATTTAGTCTCCAAGCACATTTTAATATAGAGATCACATCTAACAGTTTGAATCGACTTTTTGGACTTTGAAAATTGAAAAACGACTTAGTTGTATGAAATCTCAGGAACAATGGATTTAATATTAACCAACCTCTCTCTCTCTATATATATCTATATATATATGTAGCTCTAAGATGAATTGGATGATAATGTTAGTGTTGATATCACTAATACTTGATTATTTAAATGATAATAGTAATATCTACGTCTTTTTTTTTTTGTTGATGCTATGGATGATGACTTAATTTTTTTTCTCCCCACTTACTATTCATATACCTAATCAGCATGATTGTGAATTTGTGATATGATGTGAATTTGCATCTATTTTTTTTTAATTAAATTTCAACGACAAAACATATATGGTACATATTAATAACTACAAGGACCAAAAAGGTAACTTCAAAATTTTCAGGACGTTGCACCGCCTTAGGCTAACCGCTTAAGCAGCGAAATTCATGAAGAAATTCAGGCAAAAATCAAAAGAAAGAAAGAAAAAGTTATCTTTTGAGAGTCGTTTGAGATTTTGAGTGTCGGTTTTCGATGGTAGAGCAAGGTATGAACCGTCGGTACGCACTGTATATATTATTTTTCTGTTTGTATAGTATTTTTGTTGCTGCTGTTATTATTGTTGTTATTGCTCTTTCTTTTTGTGTTTTCTCTTTCTTCTGTCTCTTCTCTTCTCTCTCTCCTCCTTTATATTCTCTTTCTTTCTACACTACCGGTGAATTTTTGAGTGGTGACTGTTGTGATCCAGTTGATTCAGTTTCTAGTCTAATTTGATTCAGTGTCTCTACCAGCAAAAACAAGATAAATATGCGTACAGAGAAAACAATAACTAGATTTCTATCAGTACAATCAAGCAAAGATGACCAAATTCGTGTCCACATGATGCACATACTCCCTATACATTTTTAGTTTGTTTACAGCTGCATACTATCAAGTACACTCGTTGTCTCATCTTATGTAAGAGCTAGTTTGTAACTTTTTGTATCAATGAAATCACCTACAAACTTTCAACTAAAAACTAAAAAAAAATGATAAAAGAGTGATAATTAATTGAAGGACCATACGTATATTCTACTGGAAAAAATAATCCACCTTCATAAGTTGTAGAACCCAATACAATTCAGTGCCTAATTGAATTTTAGGGAGTTCATTTTGAGATTTGCGTCAGATTAAATCGAATGACTCAGATCTCATTCTACACGGTCAGTTATTGCACTGGACCTGAATTCACACAAAATAGCTGAAATTTCTCAGAACTAAAATTTGGGTTCTAAGAATTGTAACTAAGCGCATGCAGTTCACCATGCAAGACTGAACATCGGGATTTTGAGATATACTATGGCTGTAGCTGAGATTACTGGTAAACAAACTTATTAGGTAGAGGGATTTTGTGTTTCTGAAAATCGAGAGGCTGAGATTAGAATGTTCTGTAATGAAGCAGGTGTGTGTGTGTGCTGAGATTGTACATTTCCATGGTTTTGTTGGGAGAGGTAGGATATATATTAATATATAATGCTAATATAACTAGTATTCTACCGCAAACTGATGTAAGTTATAGTTTCATTTCAATGAAACGGGCATATTTATGGGTTTTTTTTCAAAAAAAATATTATATTATATTTCTTTTAAATGACCTATATCTTATTTGGTGGAAAATACTGTACTAATATCTTGTCATCACTAGTGCAACTGCAACATATTCTATTTTTTGGGTTCATGGGTCTTGGCCCATGAAAATCGTATGGCCCGTATTCACTTGAGACGGCCCAAAGCCTGCTAACGGGAGAGAAATTTAGAAAGGTGCCCCAATCAGTGAATCGCATCCTCTGCTGCACTTTTATTGTGCAGCAGGGTGCTGCACTTTTAATTTGGTCCGTTCGTTTTTTATCGGACTGACAAAATAAGATTTTGGCACGAATTTTAAAGCAAAATTAATATTGCTCCTCCATCATCCGATCACTCACCGGATTAAATCTGGGCCGTCCAAAAGTGCAGCAGAGGATGCGGTTCCCCCAATCAGCAGCTCAACCCAGAAGCACTCAAGCACACTTCGTTGTGGGACCCACATCTGTCGCATTATCGCATACTCGCATGGACCTGGAAATTTTTCTCTAGGTAAAAATTAAAAATTATTAGTTGAGAATTGGAATTTAAAAAAAAAAAGTTGGAAGACAAAAATGACCATGATTTGAAGTTGGGTGGGACACTCAGATTTTGAAAGTGCGGTCTAATTTGCACACAAATATAGTTTATAAGTAATGTTTTAAAATGCGCTTTTATGCGGTGCGTGGAAAGACCATTAGATACTGCATATGAAGTATGCGGTCGTATTATTAAACAGATACAATCAAGATGCATTGTATCTAGACAGTATGTTAGGATTAGCCTTTCTGTTATTTAGTTACGCAGTTTTGCTATGGCACTATTGTAATAATTAGGAAAGCTAGGGCACTCTTGTAATTTAATTGAGGTCTATATAAAGACGACACATTGTAACTGTTGAAAGGTTAATGAAACAGATTATTTTTTTTTTTTTGATAAAAGGCATCAATAATGCCCGTTTCATTGAAACGCAAGTTAATTACAATGCAAAGCTGTACGCGAACGCCTGAGAAAAATCAATCAGGGTCTAAAAAAGAACAAAACACATATGCCCTTCTCTTAAGCAACCACCAAAATATAGTAATAAAAAAGCTAAACAGTAACGCTAAGTAACTAAATGAGCCAAACTTATTTCCAAAATTCATAGGACAAAACATAGTTCCATTCAAATGGCTGGAGGGGCAGCCCACTCAACCTCCTCTAACGTCCCAGGGGCATCACCAAGTAGCAGCAGAGGGCTGTCTATCTGATCTGGTTCGGCTGAAAGTTCCTCCTGCATCAGCTCCATGTGTGTATTGGCAGGGTCCCAAATGCAGAGAGGGATAGCATTAATGTCCCGGGGTAACCATTCTTCAGCTGCATCCTTGATTCTTTTGTCCATATGACCTGCCCAATATTCAAAAACAGATATTATTAACAATATAATACTTCTAATTGATTTTTCTGGGCCCGATTGAAAACAAATGGTATTCCGATGTTTCCAAACAGTCCAACAGACAGCAGCAACTATAACTAAAAAACCCGATTGTTTCAACAAACTAAATTGAGAGGAGAAGGCAAAAATATCAAGAATTGTCCCCCATTGACCAAAATAATTCTGAGTTTGGCCTAACCAAAACCATATCCGGTGCGCCTGTTGACAGGTGAGGAAAAGGTGATGTACATCTTCAATCTCCGAACAAAAATGACAGGTTAACGATCCTGTCCAGCCCCTACGGGACAGATTCTGTTTCGTCAAGATTCTATTTTGAAATAATAGCCAAAGAAATATCCTAATTTTGGGAGGGATAGGTAAGCTCCAAATAATGGCAAACCTGTTCTCATTAATACCCCTAAAATTGAGGAATTTATAACTAGATCTAACTGTAAATAACCCCGAATTATCCCAACGCCAAGCTATTTTATCAACATTATGAGTAAAGCTAGTGTAACTAAGTAACGATAGGATCTCGTTCCATTCATTGACTAAAATGCCACTTAATGAAACAGATTATTCAATCAAATTCTAATCTCTATACGTATATGTGGATTTTTAAGCGGACTTATATATACAGATTTTAAATAAGAATTCATATATATATATATATAGAGAGAGAGAGAGAGAGAGAGAGGTTAACTAGGGTGCTTCATAGAGTAAAACACGTTTGTACTCCACACTATACCTTCATTTCCAAAGTTTAAATAGCTGATTCGAATTCTCAACATGTTCTCCATATTGAAATGTGTTTGGAGACCAAATTTTATATTTTCTGAAATTTTTTTACTATTTGTTAAGCCACTTTGAAAATCACTGATCCACTGTGAACAGTAAAAAATAGTAAAAATTTATGGACTATCAGATTAGCGATTTTCAAAGTTGCTGAATAAATAGTAAAAAAATTTCAAAAAAATATAAAATTTGGTCTCCAAGCACATTTCAATATGGAGATCATGTTGAGCGGCTTGAATCGGTTGTTTGAATTTTCAAAATGAAAATATAGTGCCATGGAGTAAAAACTTGTTTTTACTCCATGAAGTATCATAGCCCAGCTCTCTCTCTCTCTCTCTCACTATATATATATAGAGTAGAACTAGGGTGCTCCTAAGTTCAACTCTAAAATATATCGAATCAACTTTAAATAATAAATCCAAACTATTGAAATCCTTCTAGCTAATGAGTGATGCGTCTACATGTGAAAATTTTAAAGTTTCAAATTAATTTAATATAGAGTCAATTGGTCAAAAGTATCAGGTTTATAGATTAATTTTAATGCATTCATTTTTTGGATTCCTTTTGACCACTTGACTCTATATTAAATTAATTTGAAACTTTAAAATTTTCACATGTAGATGCATCACTCATCGGATAGAATGATTTCAACGATTTGGATTCATCGTTTAAAGTCAATTAGATAGATTTTAGAGTTGAGTTCACAAGAGGTTTCGTGAACTTAGGAGCACCCTAGTTCTACTATATATATATAAATAACTATGCGGTAATATACGGTATCATACAAATAAATATGCGACCGAAAATGCAAAACTGCATATTTGACCGAATACTGATTTCATATTCGGATTGCAACTGAATAATTATGTGTGTACACATGTTTTTTCAAATAAAGAATAATTTCATGTATACCCCTCAAAAACTTATATATTACGTATTTCCCCTCTAAACTTCAAAATTACATATTTTCTTAAAAAAATGTCCTTCTTAAATTGTGAAGTCTAGAAGGGAATAAGTAATTTTGAAATTTAGAGGAGAAAATATGTAATTTTAAAAAAATTTAGGGGTATACCTGAAATTCTCCCTTACAAAAAACATAGTCAAACTTTAAATGTACAATCTTTTTTTTTTAATTTCAACTCTCAAATAATATTAAATTGTTTTTGTTAAAACACAATTTAATTTTTGTTGAATACACTGTATAAATACAAATACAAATACAAATACAAATACAAATACTCAACTCATTCATAAAATTGTGGGTGGTAGTTCTTTGCTACTCTGTTTGGCAACACTTTTATTAGCGTTCTTAAGTCTCTTTTAACTTCTTTAGTCGCTTAATCTTTTTGATCATATATTTCTTAGTAAGAATTAAGATCATTTTTTTAAGTCTTCTTTTATCCAAATTCGATCAGGTCTTAAGACACCTCTACTTCTAGATTAAGTTTTCTTAACCTCTATTAACAAATTAGGACAATTAAACATAAATTCCTTTTAAATTTTAATTTGACTTTATAATTTACAATTTTCTTATAATAAAGTTATAAACATATTACTTTATATATAAAAAATATTACCACTTACCATAAGCTGATTCTTCTCTTCATATAATTTTGTTGCTGAGAACAATATTTTACCATAAATATATATTATTTTACTGCTATAATGTGGCAATAATTTCATAGACGATCACTAAACCTCTACTCCAAATGTCAACCATGCTTTACCGAAAGGCAAGAGTTGTAATTGGCAAATGGGCACCAAATTTATTTTTGTCTCTGAATTGGGTTACCAAAACCGAAATATGCGACCCATGGCCTCTTTTTAAAGTTGAGCTTTTGTAATTGGGTATTGTAGGATCTAGACTTCCTGCTCTCTCTTATGCAAGTCCAGTTACACGCAATTCAAACAACAAAATGCTTCTCGCCAAACTACAATTATGTTTAATACATCATTGATTTCACTGTTTTTTTTTTTTGATGGTTAGTGGTTAAAATACCACTAACAAATATATTGATAAGAAAAAATTATTTATAAAATCTTAATTATATTTCCTCATATAACATTAAAGTAAATATTTATATTTATACTCAATTTTAGAATTTATTTTCAATCTCGCTTCACGACTAGATCCGTTTCTTCGATCGTCGCCGTGCTTTGACAATGATCGGATCTACTCACCGCCGCACTCCAATCGAGATGAAAACTCTACATTGCGAGCTCTGACATACCGCACTCTCGGCTCCAATCGGGTCTGCTCGGCACTAAATCCTTCACTCTCGCTCCACGATTGGATCCGCTTCTTCGATCACCGTCGTGCTCTAATCTCCGACCGAGATGGAACTCTATACTCTAAGCTCCGACGATACTGCACTTTCGGCTCCGGTTCACATTCTCCTCCTTGCTCGAGGAGGTAGAACCGAGAGAGAGGAAATATGTTGTGTTGAGAATGAGATCTATAAGAAGTAAAAATGACAGAGTTGGATGGAAGGGAGTGGAGAGATGGAGGAGAGGGTTGTGGGGGGGGGGGGGGGGGGTGTGGCAAGGAACGCGTATCCTCGGCATTAACTCAAAAAAGAATCTTTTGAGTTAATGAATCTCAACCGTTTGATTTTAAACGGAGCCAATCCGGCTCCGGCCTATGACATAGGGGGCTTTTTAATATTAGTGCTGATCTAGTTTGCACGAATCTTGAAACAAATTGGTCGGTTGAAATTATTTAACTCAAAAGATTTCCTTTTGAGTTAATGCAGAGGATACGCGTGGGTGGCAAGGGCGGATCCAGGATTTTCGTCAGGGGGGGTACAAAAAAATATCGAATCGGATTTAAATAGCTAACCGGATTTAAACCCACTAACTAATTGAGTATTAAATAAAAAAAATTCTTTAACTTATAATTTATAATGCTCTGACTTGTAATTTCTGATGTTTTGACTTATAATTATAATTACTAATCACAATTCAAGAAATTTATTTCAATTTTAACTATAAATTTAATCTGAATTGCCAATTAAACATCCAGAGGGGGGCAAAAAAATTTTCAGAGGGAGACAAAGTCGATCGGAACCGATAGATTTCCACTAAAAGTCAAAATTCAATGGGGAGAGCTGCCCCCCGGTATACACTGGGTCTGCCCCTGGGGGGTACCTAGTTGGAAAAAAAAGAGAAAAGGGCCCCTTGACTTGACTTAGTGCCTACAAGTTTAAGAGTAGCACAAATCTTGCCTAAGCCTAATGAATTTCTAGTTTCTTAGTTTGGTACAATCGTTTGGTCTACCTCCAATACTTCTCTGATTCACCTTTATTGATTGGAAAGTTAAAAAAATATTATTTCCGTACTTTTAGTGGCTAAGGCTTTTAATTAAAGCATAATTCCAGGTTGGAAGCAAATTTCCCTATTATAATAATAATAGTAGTAGTATTAATTGCCTATATAATCTTATTAAGAAGAATATCTAGTACAATAACTTCCTGATTTTTTTATTAATAGAAAAATAAATAAAATATCGAAAAAGGATCAGGCTTTCATAAAATCTCGATTTATAAGAAGAACGGAATAGATTATTCCATAACTATCCCATCCAGATAATCATCATCTAGTTCCTTCAAACCAAATCACTAAATAATTAAAAAAAAACCTGTACAGTATGAAGAATCCCGTCCGAACTCAAACAATTCAAATGACCAAGCACGCACACGCACTTTTCGTGGAGTCCGTATCCTCTGAGGTATCTCAATTTTTGCGTGACCAACGTGTCCGGTGTTTATTCGGAGCAGTGTAGGGTGCCAGTTTTATTTGAGCTTTGAGATTCGTGTGGAACGTATTTGAACAATTGAGATATTTCAAAAAGTCACACAAAGTTTGAGGAGTGAGCCTATGGGTCCGTACTACGGTTCAATATTTTCGTTTTTAAAATTGAGATGGGTCCGTACTATGGTTCAATATCTTCGTTTTTAAAATTTTAACGGTCGATCCGAACCGCTCAACATGTTTTCCATATGAATATATACTTGCTGACCAAATTTTACATTTTTTAGAATTTTATACTATTTTTTTAGATAGACAGAAAATTGCTGTTTTTGGATGGTCAAGAATTTTCATACCAAGTGATTTTCTACCTATCTAAAAAAATAGTAAAAAAATTCTAAAACATGTAAAATTTGGTTAGCAAGTACATATTCATATGGAAAACATGTTGAACGGTTCGGATCGACTGTTAGAATTTTGAAAATAAAAATATTGAACCGTAGTACGAACCCATCCGTGCTATGCATAGTACCGTAGGCTCACTCAAGTTTGAGATATCTCAGAGGATGCGAATTTCTTTGCGTTACCCTACTGAGAGTATAATCACCGAAATAATTTCACAGAAAGTGGGACCCGTTTCTATACCGCTTAGTAGAGATATTGGTGCACCGGGTTTATTCAATTACCTGTGAAGTCAGGCTCAGAACAGGATGGTGTATCCCGGTCTAGACGAATTCGCATCCCGTGAGATATCTCAAACTTTGCGTGACTTTTTGGACAAATACGTTCAGCACGAATCTCAAAGCTCAAATAATACTGCCCCCTACGTTTCCCCGAATAGGCACCGGACATGTCGGTCATGCAAAAATTGAGATATCTCAGAGGATACGCACACCGTGATTGTTCATATTGTTCATGTTTTTTTTCCTATTCAATTAATTAGTAATTTTATGACGATTAGTTGAGCGGGATGAGATAAACTATCTCGTTCTTTTTAAAAATCAAATTTCATAGAAACCTAACTGTTTTTGGATATTTTTTATTAATAAAAAATTAGCGATAACTTCACCCAGGAGCAACGCTCGAAAATATAGATCTATGACTATAAAGTGGAATTGTATATAGATCTATGACTATAAAGTGGAATTGTAATTACTGATCTGTAAGCAAACATTTAATAATTTATGAGAGGACCGAAATATATATAAATTTAAATAATTAAATTAAATTTCAATATATATAATAAATAAAACTATTTTTTGGTGTGTTACTAAAAAAAATGGATCTGAATTATTGATTATGGTTCCAAAAACACTTCTAGTTAAATACAAAAATTATCGTGATTATTCTAGTATATTCAAATTGTAAGATACTCTATTTATTTAAAAAAAATGATTTGACATTTCTTAATGATGTCATTTTTTTTTTCAAAATAGATGGAGTATATGAGATAATTATCATCCAATAAATATATTAAATGTAGCATAGTGTAACCATCCAATCAAATATATTAAATGTGCTTGAACAATTTTTAAATAAATAAATATATAACAACTAGATATTAAGAAAGGATGAAGTAATTGATTGCTAAAGAAATCTTTGGATGCTAGAGCATTGCTCAATCAATATTAATCCAATGATTAAAATCCTTAAAAATGATCAGAAAGTCGTTATGAATACTTTTTTGTGTGAAGGACCACATTTTAATTTATTGTAAATATTAAAATAATTGAATGACTTGATTCTAACTCTTATGATAAGAAGGAATACGAGGAATATATCAAGAACATGACATGATTGAAATGGCTTACGGACTTGAAATTGAAATGAAGAAAAAGCGGAAAAACAAATAGAAATGGGACAAGAAATGTCACCATGCATGTATGTCACCTTGTTCGCCTAACAAATGCGGTCCATGCCTTTTCAAGTGGCAAGTTGAAAACACACGAGGAAATTAAAGAATGTCTGTTGGTAACTCGGTATACATAAAAAGGCCAGCTGGATTATTCCACCAATACATTCTCATACTTTGTACCTTCAAAAAGAAATTAAACTTTTTCAATTGGAATCGAGTGGCGGTACAAATAAAGTGGGAGAAACGTCTCGTCTCGTGTTGTGCCGTCAATAATATGTTGTAGTACTGCGCTGTGATTAAGTAAACAGTCACAAGTACCGTGTTGTGATCAAAATGTCAAATAACTCAACTATTAGCGTGCCGTGTTCAAACATAACTGGTCACGTTTCTCGCGTTTATCTATTTTTTTTTTCATAATTTAAATTAGTTTATTTAAGATTCATCATTTGATCAATAACGGTTCTAATTACACGTGACTCGCGTGATCACGTGCCGTGCTGTGATCGGATCTTTCGCGTGACGTGTCGTGCCAAATTTTGAAAAGATGGTCATGGCACGGGACACGCGAGTCACGGTGCGGAATAGTCACACGTACTATGCTGTTCGGTGCCAAAGCCAGCTCCACCGTACCATTTTTTCCACTCTAGATATGATGAATAGCGGTTCAAATTCAGTTTAATGTTTAATTAGAACTATATGTTTTGTATCAAAATTTGCTCAAATAATTTTAAAATTAGTATGTATTAAATGTGCATAAATTTTGATACATAATTGTTTATCGGATCAAATTTGATCAGGTTTCCGGACCAACTCCATTCCTCAATTATTATTTATATGCCGACTAAATAAATTTTCTCAATTACCATTTAAATGCCGACGAATCCATGCCCACTTCGCTAAAAGATTGTCAAGATTCTGTTTAAAAATTTGTTCTAAGATGAACTAGAGTTTAGGTTGGATTTCAAGAGATGGTGCGTCAAAATGTCAAATGCAAAATTCTTGGCCAACTGGTACATGTAATTGAAGTGTGACACGTGTCACTATTGTCGAAGAATTACGGCTCATCAGATTGTGTCAAAGTGCTCCAATAGTTTAGATTCTTTGTCTCACATGTGACATGTGATATTTATATTTTCATGAAGTGCTATCCTGCTATGTGATATTTATATATATTTTTTTTTATTTAAAATCCGTAAGTATTTATAATGTTAACTGTGACTTCTGATTTTATTGTTTGGTTAAACTATTATTGGATCAGCGATTTTTAAAATGACTTAATAAATAATAAAAAATTAAAAAAAATTAAAAATTTGGTCTCCAAGCACATTTTAATATAGAGATAACATCTCACAGTTTAGATCGACCGTTTGGACTTTGAAAATCAGAAAACGACTTGGTTGCACAGGAGTCGTGGTGCTAACGTTTTTCAACTCTCTACATTTTTTTATAAACGTAAATAAAAAAAAGAAAATTAGAAAACAGTTTGATTATTTTTCAAGTTACAAAAACCATGAAAATGGACAAAAATTTCAGTCACTCCATTACACCTTGTGCCACACATAGATTTTCACAGATGAAAAGATGTGGTAACCAACACCATGGTAACCGAAAATTAATTTTGGTTACCACTGTTTTTTTTAAACTCCATGTACTAGAAATTTATTTCGATTATCATAGAGCAAAAAAAAAATCCTTCATAGTAGCTAAAAATTAATTTTGGTTACCACCTGTTTTTTTTTACTTCATATAACCGAAAATTTATTTCAGTTATATTATTTTTAATCTATGGTGTGGCTCGGGGTATAATGGTGTGGCAATGGGTAACTGAAAAACAAAATTCGTTAACTCATGGAGGTAACCGAAAATTATTTTCAGTTTTAATGATTTTTATAATTTGAAAAATAATCAATTTGTTTTCTAATATCTCTATTTTTTTTTTCTTCCATTATGCCTTCATATAGATATCTGATTTATAGACGCTTCTTATATGAAGTTATTTCTGCCCTAAGCTATATGCATGTTATCAATAAGTACTTGGACGCATTGGTCCTGATCCTGAGTCCTAGTGCAACGAATAAGAGAAGTCAAATGAAATACCAATTATTGACTGGATTTACAGACAAAAGGGAGCGGGCTTCATGGTTCATGGCAACACGGGGCATTAATTGTAAGGGGACCCGGATGTAACAATAATGTCGGAAGGGTTATATTAGAACATAGTATATATGATTTAGTGGAATACTAAATTCTCTTCAAAAATAAAAGTTTTTATGTCGTTACTTATTCAGGATAGAATCCTTACAAAAGATAATCTTCTAGACAGAGGATGACAAGGTTCACCAAAATGCCAATTTTGTGATCAAGCTGAAAGTGTAGACCATTTATTTGTACAATGTTCGTTTGTCAGACAAATATGGTTTTGTTTTGGGGATTGTCAAGACATTTTTAGTTCATGGAATACCATTGCAGATATTATGCAGTTTGTTGTCTGTTTACCCAAAAACAAACAACTCAGTTTTCTAACTGCTTTTGGAGCTCTGGCTTGGTGTATTTGAAAACAAAGAAATTTAATGTGCTTTGAAAACAAATCATGTCCTTCTGGTAGAAATTTAATTCTTTCTATTCTGACAACTGTTGTTTATTGGTCAGAACTGGGGATTGACCTATGGGTAAAAAAAAAAATTCATAAACTTATTGGGCACGAGTATGGATAAATATTTTTTTTTCCGTTATCTAAATGGGTAAGGGTACGGGTAAAGCCTATTTCGTACCCGTTATCCGATCAGATAATTATAAAAGAAAAAATATATATATTATATATATATATATTAAGAGGAAGGATCAAGTTACACCTTTTTTTTTTACATATTTTGACATCTATCATTTTCAAAGTCCAAATAGTCGATCCAAACCGTTCAACATGATTGATATACTAAAATGTGCTTGGAGATCAAATTTTACATTTTTTTGAATTTTTTTACTATTTATTAAGATGGTTACAAAATCGTTGTTTTCGGACCATTGAAAAACAGCAATTTTGTAACAATCTTAATAAATAGTAAAAAAATTCAAAAAAATGTAAAATTTGATCTCCAAGTACATTTTAGTATATCAATCATGTTGAACGGTTTGGATAGACTATTTAGATTTTGAAATCGCAAAATTAACCTATAAAAAAAACGGTGTCATGATGTGTCAAAAAAAAGAGTATAATTGGATCCCTCCTCATATATTAATAGACATTGAAAAGAGTACTTTAATTGGTTTACTTGCGCTTAGCATGATAATAATATTTTTTTCAATAAAGTACCATGTGTCAAATGAATGTACATATTTTAATATTTTATTTAATAAATAATAAAAATAATTATTATATTAGTATTACTTGTTATTTACCCGCTACCGTTTCGTTATCCGACAACCATAACGGGTAAGGGTAGGGTACGGATAAGATAATTTGTAGTGGGTACAGATAGGATACGGGTAAGAACAATTTGTAACAGATACGGATATGAACATGCTTCCATCTGATCCTTACCGTACCTGTTGACACCCCTACTCATACCTGTGCAAGCCATTCTTCCGATCACACTCCGATCACACAATGACAGTGATCTCCATTTCTAGTTCTGAAGATGATAGCACTTAATTTGGCATAGGCAGCTGTTTTTAGTGTTACATTTACTATACTTTGCTTACCTTACTGCTGTTGTTTGACCAGAGATTCTAGAACTCTCAAACTTTTGTTAATCTAAGACCGTTGAAAAATGAAACCACTTGATGAGTTGTAAGCATACAATAAATATATATTAAATTTTTTATAGTCATATAATTGCATATGTAGAGCATACATTTAAATGACTACTAAGTTTCAATTTCTAGTCAAGCAAAGTTTGATTTTTCATTCAAATATTTTTGTATTTTCTATTTTATTATAAGAGATTATTTTTAGTCAAGCAAAGTTTGGTTCCTTTAGCAAAGTTATTTTTTTTAAAGGCCAATGTTAAACCAAATCGGTGATTTTTTTTTTTTCATTGCGAGATGTACTAATGTAAAATTTTATATACACTTTACAGTTTCTTATACTAAGTTAAAGGTGAAAAATATATATACTAAAATTAATCATGACAGTTTACTAGATTGTTTCATTTTACAAAATCTTGATTTGTTCAAGATGAATTCAAAAAATTATATAATTTTATATTGAGGCATATTTTTGTGAAAAAAAAATGATATAAATTCGATATTTCAATTTAAAAAATTTAAAATATAATAACAAACGAAATTTTATAACATTTTATGCCTCTTCCGTAATGTCAAACTGTGTTCTCTTAAAACATAATTTACTCATATATATACGCAAATAATTAAATGGTGCATGACATTCATATAAGAAGGTGCTTCAGAACTCAGCTTGTAGAGGAAGGGAAAGGGAAGGGACACAATTCTGTACACCCCTCAAATCGGGTAAACAACTTCGCCAGAATTGAACACGGAGCTCACCTTCGCTCATCTCTGAATAATATTCTCTCCTCTGCTCCCTCTCTGATTCCCTCCTTCTGGAGCAAGTGAACTCGCACGGTCAGATCCGGCCTAACGAGTTCTCACCTCCGCACAGTGAATTCGCTCTCCCCCTTCCTCCACGTACCCTATCTGGAGCACACCCTAAAGACCAAGAAATTTCCTTTTAAGAATTGTCAGCACACTATTGGAAAAAAAAAATGGACGAACGAAAAATAACACAGTAGAAATTTGGTATAGGTAATTATAGTGATGGTCCTTTTCTTTATTTGATTCGATGTTTAAAAGAGCAAATCATATACTGTTGAAATACTTCATTAGTCTGAGCACTTTTCTGTCAAAATTCTCAAGGGAATATTCCCCTTTTTATGACTCACAGTTAATAGCAAAACTTTGTGAACATAGAGTTAATCAAACAATTGCTGTCACTTTTTAAAAAGTAATATCTCATTATCACACAATGTCCTAAAACTCTAATTTGATCAAAATTTCAAAGGCTAGTAACTTTACCTTTTCAAAAAATGACAGCAACCAATTTTTTCCAAGCGAAAAGGATGGAATAATAATTGGAATCAAATCTCCGGCCCTCGTGTGCGCAGGAAATTTCTGCTCACAGAATCCATCCATACATGAACGATCATATCTAAAGTATTGATTTTATTTTTTTTAAATTCAAATATTTTTCATTCTTTAATTATAATTATTTAGATTGAAACATACATAAAACGTATGGATGGATGTACCCTGTGTACAGAAATTTCTTGTCCAAGGGAAACATGTGATTTGGTTCCATAATTATGTACACTAATATTACAAACTAGAAAGTCCTAAAAAGTTTGGCGTACCTAACGCATATTGTTGCGTATTATGTGTGAGCTCTCATGTATACAGTGGTCTGGGCTGGAATAAAAAAAAATGAGATTGAGAATGTTGAATAAGTTATTATGGTATAATATTATTTTATAAGGGGAATTGGAAGATATAAGTATTTATAAAGTTATAAACAAAGTTCTAAATAGCAATTATAACGACACAGCGGGGAGACAAAAAAAAAAGCTATAGTTCTACTAAATAGCGATTATAGCGATATAGTGGAAGCTTTCCTACTTAGTGTTTTTTTAATTTTCAAAATTTATAGTCTATATTTCTACTAATTAATTATTAACATGATCAATATTGAAGAATTGGAATAATAACTAAATGATAACTGATCTAAGTCTATATTTTTTTCCAAGTATGCAAATAAGAAGGAAAAAAGAGGATATATAAGCTAACATTATTTAATAGTTCACACTTCATAGTATTACAGATTATAATAGACGAAGAGCAATTAATTTTATAAGTGAAATAAAGTTAGTATACCTATTTGAATATTTTATATATTATAATAATCAAAATCAACTTTCAATAAAACAAACGGTGATAATTTTACAGGTGAATACTAGACAAAGAGAAAACAAAAGAAAGAATTAATATTTGAATATTTTCTGATATAGAATGAGAGAATAAATTACAAATAAGAACAAAAACATATAGTTCGATTTAGCATACTTATTATAGCAGACCATGTAGTATCATAAATAATGAACAGAAATACAAAAGCCCATGTAGAATGGCGCGTAGTGCATAGCGATAAAAACAGTTAGCTATTACAACTATAGCAGCCGTAATTGAAATAGCACACTTTTATCTCATAGTGTAGTTTTTATGGTCTAAAAAAGCTATAGCATTTAGAACACTAGTTATAAAACATAGAAGATGATACTGTTAATTTTTAATTTATAGGAATGGCTTAGTTATCCCTAATTACACTCTGAATCTGTTCTTGATAGTGGTTGCAAGTTTATCAAGCCATTGTTATTGTTAAATAGTTAGTATCCACTTTTCTAAAAAATATTAAGTAAATTTATTAATTTAATTCGAATCTTATGATTTAAAATTATCAGACCTGATCGATTCAATTTATAATTTAGAGAATCGTTTTTGTATAAATCAAACTCCGTTTTCAATTGTACGACACAATTTGAAATAATAGGATCTTAATTTTCTTTAAAAAAAAATTAGGATACCTATTTGAATAGTACCAAAATCAAGAAATGCTCAATTTTCTCTAACATGGGGCCTTAGGGAATATTTGATTGTTTTTAATAGTAGGGAAAAAAAATAATAAAAGGGGTAGTCGAAGTGTGATAAAAGTAGAATTAACTAAAATTAACATGAATTAAAGATTGCTAATTTTTTTTTTGGCAGTTCAATAATATTTTGCTCGGAGGATCTGGAATCCAGAAGATACACATATGTTGACCTACTACCCAACCACCTGGAGAAGAAGAAGAGCACACCAGAAGCAACCATTCTTACCTAGAGATTGTTTAATTAGGAGTAGTTTGAAAACTTTTGTACTAATGCTCTATGTCTGATGTCAAGTTAGTGATGATGAACTATTATAGGTGTTAAACTTTTGTACTAATGCTCTATGTCTGATGTTAAGGTAGTGATGATGAACTATTATAGGTGTTATATTTGAATCAGACTGATGTTCTGGTTGTAAGTTTGAACAAGTTTCTTGAATGAAACGAACAAAAGTTTTTTATAAAAAGAAAAAGAAAAAGTAATATTTTACTCTTCCAATTTTACCTGATGGATAACTAAGGGAAATTTTACAGAGTGTCATTTTTTTTTTAAAACATTGAACAAAATATTTTCTTTTTAAAATTCTTAACAAAATATTTTTGTGGATCTCACTTGTCCTCTCTTTTTCCCTCCCTTTCATTTCTTCCTATTTACGTTCATTTATTTTTTGCTCAAGTAAAATATATAATTGTGATCCCATCTATATTTTGAATAATTTTTATTTTTTATGTGTATAAATGATTTAGAATAAAAAATTTAAGTGTAAAATTTTATTTGCTAAAATTAGAAAGTAGAGTATTAGTGTTATGTAGAATATTTCCAACAAATGAGTATTTTTAAAAAATATTTATAAGACATGGTATTAACTTATTTTATAAAATCTTTTTAACTAACATATAATAATTTTAACATACGCATTTTATCTAGTTTTTCGGTATAAATTTCACAATTATAAGAATTTTACCACATCACATGTTAAGAATGATTTAGTGAGATACTTATGCTTCAATAAAAATATACTAATTATGTATATTATATAATCTTAATAAATTAAGAAATAAATAATGTTAGCAACTTTGAATCCGGTGATTAGTCGGACCAAATATACACTTCGAAGGTGTAAAAAATGTATCCCAAACAATCTACACCACTCATTGCTATAGTATTTGAAATATTTAGTATTTGAACTCAATATTTCTTGCATTGGTTATTTATTTTTTATTTTTTTTAAGATTATATCAAATACATAATTGTTCTTAAAATGTGATGTGATAAAATTCTTGTAGTTGTGAAAACTAAGAATATGAAATTTTAGACCGAATAAACTATATAAAATGCATATGTTAAAAACATTTCTACGTTAGATATTTTTTTATGAAATTATTTAATTCCATGTCTTATAATATAATTAATTTTTAAAGACCCATATGTTGAAAATATTCTATATTTATGCTAATGTTATACTTTCTGATTTTAACAAATAAAATTTCATACTTAAATTTTTTATTCTAAATCATTTATTCTGATTTATCAAATAAAATTTTACACTTAAATATTTTATTCTAAATTATTTATAGACACAAAAAGTGAAATTATTTAAAACGGGAATGAAATCACAATTGTATATTTTACTTAAGTAGATAATAAATAAGAGTAAATAGGAAGAAGTAAGAAGGAGGGAAAGAGAGAATAAGCGGGGTCTACAAAGACATTTTGTTAAAAAATTTAGATGAAGAGTATTTTATTCTATATTTTAAAAAAGAACACTTGATAAAATTTTCCGATATTAACCTACAAAACATAATGCAAAAAATAATCATTCGAACCTGATAATTCTATATCTCTCTCAGACATTCTGTAAACTTGATACTTCTTTTAATTTTGCATCTAGATACTTCTTTCAATTTTTTTGAGTTCTGTAAATCTTATCAAATAACTTTATAAACTTGATGTTTTTTTTTTATGGTTAGTGGTTA
Organism: Carex arenaria; assembly: GCA_964058825.1. Taxonomy (NCBI): domain Eukaryota; kingdom Viridiplantae; phylum Streptophyta; class Magnoliopsida; order Poales; family Cyperaceae; genus Carex; species Carex arenaria. Next base: position 188,074 of record CAXKVW010000693.1, read on the forward strand.
AAAATAACCACTAACAAATGTATTGATAAGAAAAAGTTATTTACAAAATCCTAAGTTCTATATCCTCCTATAACATAAAAATAAATATTTACATTCCTACTCAATTTTAGAATTTATTTTCAATCTCGCTCCACGACCGGATCCACTTCTTTGATTGCTGCTGCACACTGACAACGATCAAATCTACTTGCCGCCGCGCTTCGATCGAGATAAAAACTCTACACTCCGAGCTCCGACATTACCGCACTCTCAGCTCCAATCGGCTCCGCTCGACACTAATTCCTTCTCTCTCGCTCCACGATTGGATCTGCTTCTTCAATCACCGCCGCGCTCCGACGACAACCGGATCTACTCACCACCGCCCTCCAACCGAGATGGGACTCTATGCTCTGAGCTCCGACAATACCACACTTTCGGCTCCAGTTCCTTCTCTCGCTCTCATTCTCCTCTTTGCTTGAGGAGGTAGTACCAAGAGAGAGGGAAGGTGTTGTGTTGATAATGAGGTCTACAAGAAGTAAAAATGACAGAGTTTGATGAAAGAGAGTAGAGAGGTTGGGTGTGTGTTGGGGGGGGGGGGGGGGGGGGTGGCTGACTTAATCGCCCAAAAAGACCCTTTCTTTTATTTGGCGAAAAGAGAAAAAGAAGTAACCAAATGAGAGACAAAACTTAATGTTTGTTATGTTTACATGACTCAAAGAAACAATTTACAGAATTCAAATTAAGAAATAGTTTGTAGAGTTTAAAGAGGTTATGGTTTAGTTTTGAAAAGTCGTTAGAGAACTTCTACAAGCGGTTCCAGTGGTCCAAGTGGTCCTGGTTAAAGCAATTAGTTAGACTGAGGGTTTATTAGGGATCACACTATAATGAAAATCGCTAGTTTTGCAGAATTAATTGCATTAGTTTACAATATTGAATATTGAAGTTTACAAATTAGTAAAAGAGATTTATAGACATTTGATTGGTGTTGGAGGACCGTATGAGGAGACTGTTGAAAACGTGTGATTGAGAACTGGTTCAAAAAAATTTCGGAGATTAGACTTGAGAGGATATTACCTTTTATCAAAAAATATATTCATGTGATGGAGCCACCATCAAGGGTGCTAGTCGGTACAAAGATTCTTAATTACCAATCACGACATATCTGATCTATTCGAAAGAGTGCTAAAATAGTATTTTTTTTTTTTCGCATTCAACAAAGAGATAGATGAGAAGCGAAAGAACAAATTTTGTTGGTGGATTCTATTATATTTTGGTTATCAATTATGATTCCAAATCGGCTATTTTTTTTTGAGAAAATGAGAGCCCTCTTTTTCTTTCATCCGGATCGTTCAAAATTCATCTTACGGTCTCAATTAATTTTTATTTTTAAATCAATTTAATCTATTACAATGATTCAGATTTAATTGAAGCCGTACGATAAATTTTGAACGATCCAGATGGAAGCAAAAAAAGATGCTCATTTTCTCAAATAAAGAAGCAGATTTTGGTCCGTCAATTATATATTGACTTTTTGAAATAGCATCTTTTACAACCTTCCAAATACTACTATATTGATCCCTACTCTTATCATACTCTGTAAGCTATCATCTATGATTAATTGTTGGTCTGCACACGGAAGGTTTTCTCTATCGTTAAATGTTGAATTATATATCAAAAGCTAAACCGTACATTTAGTTTAATCATGATTATATGAATGTGGTGGACAGTAGTTCGTCACTAGCAGATAGGGGTGCAAGCGGATCGGATATTATCCGGTCTCTGAATTTGGTATCCGATATCTGAATATTCTTGCGGATACAGATGCGGATCTAGTTTTAAATTTTAATTATTTGTATATGAATAGTAAATATATAATATATAGTTTAATGAGTAGAACTAGGGTGCTCTTAAGTTCACTCAATCTCTTGTGAACTTGACTCTAAAATATATCGAATTGACCTTAAACGATGAATCCAAACCGTTGAAACCCTTCTACCTAATGAGTGATTCGTCTACATGTGAAAATTTTAAAGTTTTGAATTAATTTAATGTAAAGTCAAGTGGTCAAAAGTTTAAGGTTTATAAATTAATTTTAATGTATTTATTTTTTGGACTCCTTTGACCACTTGACTCTATATTAAATTAACTCGAAACTTTAAAATTTTCATATGTAGACGCAACAATCATTAGGTAGAATGATTTCAACAGTTTGGATTCATCGTTTAAAGTCAATTCGATATATTTTAGAGTCAAGATTACAAGAGGTTGGGTGAACTTAGGAGCACCCTAGTTCTACTCTAGTTTAATATATATTATCAAAAAAAATATGTTATTAACTATTATAAAAAGCATATATCCGTATCTGTTTAATATCTAATCTGTATCAATATTCGAAAAATAAAAGCAGATACGGATATGGTTTTGCCACTATCCAATCCGTATCCAATCCGTTTGCACCCCTACTAGCAGAGTAGCAAAATTGGGAACGGATTTACGGTCTAAGTGATCAAGAATGCTTAGCTATTTTTTGTAATTTTGAAAATTTTAATTGATTTTTTTATTTTGATAAGTGTTTATATGATTCGGCTCTCTCATTACATGTTAAATGCGTGCATATAATTAGCGGTTAGAATTAAAATAGTTCAACTTCTTAATCAAAAACTTTTAGCTAGTTGCCTCTTGTGCATCTCTTTATGCGCAGAGGCAGATTAAAGAAGATGAAATGAGGGTCAATTGGCATCCATTTGTTTTAAAAAAAATTATATTTATATATAGCTTTCTGAATAATTTAAAATAAAATATCATATTATTGTAAAATTGACCTTCCTTTTTTGCAGACTTTTTTTTGTATAATTGATCTATAGTTCGAAAATTTAACTCCGCTCCTGTCTTTATGCATGGCTTAACATCAATAAGCTAGCAAAGCAGTAATTATATTTTCGTGAAGAACAAGTTATTGTGCTTCGGCTCTAAACCATGCATGGAGCTTTTGTCTAAAAGATGACTTATTACAAAAATGTTTGACATGGTTCGTTTAAATGTGTATTTAATTATAGAGTAAGACTACGGTATTATGTATAATATCTATTATTATATTTATCTTTAAAGTTTAAATAACTAATGAGAACTGTTGAACTTGATATTCATATAAAATTGTACTTGAAGATCAAATTTTATATTTTTTTTAAAAAAAAATTTACATTTTTTAGATTGGTAAAGAATCACTTGAAGTAAAGATTTGAAACCATTAATTCGAAAATAATTTTCAATCTATCTAAGTAAATAGAAAAAAAAAACTCTAAAAAATATAAAATTTAGCACGCACGAGTACATATACAATTTCATTCATATGGAGATAGGGATGTAAACGGAGCGGATAGTGCTAATACCATATCCCATCCGTTTTTCAACGAGCGGATACGAATACGGATACGGATAGTAAACGGATATCAAAATTTAAAACCATATCCATCTTAAACGTATACGGATATGGAATGGATAATCCACGGATACGGATTCGGATATAAATATGGAGCGGATAATTGTTGGATATTGAGTAATTCTACTACATTTCATAATTTTAAATTACCTAATTTGATTATCTAAATTGATAAAAATTTAATGGACTTTTTAAATTTGCACAGTGGCAATTATGTATGACTAATTGCTTATTGGTTCAAAGAACCAATTCATTATTCTAATAGATTATATGATTTCCCTATCAAATTCTTGGACTTAAACGAATATGTATGTTTTTTTGGGAACTCCGTAAGAGTGAAATTAATTGAAAGTTGCTAAAAGATTAAATTTGAGATCCAGATATATATATATACGGATATCGGCTCCATTTATATCCTCATAGAATTATCTGTATCTGGATTATTTTTCCATATACCAAAATTATCCATATTCGTATCCGCATGTATCCATATCCGTTTAATCTGAATTCGGATTATAAGCGGATTCGAAGCGGATTATCCGTGGATAATCTGAATCCGTTTACACCCCTATATGGAGATCATATCAATCATTTAAACTTTAAGAATGAAATTATTGATATGTACGTACTATGATTAATACACGCTATGCTTAGTACCATAGCTTCATTTTTTAATTATATGAGAATATATATTTAGCTATATATTACTAGCAAAGTTAAATGGAGCAGATATATACCACCAACTGACAAATTTTATGTTAAAATTTAAGGAGTTGTTTGTTTAAATTGAACATATAAAGGGGTACTTGAACGATGCTGATGCAAAAAATATAATTATTTTATAAATTATTTTATAAGAGTACGCCAGAGGGCAACAGCTTTACAATTTAATTTAGTAATAGAAAATCACAATATATATATATATAAAACATTAGGTTGCAAAAACTTTTTTAATGTAACAACTAAGATTTGGTGAGAGATTATATATATATGAACGATCGATTTGATTGCATATAAATACTGACAGTGCATATAAAATTATTTATCTCTAATTATTTTTTTCACTTTACAATCATCTAATACGAACTACATAATGGAGAAATAAACAATTTATTGTGAAAGGAAAAAAAAAAGTTATTGTTGGCAATTATTAGCGAATAATTCCTTTGGATCAATTTACAAGAAATTCCATTTTTTTTCTTCTTCTATATTTTCAATTTAACAAGCTTTTTAGTAAGAAATTTAGTACAACAAAAGATCAAAATAAAATGTACAAACCCTAAACTTATCTTAAAAGAAAATACTCAAGACTTATAATTTTAACTAATTCTATCTTTGTGTACGCTTTGAAATAATTGCAATTTTGCAACCTATACAACTTCAATTTGTTTGTTCTCTCTTTCACCAATGGTGAAATCTCCAGTATCCTCATGGCAACGGCGAGATGCACAGATTCTCTTAAAACCGCTCCAAATCCAATCCAAAGAATTCAGTGCAACAAATGCACCAATCCCGGCGATAAGTCCGTAAGCAATCGAATACGTAAGTGGCATCAGAATCAATGTCAGAAAAGCCGGCAGTGCTTCCTTCATGTCATCCCATCTCACCTCCATCACTGACCGCATCATAAACACTCCGACAACAATCATTGGCGGGCCCACCGCCCAGCCTGGTATAGCGGCAAGGAGCGGTGTAAAAAAGAATGACAGAAAAAACCAACCAGACACGGTTAATGCCGTCAGTCCCGTTCTTCCCCCTTCTCTAATGCCAGTTGAAGATTCGATGAATGCTGTCACGGGCGATGTCCCCATAAGAGAACCAAATACTATAGCAGTTGCATCAGACATGAATGCGAAATACTGCCCCTCGAAGTCACCCTTTTCGTCAACAAACCCGGCGAAGCGTGCCATGGAGTAGAGCGTGCCGGTTGTATCTAACACGTCGACATATAGAAAGGTCAAGAATGCCAACCAAAAACGTCCTTGACCCAAGCTACCAAACTTAAGTGCAAAGGCCGTCGACTTGATACGGTGCACACTGACGACATTTTTGAAGTAACTGAAGGAATCATTTCCAGCAGGTGTATCCGGAAAGACTGTGACGGTTGTACCACGAAACCATGAGACGGCGGTGACAAATAGAATGCCGTATATGATGGCGCCTTTGACACGGTAGATAAGGCAGTAGGAAATTATGAGTAAGCCGACGACGGAAAGCCAGAATGTGGGGCTCTGCATGTGACCATGGAGACAATAGATAGCACCTGAGGCAGTAGCATCAGGTATCAGTGCAATTGTGCCATTGGAAAATGTTTGCACCGGTGCGACAGAGACCATGTCGGAGCTAGGACAAGCCGCGAGTGTTAGGAGGGTTGACGGGCTATATCCGACAAGCCCAATACCTGTTAAGAAAATAGGTCATCACACCTCATGTTTAGTCAAAGCAGAATGATTTTCTTCTTATTAAACGCTATTTTTAAACTAATTAATTACTATTTTCTGTGAAGACAAATTAGCATTGAGGCTTTAGGTATGGGTTGTTATTATCAATGACCTAATCACTAGTTCCTCCAAAAATGAAGACAAAATTAAAGTCTTCTTTGATAATTAAATAAATCTACCATGAATTGAAACGAAATATGAGTATGAACGCATATAGTAGAAATGATATTGATCAAATGCAATGAATCAAAAACACAAACACATACCTTGGTTGTTTTGGAGTCCAATAAATGCCAGAAAAAGACCGATCCCTGCCGAGGCCGATACTCGTACCGGTCGAGGCACCAGTTTGGCCAGCTGGGCACGTAATCCGACAGCAGATATCAAAAGAAAAACCAAACCTTCCATAAAAACCACCGTGAGAGCATCACCATACGAGAGGCTACCGGAACCATGAAAGCCGACAATCGAGTACGCAAGATATGCATTGGCGCCCATGCCAGGCGCAAGGCCTAGGGGTAGATTTGCAAATACACCCATGATGAAAGAACCCACAAGAGATGCTATCGCTGTCGCCGCAATCAAGTCACGGCGTGCATGGGACACGCATGAAGCGTAGCCAGGATCAACATTAGGAGGGAATTTGCATGTATCCGAGGGGTTGATACAATCAGAAATTGTACATGTGGCACCTGAGTCTGACAAGATCGATGCATTTACGGCCAGGATGTATGCCATGGTTAGGAAGGTGGCGGTACCGGCACGGAGCTCAGTCGTGAAAGTGGTGCGCCGTTCGGTAATTTTGAACCACTTTCCGAGGCGAGAATCCTCCACGGACGAGTTGAGCCGCTCAATCCTGCCGGGCTTTGTATAATCCATTTCAGGAGAAGAGAAAGTGTACAAACTAGAGATGTTCTAGTTTGGTTATTTATATAAAAACAAGATTCCAATATTTTTCTCCTATTTAAAGATAATGAGTCAAACAAACAAGCAAGCAACTAAGCAAGTAAAGCATGAGAAACTAACAACCGGCGACTAGTTTATAAAGGCCGATTTAAAGTGATGTTTTATTTATAATGGGCACGAGAAAATGGGGCTTATTTTTTAAGTCAAAAAATTAAACAGTAGGATCCACATGTATTGACATTTACTTCCAAAATGTTAGCGGAGGTTAGCTGCGATGGAATCAACACGAATGCACGCGTAGAATTACAAAAGTTGGTATCTGGTATCTGATCCTGATTGTTCAAGTTCAATCAGATGGTTTCCAGTTGGATTAAACTAGTAGCAGGAGATGTTGACAACTTGACATGAAGTGTTACCTTGGGCCCACATGTCGAGAGCATTAGGAAGGCCGGAATACAATATAAAACAACATAATTATTATTTTTGGTTTCACATTCATATACTGGTAACTGGTATTGCCTTTTTTTTCTTGCTTCTCAGCTGGATCACCTTTATGTTAATGTTATAACTAAGCAATTTCTTTGGCTCTTTTATGTGGGAGGTGTGTTTTTCATTGCCTTTTTTTCCTTTGACTGGCGTTGCCCCCACTTTCTCTAGCTCATTTTTTGCACGTTGCAATTTTTGAACAGTCGGCTGTTACTTAAATTCGTAGTTTAATTAATAAAATTATAAATCAATTTTAGGTTGAGAAGCACTCTATTAGTAAAAGATATCTTTATGTACTTGTTTTGTTTCTGCAAGACACTCAACTAAGTGCAGCCATTCAGGAATTTTTCATTTTATTAATTGGGATGCACTTTTGGTGCTTTTATCTTTTTATTTTTCTGGAACTTCATGTATACCCCTAAAAAATCTCAAAATTACATAACACCCTCTAAAATTCATAATACCATATTTACCCTTCTAAATTTCAAAAACTTGCAAATTTACTCAATTTATTGATTTTTCTATTTATTGTAAAATTTGTCATTTTGAGGGTAGTACATTCTAAGACTCAAAACTAATTAATTTTTAGTTCTTCTTTCAGCACCATACCAAAATTGAATTTCTTGTGACAATCTGCATTAATTAGAAAAGCGAAGAGATGCATTTTTTTTTGTCAATATACAACTGAGAATAATTTTAATATCATAATTATTCCTGGTTTCTTAACTTAGCATAGAGGGGGGGGATCAATTTTAAGGCTATCACAATAAATTTACATAATAGTCCTCAAATAAAACTATTTAATTCTAGAAAGTTTATAATATGCCAACGGGAATCATATACATCATCTTTCTCTACAAAAATGGAGAATTAAAATCTCATTTAATCTAAACCGAAAGAAACAACTGCAACAGAAAATATTTTATAGAACAAATGGGTGTAAAACTCTGTTTAAGAAAAACAGAAGCTCAAAATTAAAAAAAAAATTAATTAAACTTGACAAAGATTGTATCAACAAATAATAGTTATTCCTTGACAGCCACTGTCAAGACTTAAAAAAAAAATAATAATAATAATAATAATAATAGTTATATTAATCGAATCAAACCAAATAAGAATTTTAAAACCTACCAATACTAACATTACCAGCAAGAGGGCATCAAGACTGTTTGAGAGATACATGGCATGGAATTCATATCATAATAGAGACATAATGGACAGCTCCAGTTTTGTCACTATCACAGAGGATGAGACATCACATAAAACAGAACAAGAGGCTATTAGGATTAGTGACTAACAAAATGTTGTTAGAGAGTTAGTTAATAGTTAGTGGCATAATTGTAATATTACATGATTCTATATATAGAGCAGTATTGTAATCAGTGACTAATCATGAAATAAGATAAATTCTTGTATTCAGTATCTTTCTACTTACGGTTTTATATCACCTATGGTAACTAGGGCTGCACAAAAAATTCGTAGTTCGTGATTCGATTCGAGTTTGATTCGAAAAAGTTCGTAAAAAAATCGATTTGAAATAGTTCGAAATTAATTCAAACCAAACTCAAACCGGACCTGGTTTGTTCGAAATAGGTTCGCAAACTATTTTTGTTCGAATCTCAAAGTAACGTGAACTGTTGATTTCTGCTGATGACTTAAAAATTAAAACATAAAGACGCCCAGCCATAAGTCATAACTCGTAAGTCGTAACTCTCATTCTCAATTCTGAAACCCTAGACGATTTTCACCTCTCGCTCTCGGTGACTACAGTCACTCTTCCTTGTCGTAAAAAAGTTCGTCAAAAATTCGAAATTGAGTTCATAAAAGTTTGATTTGAAATTAATTCAAACCAAACTCAAACTGGGGTAAGTTCGATTTGGTTCGATTCGTTTGCAGCCCTTACTGGTAACAGGATATTTCTGTTTAGATCTGGACTGTACGATTAAAATCTGAACGAATATTAAAGGATTCTGTGCACTTCATCTCTATTTTGCAGAATCTACCTTCTATTTAGGAAATAAATCCAACTGGTATCTTTCTCTCTCCAACGGTTATTAGCATTGTAATATTAATATACCGATTGATTTTATACTATAAAGATGACAATCTGATCAATAAAAGCAATATTTGAAATAAATTAAGATGCTATCAGAGCGAGTTTCAACCCCTAAGGAATGGCAGATGATGGATAATTTGGTATTATCATGGTCATTAATTCGATTGAACCATAAATATTTAACCTATTTATATATTCTGAAACCTCAAATGATTTGTGTAATTCTTTAAAGGAGATGTATATATGGCAATCAAAAGAATTACTCTCATATCTTCAGATTAAATTACACAATGTGAGAAATTGGTTGTTCAATTAATTGGCCAATTAAATTGCAAATGAGATGAACTCAGTGATTATCAACAGACCCCCCAAGTAACTCAACAATAAATTGAGCATGAAAAGATTTTCAAATTTCTCTCAACCATGAATTTCTCTTACAAGGCAGTGAGACCAGATTCTGATGGCCACCGAGAAAACTAGAAGGAATGCCATAAATCGGGGACAAGAGAAAGAAACCGAAAAAAGTGGCAAGTCATCACTGAAGTGCTCGCATTGCCACCGCAATAGACATGAGAAGGTAGGCTGTTGATTTCTTCATGATGATCACCTCAGGTCAGCTTGGATGAACAAAAATGATGATAACGGAGGCGTTCAATTGCACTCGAACAGATGGGATATTGATAAATTACAAATGAGAAGAGGAGCTGCAAATTCAGCAAAATGTAAATTTGTGACATCAATTTGAAAAAAAAAAAAATCATAATGTAGTACGACCGGATGAAATCATAGCGGCTCCTTTCTCTTTTCTTATATGTGATTGCATCTCTATGTTCCATAGCAGCTCCCTTCATACATTATATCTAAATTATTCTATAAATTGTTATTTTATGCATAAGAGATGACTGAGATTAAGCTGAACTGCATAATTTTATATATATTAAAACGAAGAGGGTATATTATATATATATATAATAAAAAAATGGTTCCTCCAATCTAATCTGAAGCTATATTTTCTCATTGAGACAAAACATGTTTCAACTGGCACCAGGAAAAGCTTTTTGCAACACAAACAGAACAGAACAGAACAAAAGAGCCATTGGGACAAAACGGGCTATCAACCATTTGGGACTCACAATCAGGCCCAGAACAAGGTAAGCAAAGCCCAGAAAAATGGGCAGCAGGCTTTCTTCAATAAAAAAACACTGTTTTCAATTAATTTCTTGAGTAAATCTACAGCATATTCAGTTTTAAATAAAAATTCATGGATTACAGACTCTGGAGTGGAGTGGGAAAAATGGCACGGTAGAGTCGGTTCATTCACAGAATGACACGGTTACAGTACAGAACGGTACGGTACGTGTGACTGTTCGTCTCGTGTCATGACCATCTTTTGAAAATTTGGCATGTCACGCCACATCACGTGAAAGATTCGGTCATAACACAGTACAACACGTGGTCACGCGAGTCACGTGTAATTAGAACCGTTATGTCTTGATCAAATGGTGAATCTTGAATAAACTAACCTAAATTATGTAAAAATAGTTAAACGTGAGAAACGTTACCAGTTACGTTTGGATACGGCTTGCGAATGATCACAGTACGCAAGTCATAGCGTGAATCGCGTGCTGTGACCACCTCTCGACATTTTAGTCACGACACGGCACAAAACCAAAATCACAACGTGTTAGTCACGATACGGCATGGCACGACATATTTTTCCCACTCTACTCAGGAGTTACCGAAAACATGACTGGACTCTCAGAACTGTTACACATTTTAATAAAGGAGATAATTAATAAACTATTCATAACAGTGGCAAATGATATTCAAATACCAATTACAGGTATAGAGTAATAGAGCCAACAAATTTCTGGTAAATCAATTACAAATATGTATTGTATATACCTATATTTACTTACAATTTTTAAATGTAATAATTGCTGAAAATTATAAAAGACAAATAGAGTCAATGCAATTAAGAAAATAGATGGCAAAGTAAAGAGAGGACCACCAGATGTGATATTTTGATGGGCTGAACCTAAGCCTAACCCAAGTGCACGGCTAACTGGCCCAAAAAAAATTCAAATTCAAGTTTTACAAAATACACACATTTTCTTAATTTTTAGAAATAACCAAACTGCTGGATAAGTTAACGGAAATGGAAAAGCTCTTTCTGTTGAATAATCCAGCGGAAATAAGATTTCTGATTTTTTTTTTTAATTAAATATAAGATGTTATGACTTTTTATTTTTTCAATTGAAATATTAGAAATATTTTTATGTTTCTTGGAAAATAAATGGAGTATTATATAATTGAATTTACTAGAAAGACTGCGACAAATAATCCGGATCAATATCTTTCAAGTAGGATTTTTTGTGGCTGTAACAAAAATTAAAATATTTCTTGATATGATACTGAAAAAAAATAAATTGGATCTCAATTATTAATTCCGGTTCAAAAATAATTTCTTGGTAAATAAAAAAATTATTGCGATCCTTCTAGTAACTCGAATTCAAAAGTAATTCATCTGTTTTCTAGAAGCTATTTTATATTTTTAATATTTCATTATGTTTATTTTCCGTATAGCACTTTAAAAAAAGAATTAAAATATATAGCTTCAATCAGCAAATCTCGAAATAACATTGAAAGTTTGAAACTGAATCTGACCCATCGACAAACCTGAATATTTGTCTGAATAAATAATGCAGTAACAGGTTTCAGCTCAATTTTGCATCTTCGGCAATGATGATTTTACCTTATTTATTTCCCACTTCTACTTATGGGGACAAATTTGGGTCCGATGTCCATCGGACTCAAATTTGGGTTTAATGGGTAGAATCAGATAAGGAAAAATGTGACATGCCGTAACGTGACGTGACAATCACGCCGTGATTTGGTCACATGACGTGACGTAATGTGATTAATTACTTTTTTCACGTGACGTGACGTGACTAAAATAACAGCAGACGATCACGTCACGCGAATTGTCACGTCACGCGTGACGTGACATAACGTGAATTAGTCACGTCAAACTTTTTTTTTATATTTTAATTTATATTGTTAAAAATTCAGAAAAAAAAATAAAATAAATGAAAAATTCTAGAAAATTTGAAATGAGTAAATAATATTGTTAAAAATTCAAATTATAAATATTCATTAAGCTAAATTAATAATCCCAACCCTGATTGTACATATTGTATCCATAATCTTAGTAATTATAATCACACGTGACTATACGTGACCACGTGACGTGATTGGTTTACGTGACGTGACGTGACTTATAATTTTCATAGAATGCAGTCACGTCACGCGACACGCGAGTCACGTCGTGACAAATTTCCTTCTCTAGGCAGAATAACCGTCCAATCTGCTTTAGGATCCGTGTGCATGGATATCAAAGCGATCTTGCACAGTTATTAAAGCAAATCGCACAGATCTTAAAGCAAATTGGATGACTTTGGAGCCCATCGAACTCAATTTGGGTCCGATGCCCATCGGACCCAAGCTGCTCTCCTAGTTATGATACTAATTGAGAAATTAAAAAGTTTTGCGAGGGAAATTTATGGGCCCAAATATAACAGGCTGTGACATTTTTGTCTTTTTTTTATTTATTTGGGCCTTGTCATTATGTTGGGCTCACTTTTTAATATTATTTTCTGCTTGAGGGTTTAGCGGAATTTTTGTCTTGGTTTTCGCAGACTGCTTGATCTCAGCGTTGCTTATTTGTTTTGATATCACATTTAGCAATGGTGCAAGCGGTTTGTTGGTACAGGACATTTAGAGTCTGTTCGACTGACAGGCGGGAAAGGAAAATGTGATTGGGTTCAAGTTCAATTTGAATGGCTGAAATATTGTGCGCGTGAGAAAAAAAAATTAACTCTGAATAATTTTTTTTTTCCACAAACACAGTAGCAGCTGAACATAACCTTAGCGTACGTCGGTCATCATTCATTGCATTCACAAATTTCAAACAATCATTTTAATGAAACTAGTAATTAAGAGACTTTACAGTGGATTTTTTTTTCCACGCGCACAATGGCAGCCGAATAAGATCTTATTGTAGGTCGGTCATCATTTATTGCATTCACAAATTTCAAACGATCATTTTAATTTTTTCAATACACCATTTTTCAGTTGAAAAAGAAATTACGGCCACTTGAATAATATTTAATTAGTTAGACTATGGTAATGTGAATATTGCACAACATTATGGACTTGTATCTCAGTTTTTAAAGTCTAAAGAATCGATTTATTGTGATATTTTTAAATTGATTGAAAGTCATTTGATTTAAAAATTCTGGACCATTCAAAAACAATAGTTTTCTACTTATTTAGAAATTTAGAAGTAGTAAAAATTATAAAAAAATATAAAATTTGATTGACGAGACATTTTCATATGAATATAGATATACATTTGATTGACGAGACATTTAACAACTTGAATTGACTATTTTATCTCTCAAGATATAGATATACATTCATAAGATCTGTAATACTATAACCTCAATCATTATTGATAGCAAATTGAAATGACATAATTGAGCAATATTTAAAAATGCATTCCATTTTAAATTAGATTCTTTCAGAAAATATCTCCCACGTCTCATTTTTTATATGATGGATATCTTCCGCACTCATTTTTTTTATGTTACCAAATTACATATACGAGTAGAACTAGGGTGTTCTTATGTTCATCAAGGTTCTTGGTGAACTCAAGTTTAAAATCTATCGGATCGACTTCAAACGACGAATTTGAACAGTTAAAACTCGTCTACTTTACGAGTGATGTGTCTATATATGAAAATTGTAAACTTTCAAATTAATTTAGTATAAAATCAAGCAGTCAAAATTAGAAAGTTAATAAATTAATTTTAATACATTCATTTTTTGAACTTTTTTTTACCTCTTTAACTCTATGCAAAATTAATTCCTAAATTTAAAATATCCACATGTAGACGCATCAGCCATAAAGTAGATGGGTTTCAACAGTTCAGATGCGTCGTTTGAAGCTGATCCGATAGATATTAGATTTGAGTTCACAAATAGACTTGGTGAACTTAAGAACACCCTAGTTCTACTCTACATATATTATGTATAAAAAAAAAATGACATGCCTTATTTTCTTGGCTCAAAAAGAGTATGATTTTAGATCAGAATTGTTTGATTAGAATCCACATGTGCATTCCACTTCGGACTAAATTGGCATAAATTCGAATCAAACAGTCCGGATCTAAATAAAAATATATTGTTAATTCATAGGATATGGACTCTTATTTATAGGTAGGGGATCAGACTGTTCTCATCGCCATTTTTATTAAAACTTAGAAAGCAAATTTCATATAAACCACCTTTTAAAGAAAAATAATAAGTAAAAAAAAGATAAATTTATCCATGTATGGAGATGATCAGAATGCCCATGCTTTTTCTGAATAGTGCCATTTTTTTCCAATCTGTCAGTTTCCGATCCATCATCCAACTGTTTTTATTTTTTTCTCCTATTTCATGCGACGAAGCCCCTAGTTTTGCTCCAAGTTGTGTTTTTAAAATTAAGTGCGCCAAAGGTTTGAGCATTTAATTCATTCTGTTTGTTATTGGGCAGAGGCTGAATTGTTTTTTGTTTTCATTTTTCTTCTTCTTTTTGTTACCCAGACAGGCTTATTGGCAACAAGTACCAATGAGGATTATTGAAAATTATTGTAAAATATCTTATTTTTTTGTGTTGAAAATATAAATAGATTGAAATTGTTGGAAATATTATTGAAATAACTTTGGTATGCGTGCCCTCATCACTGTTTCAGATTTTTTTTATGTATAAAAATTCATTAAATATTATTTTGAGAACAAGATCTGATTTTTGTTTTTTGATTTTATAGATGAACAGAATCATTAATTCGGTTTTTTTTTACATTTCATATTTAATAATTTGGTTCCTTGGCATTTTTGTTTTTCTGCGATGATCTAATCAACGTGGCAGGGCGATATTTAAATTTAAATATATCATACTAAAAATAATATTTAAAAATATATAAACATTTAAAAAAATAAGAAAATATCAAAAATGAAAATAAAATAAAATGGATGGAATTAAAAAAGGCGAATCAATAATGCATGTTTCAAATAACCAAAACACTTTTTTCCTGTTTCCGGTAAATTCTTTTATTGAATTCTATAATAATAAGATCTTTAATTTGACTGTGAACTTGTAATAAAACAATTTTGAATTAATCATTCGGGTGGTTAGATTGGATCTGTGCTGGAAAAAAAGTATATTTATTTCACAAAATGAAAATATCTTTGCAAAATATCGATGACTTCTCTATTTTTTAATTTGTGTGCTGGTGGGATGGATATGCCAGGAATCAGGTCCATGAATAAAATAAGATGGTTCATTTATGAAAAATAAAATATTTTCCTGAGGAACTTGATACTATCCCACTGCAGGTAGAATTCGCATCCTCTGAGATATCTCAACTTTTGTGTGTTTTTTCGGAAAATCGTAACTGTTCAAGTAGGCTATGCACGAATCTCAAAGCACTAATAACTCTGTGTCCTGGACTATTTCCGAATAGGCACCAGACATGTCGGTCACGCAAAAGTTGAAATATTTCAGAGGATACGCACTCCTGCAGGTCTGGGACTCCAATGAAGAGTGTGCATTAGAAGATCTTCAAATGGTAGTGTATCACAATCCTCTTGGAATTGGCATCCTCTGAGATGTCTCAAACTTCAAGTGTTTTTTTGAAAAATCTCAACTGCTCAAATACGTTATGTACAAATCTCAAAGCACAAATAATACTGGCCCTTGCGCTATCTCCGAATAGGCACGATACACGTTGGTCATGCAAAAGTTGAGATATCTCAAAGGATACGCACTCGAGATGATCCTGGATTCAACTCCTATCCAATACGGAACCGAATCCTCTGCCCTCCAGGGAGCAGGATTTTCTTGCCCCTGAGTCACTGACATGTGGACCCTCAACAAAACTAAAACTAATTTTTAAATGTTTAAATCCATCTGGACTCACGTGTCAATCGCACTGGGAGCAGGTGATCTCTTTCCCTCCAATACTGCAGAGGATGGGCCTCACATTACAATTTGAGATTAAATCTCACCGCTTTGGGATTCGGACTAGTGCGGGGGGCAGAATTATCGGGCTTTGAGATTCGTACCAAGTTAAATGGAATGGTCCAGATTTACTAATTATAAAATATTCCCTTGTGCAATATTGATAGGATGTGAATTCGATGATCCTGCTGCATTTGTTGCTTAGTTATTGGCTTTGGCTTTTAGGGTTATCTGTAACATAATTTTATTATGTTTGAGCTTTGATTCTTTGTACTGCTTAGTGAACTGTGTTGCCTGCTTTTGCTATTAAGGGTAGGATGCATTCTCTTTTGAATGTAAACCTGGTTATTTTTTTTGTTTAGACTGTGCTCCATAATCAGGAGAGGGAAATTCCTCATTAAAGGAAAGGAGGGTGAGAGGCAACAGGGAAAGGCTAACTTTCGAACAGTAAATTTACACTCCAATCGGGAGTAACAGATTTTGTCAAAACGTCATAGATCGCTCCCCTCTCTTCTCCTCTACACAGTAGCACGTATTATCTGCTTCCTTTTCAATTCCCCTCATCTAGAACAGGTGCACAAACTCGATCAGAGATAGTCTGACAATCTTTTCTCCTTTACACAGTGTTTTCTTCTTTCCCTTCCTCCGGATACCCTCTTCTAGAGCCAACTCTTAATGAAACAGGCTAACATATTTTTTATAATATATATATATATATAATAAAATCTTTTAGAAAATATACATCTCACTAGGTAGCGTTAGTTCCCTATCTCATTAGGTGGCAACGTGCTTGAGAAAATTGAGTTCTACGAAAAAAGAAAATGTATATGGTATTGCTTATAAGTAGATTATCTACCTAACAAGATTACACACGACTTAACTTATTTGATTGCTTATCTCATGACACCACCAATCGTACAATGCCAAATTAACAAAGCAATTATATTTCATAAAATTAATTTATATCAAAAACGTTGTAACGTAATTATCAAAATATCTTCCCCAACAACACAACACGTGCAATCACTCCGTCACAAAATAAAGCAACCCGGTATTATTTATTTATTTTTCGGATTGGGAAGTTATACCCCCAAATAATTGCATATACCCCCAATAATACTGATTGATGAAATTGAATATTTACATATGACATTTATTTTTAACTCTGTCTATGGTACTATGTATAACACTGATTGGTCTTTAATACATATTAATATTTTTATTTTCAAAATCCGAACTGTTTAACATAAATTTTATATGAATATGTACTTTCAGACAAAATTTTATATTTTTATAATTCTTTCTATTTTTTAAGATAGATAAAAAATTATTATTTTTGGATGGTATAGGATTTCCAGATCAAGTGATTTTCTACTTTTTAAAAAATAGTAAACAAATTCGGAAAATTATAAATTTCGGTCTGCAAGTATATATTCATATGAAAATTATGTTGAATTATTCAGATTGACTGTTAGAATTCTAAAAACAAATATATTGATATGTATCATAGACCAATCCCTACTGTGCATAGTACATAGACTCAATCAAAACTAAACATACATTTTATTCAACAACAAGCATCGTATTCGTATCATATGTTTGAATTGCACACTCCCAAATATGAAATTTTTTTCCCCATGATTTTTTTTCTGAACATGTAAAATTAACTTGATAATTTTAATAATCAGTTAAAATAAATTACAAATATTAGATCATTTTACTATACATAATATATATGATGGGCGTTTATAGTGACTATAAAAGGCGATGACAATTAACAGAATATAAGCGACCATAAACATATACATAGTAAACTTGGCTCCCTCTCGTAGACTCCGTATGGGAATTATTCAGAGGCGATTTTGAGAGTCATCCGGTCTCTTGTCATTTCTCCGCCTCGTTCTTCTTCTCTCTCCGGTCTACTCATCATATTTTATCTGAGCAGATGCTTCTGTTTAACAAATTTGGTCATTGTTTATCGCTCCGTTTCACTACTCTTTGTTTCGTCTCGACTCTCTAGATTCGGATGGAGCTGTTGTAAATTCGCTCCATCTCTACCGTAGTATCTAATATATCTACTTATAAATAATTTACATTTATGATTAATGACAAAGATGATGCGTTCATAATGACTCTTTCCTCCTCGTCCTCCTCCCTTTCTTCTTTCTATCTCCATCCTCTTTCTTTTCTTTAAATAATTCAGGCACAAATCTCATCTGAGTATGAAGGCTCCCTGGATATTCCTATCTCGTCTTGATTACAATAACATTATTTTGTACTAACAACAAGAAATTATGCAGGCACAAAGATGATGCGTTGATAATGACTCTTTCCTCCTCGTCCTCCTCCCTTTCTTCTTTCTGTCTCCATCCTCTTTCTTTTCTTTAAATAATTCAGGCACAAATCTCATCTGAGTATGAAGGCTCCCTGGATATCTCTATCTCGTCTTGATTACAACAACATTATTTTGTACTAACAACAAAAAATTATGCAGACTCACAATCTACCAATCTGAACACAAACATAGAAAATCTTGCAAGCTCAATACATATCTACCGATCTGAGCACATAAACTTTTGATTCTGCTTTTATATTCTGATTTCTTGTCTACTTTTGTAAAAGAATTAAGTTGTAATATTTTATATACTGGTACGAAATTATGTAATTATGTGTAATTAGTTTGTGAAAATACCTACGGATTTAAATAAAAAAAAAAAAGGCGACGACAATAGCATGTGCTTTATTGTTCATTAAATGACTAAAAATTATATTTTATTCATAGATATTTAATGATATTTAATAAAATACCAATTAACAATCTAATCGCATAAAGTCCAAGATGCCAATTATTTATATTTTGTAATTATTTATTGATTAAACAGAGACTCTAGTGTAGGACCTTTAGAGTGGAAAAAGGAGTGACATGAAATGACGTGACTAATTTAATTTTTCATGTGTCGTGTCATGTCGTGTCGTAATCAAAATGTTAAGGGATGGTCACGACAAGCGAATGGTCACGCCACGTGAGTCACATCGTGTCTAAACGTGCCGTGACCAAACATGACTCGCGTGACCATTTGACCATAATTTATATTAATTTATTGAAGATTCACTATTTGGTAAATATATAACGGTCCTAATTACACGTGCTTTGACCACGTGTTGTGCCCTGTCGTGACTAGATTTTTCGCGTGACGTATTATGCCGTGCCAAATTTTCAAAAGATGATCGCATCACGGAAATAGTCACAGTACAAAATACGCAAGTCACGACACGTAACCGACACACGTGCCGTATCATTTTGTGATGGAATCGACTCTGCCGTGCTATTTTTCCTGCTCTAAGGACCTTACAAGAGAGTTACATTAATGATTGACGACATGAGAGAATGGGCCTTAAAGGCCTCCATCAATGGGCTTAAAGAGTTAGTGGGACCACGTCTGCAAGTTGTCCATGTGACGAGACAAAAAGATAACCAGTTTTTATTTTATTTTTTATAATTTTTTGAGAAAAAGAAAACCAGTTGTTACTTGTTAGTTGTTATCATTCGTCTACTACTGAAACTTTTGGCGAAAACATAAATAATAATATGACTTGAATATCTACAATGCTAAAGCAAATCCAATAAAATATAAGATTTGCAATAAAGAACGTACATGCTTAAAAATAATTCATTCGTTCGAAATATATTTCTTGAAATTTATAAATTTTTGCAAGGGCTCTTGAAAAAATAAAAAATGAAAACATCAACTTCTGTTGAAAGGGTCAGGAACGGTCTGATAGGCATCACATTAAATTCGGTACGATATTCGACAAGTATTGTTAGATTCCTCACCAAGATATTGTCATTACTTGAGACATATGTTACTTCACCAAGATTGTATTGTCGTAGTCAGAGGCGGATTCAGAATTTTGATCAGAATTAGACACAAAAACCTTATAAAGTTGTAATTTTTTTCCTAGCAAATTGAAGTGGAATAGTGGATCTAAAAAAGTCACGGTGTTACCGAATGCGTCACGGCATGACTACTCGCGTGTCCCGTGTTGTGACTATCTTAAAAAATTTAGCACGACACAATACGTCACGAGAAAGATTTGGTCATGACACATGGTCACGTGTAAATAGGACTGTTAGATCTTTGATCGAATGGTGAATATTAAACAAACTAACCTAAATTATGAAAATACATTAACAAACGTGACTGTTTACATTTGAACACGTCATATGTAGTTACGGCGTGACTAATGTGTTGTCACCATTCACGTGTTCTAAATTTGATCACGGTACGACACAGTATATATTAGATCCCACCATGTGCTTTGTTTCATGTAGGAACCCAAAACGCATGTGTGGCGATTATCATTTCGGCACATTTAATTGCTGAAATGACTCGATGTAGACTGCGCTGCCAAAAAAAAAAAGAGAAAAGAAGGAAATATGAACCATAGTTCATACTCCCGAAACTTTTATTGATATAAAAAAAAAATACAAATTTTCCAATCTACACCT
The DNA here is from genome assembly GCA_964058825.1 of Carex arenaria. NCBI lineage: Eukaryota > Viridiplantae > Streptophyta > Magnoliopsida > Poales > Cyperaceae > Carex > Carex arenaria. The sequence continues at coordinate 208,957 of CAXKVW010000693.1, forward strand.
CTATATTTATTTTAAAATTTTCCAAATCTTTAATGTCGAGATGCCATCTCGGTACCTATATATTTGTATAAAAATCAAATAAATTATTGATTAGTTTGGTAAAAAAATATTTTCATTTATGATTTCTTAAAAAATTCCAAATTCTAGCATCTTCTTCTTCATTAACTTTTGTACCATTTTCGTATAATTCAGAACATGGACAGGAATGGTTACTTCAAGAAATTAATGCGGAGCTACCAAAGGACGACTTAGCCATTCAAAATAAAGAGATGATAGCTACAGGAGCTTCCTTTTTCTTTTTTATGAATAGCTACAGAAATTTAACTTTAATTATGTATCTCTCAAGAAGTTTACTTGGATATAATTGTGGCACGATCGATTACATCTCGAAGCACCTTTTCAAGGGACCAATATTCTCTGCGGAGCTGATCGGACGGTCCAGATTTTCTCTCAGCCAGTGAGTACTCGGGATAATGGAGGGACAATATTAATTTTGCTTTGAGATTCGTGCCAAAATATTATTTAGTCCGTCCGATCAAAACAAACGGACCAGATTAAAAGCTCCGCAAGAACTCAGCAGAGAATACCATTTCCCTTTGCAAGGTCCCATCAGTACATAATTATTTCTTTTTAAAGGTTTGGCTTTATTTTAATGAAAATAATTGACCAATTATTGTAGAATTCAAAATTTACTTTGAAAAATATTATATATATTAAAGCTGCCAAAATTTAGACATGGTCATGACCAAAAATAAATTAAAAAAACTTAGCATATTCTAATTCTGATGTTGCTATTATTTTATTGATAGTGAAATCAGGAATGGATAAAATATGAGTTCAAACATGTCAGCTAAAAATGAATTTGGACGGATTAAGAGAAAACATTCTTCTTTTTTTTTTTGGATAAACTAGGTAGAGAATAGAGAGTACCTAGTACTTGTTACAAGCAAGAGAAAACATTCTTGGATGATTATTTTGTTCACTCAGATATGTCGTCTGAAACCTCCTGGGGTGCAATATGAGGACTCCTACCATATCCACCTCCAACTATTCATTCACAAATTTTTCCTTTTGGATTGTTAATTTTAAAAATCAACGGTCTAAAAAGGTCTTCGACACGTATTGCTGTTTTCGCAGGGAATTCGTATCCTCTGCATTAACTCAAAAAAAATTCTTTTGAGATAATGCATCTCGATCATTCGATCTGCTTTAAGATCCGTGTAAACTAGATCCGTATCAATATTAAAGAGTCTCAGTGTTAAAATCAAATGGCCGAATTTGTTTTGTTTAAAATAAAACGGTAAATATGTATTAACTCAAAATATTATCTTTTGAGTTAATACAGATGATACGTGTTCGGGAGACATATGGGTTGAACTCAAAACTAAGTGACCATCTGGTATCCTGTCGTGTAAAATAATTCTCTTGTGGAGTCAAAATTATTTGGGTGTCTATTTGAATTATAAAATTCTGCTTTAAGATTTGTATTAGATTAAAATGAATGATGCAGATCTCGTTCTACATTAGATTTGTGGAAATCGGTTATGACCGTTGTTCGTTACATGCTGAATTAATATCAACTAAAATAACTCAAATTTTTAGTTTAGATTCAGACCGTCAGATTTGTTTTGACACAAAAATTAGAGGGATATTTTCATACATACTACCTCAGACCAAATTATTCCAGATAATCGAACGGCCAGGATGTAAACTCAAACTTTGAATTACTTCAGACCAAATTTCTGACGGAGAGCAATTTGGGTCCGATGACCATCGAACTCAAATTTGCATTCAATGGCTTCCATAGCTGTCCGATCTGCTTTAAAATCCGTGCACACAGATATTTAAGCTAACATGCACGTATATTCATACATATCTTAAAGCGGATCGAACAGCTATGAAATCCATCGAACTCAATTGGAGTCTGATGAGCATCGAACATAAATTGCTCTCTTTCTGACGAACAGGGCGGATTCAGGATTTTCGTCGGGGGGGGGCAAAAAATATCAAATCGGATTTAAATAGCTAATCGGGTTCAAATCCATTAATTAATTAAGTACTTAATAAAAAATAATGTTTTAATCTATACTTTTCAATGCTCTAACTTGTAATTTCTGATATTTTAATATATAATTCTTATTATTAATCATAATTGAAGAAATTTATTTTAATTTTAATCCTAAATTTAACACGAACAACAAATTAAATATCTAGCGGGAGAAAAAAAATTTCCAGAGAAAGCCGAGCAGAGTTAATCGAAACATCCCGACTTACACCAAAACGCAAATGCATTTAATTTATCATACCAAATCACGCGTGGTTTAAGGATTGAGTTCGATTCCTTTACGCTGATCATGACAGATCAGATGGTCCCGTTACAGCATCCAGCCGACTCTTCTTATAGATATGCATGTATCAAAAGATGATACACCCAAATGCATTTAATTTCTTATTGAAAAAGTATGTTCGAGGTATCAACTATCATTATCAAGCAGAAACAACCCGGAAATTGCACAAAATCGATCGATAACATCCTTTACAAATTTTGACAAACAATTAATTCATATTCTTGTTTACTTAACAGACGGGTCTAACCACTACTCTAAGAAGTTTTTTTCTGTAATTAATATCTGAAAGGTCTATTATAGGGACCTAAAAGAGTCACAGCGTGACCGAATAATCCGACCTTATCCAGATAGCGACTAGGGGTGCAAACGAACAGATAATCCGACCATATCCGGATCCGTATTTAAAACTTAGATACATATATCTAATATCCAAATATCTGTATAGATACTGATATGGATACATATGTGGTTTTGAATTTTAATTAATAGTATCCGAAAAGTTAATATATAACATATAGTTTTAATTTATATTATAAAAATTTCTATATATATCTACGGATATCCGATATCCGATCTGTATCCGACTACATCCGTTTAATATCCGATCCGTTTGCACCTCTAGGTAGCGTGTAGATTTTACCAACGGGGTGAGATAGCCTTTTCCAGTCTCCTATTCAGAATAATGATTTGTTAATTTGACTAAACAGTGTTAGATTAAACATGATAGCTCAGCCAAAGTTAGTGGTATTTGTCTACTCTTACTTATTCTTATTTAAGAATCGATCCAAAAGTCTGGATTTTCTTTATAAGTCAAACAAAGAAAATCGTGTAGAAAATATCTTTCTTTGCTTTATTTATCTCAATATAATTATCTCAGCAATAATTGGAAAAACTTTCGATTAAGTGAAAACAATTTTATTTATGAATTTCTTATTTAATAAAATGAAATTAGAGAAATGAAATCTCGTGAGAAGACCAAAAAGTCTCAACTTGAAATAAGAGAATATACATACAAAAAAAAAATCCGCATGATGATGTGCAATTATCGTAACTTCATATATTATTGCAATTTTTTCAACTAACATTTTAGTAGAACTATTATCATTATATCATAAATAATTAGGGGGTTTAAACAAAGCAGATTCGAAGCAGATAATGTTGATATACATATCCGTTTTTCAATTAGCGGATACATATACGGATAGTAAATAGATGTCAAAATTCAAAATCAAATTTGCCTTAAAAAGATACAAATACGGAGCGGATAATCCACGAATACGATATGAAGCGAATGATTATCTGATAAATTGAATTATATGAACTTTAAGATATAAAAACTTATTAAGAAAAATTTTAAAATCAAGAAAAAAATTACAAAAAAAAAAGTAAAAAAAAAAAGAGGTAAAGAAATGGAGAAAAGAGAGGAATAGAAAAGAGAAATTAATGGAGAAGAGAAGAAAAGTTTGGAAAACGAAATAGCGGAAAGTAGAAAAGTGCAAAAGTTATACTGTCTCTGGCAGGAATGAACCCACTTCTTCCGGCATTTTTATTCATAAATAAAAAAATAAATAAAATAATATTAATAACCAGATTCTCAAAAAAATTACATCCATAACCAAACCGCCCCCCGGAGAGGCGGTTTAGTCCCCCCCCAACCCGCCCCCCAGTGGGACGGTTTACCCCCAGACCAACCCGCCCCCCGAGGGGGCGGGTTGCTACAGTATTTTTTTTTTTTCTAGAATTTGAATTTTCAATCTAAATAATGAATGTATTTGTTTGAAATTATAGATATGAAATTAATGACTAAAAATAATATGAAATTAAAAGAAAGGAGAAGTAACATCTCTGATCAGTAATCTATTAGTACCTCCTCAGGGCAAGTGCTTTCGTTTGGTCGACTAGATCCTCGCTTTTGATTAACAACCTTTATTTGCTTCACTTCAGTGTTCATTGGCACATTCCTTTAGAAAAAAAATTAATCAGAAAGAACACAGAAACACAGACTGAGATTTACTTACTTATGTACACTAAATCTAAAAATGAGAAATAAAATAGTAAAATAAAACCGTTAGATTTAATCTTACTTATTATTTTCTTTATGCACATACAAAACATTACAATAGCAAACAAAAATGTTCAATCTTACTTACTTATGTCCTCAAATTGTTTTTCAAGATTTTAAAATATATCATTTTTTTTTTCAATCTTACTTACTTAATAACATTATTTAAAAAATATATATATATCATTAATTACTTAATGTTTTTTTTTTTTGGAATCTGAATCTAAAAATGAGAAATAAAATAGCAAAATAAAACTTAGTGTAGCGCATGACTTACACTTAGTTGTGAAACTTAGTCATGTAGGCGCATGACTTACACTTAGTTCTGAATCTAAAAATTGAAGTCATGTAGGCGTTGTTATGTGTAGCGCATGACTTACACTTAGTTGTGAAACTTAGTCAATCACGTAGGCGCTGTCATGTGTAGCGCGTGATTGTGTTAATGAACTATGTCAGAACCTAATGAACTTTGATATAATATTGCATTCATAAAATGTAGGCTAGAAAGGTTAGTATGGTGGGCAATTCTTCAAGCATGTAGGCGCTGTTATGTGTAGCGCATGCTTGAACTCAATTCTGAAATATGCCGATCACGTAGGCGCTGTTATGTGTAGCGCGTGATTGAGGTCATGTAGGCGCTGTTATGTGTAGTACGTGACTTAAAACCAAATATGTGTTTCAGTCGATCGCATAGGCGCTGTCATGTGTAGCGTGTGATCGGATCATGTAGGCGCTGTTATGTGTAGCGCATGATCGAGGCATGGAGCGCTCCGTGTGAATTGCCCCCATCATACTATGGTATTACCCTTACCTTTGTAATTACGACTGTATGGCATTTAACACAATTGTTTTGTAAATAAATCATGATTATATGATAGGGTTGCACAACTAAATTGGATTGAACTTTTAAGTCTATTGTACATGAGCATTGCATATTATGATATTTCATTATGCTTGATGGTTATAGTTTATTAATTGTTTCTCTGGCTTGCTGATTTTCTTTTGTGATATTTGATTATTTCTTAAAGTGAACTTAGATTTTTGGTTCTTGACTGATTATAGTTGGTAACTGAGATTCTTTGGTCCTTAGATTATTATTGTACATGGTCTATATTTGTTTTGTGCTCGGTGTTGTTTTCATTTCAGTTGGTCGGATCTGAGGATAACTCGACTGGAACTGAATACCGCATTGAAAGATTTTCAATCTCTCACCCTTCCATTTTGTGGGTTCCAGGTACAAAGCGCAAGACATGCAAATAAGATGTGAAACTCGAAGACTGCGGGACATGCCACAAATTTTTATAGGTATCGTGGCTCTTGTCTATGTCATTGGTAGTATATGTATATATTTATAAGATTGTGTATTAAAATAAAATCGCCTTGCGCTGACAGCGCGGCGGGTTGTCGGCCCCGCTGTCAGGGTGTGACAATAATATATACATACAATAAAACAGTAGTCTTATAACTTTCAATTCAAATTATTTTAATGCAAAAAATATTAAGTAATTAATGATATATATTTTTTTAAATAATGTTATTAAGTAAGTAAGATTTAAAAAAAAATGATATATTTTAAGATCTTGAAAAACAATTTGAGGACATAAGTAAGTAAGATTGAACATTTTTGTTTGCTATTGTAATGTTTTGTATGTGCATAAAGAAAATAATAAGTAAGATTAAATCTAACGGTTTTATTTTACTATTTTATTTCTCATTTTTAGATTTAGTGTACATAAGTAAGTAAATCTCAGTCTGTGTTTCTGTGTTTTTTCTGATTAATTTTTTTCCTAAATGAATGTGCCAATGAACACTGAAGTGAAGCAAATAAAGGTTGTGAATCAAAAGCGAGGATCTAGTCGATCAAATGAAAGCACTTGCCCTGAGGAGGTACTAATAGATTACTGATCAGAGATGTTACTTCTCCTTTCTTTTAATTTCATATTATTTTTAGTCATTAATTTCATATCTATAATTTCAAACAAATACATTCATTATTTAGATTGAAAATTCAAATCCAAAAAAAAAAAATACTGTAGCAACCCGCCCCCCCCGGGGGGCGGGTTGGTCTAGGGGTAAACCGACCCACTGGGGGGCGGGTTGGGGGGAGACTAAACCGCCCCCCCGGGGGACGGTTTGGTTATGGATGGAATTTTTTTGGGAGTCTGATTATTAATATTATTTTATTTATTTTTTTGGTTATGAATAAAAATGCCGGCCACTTCTTCATTGGAAGAGTTGGTGTCTTACCAACTGCGCTAGGCAATGCAGCTATCGGTACAGTAAAGGATTTTAGTCCCACTATTGAAGTTACAAGTTAGTTGGACCATTATATAAGACAGGGAGGGCTACAAACTATTGAACGAAAGTGGCTCTAATATAATACAATTCAAAATTTTATTTTTTAATCACGGTTGTTGGTAGATCAAAATATTTACGTACTTGTTATATAAGAATAAAAATATTAATTTGAAAGGTTATTTGAATCTTAGGCACATTAAGAACATCTTATTTAAAACAAAAAAGAAGAAAATCCAAATAGAAAAATAAAATAAAACGAAAGAGGCAAAAATAGAAAAATAGCATGTCTAAATAAATTTATAAAATTCACTCTTTTAATAAAGCATAAAATATTAAAATTATACTGAATAGTTTAATTTTATTGTTATTTTTAATCATCGAACTAATCAGAAAATAATATCGACCATATATGTTTGGTTCTGATTTATACTGTTACCAACCCGATATGCTAGGTATCATATATAAGCAATATAGTTGCTTATCTTATCAATGCATACATGTGCATCCCATACTGTCATCTTTTACTCGAATAATAACAAAATGCCAATTTTTTCACTACAAAAAAAATTTAAAAAAAAGTACCAAATCAAAAGATAATTTCAAAATTTTCAGATCCTCTTTGAGTTGGGCGTAACATGCATTTTCCAACCAATAAACAAACTCAAATTTAGTCGGCAAATTTAATCTAAAAAATGCTTTCAAATAACAGGATGGAAATGCAACAATTGGAACAATTAAATCATAATGAGTATAAGGAGAACAAAACAGAGCAACCGGACAATTTTAAGGCAGTTTAGAATTGACAATTTAGATTAACCACCAGTTTATTTCTATTTGGAGCAATTTTACACTAATGAAATAAAGATCACATTACGAAGCTGTACCATTCTGACCACATTATAAATATCTGAAAATTTCAAGATCAGTGAGACTGTGAGAGCGAAATTACATCTGGACATTCTGATTCTGTGCAAAAATAGATATACGGTACAGGTTCCATTCTATGCAATAAACCAATTCTCTGTTAACATCAAAATATGACATCTAGAAAAAAATATAAACCATAAAAATACTGGTTTATAAAATACATACTAGAAAACATAAATTACCATTTTATGTGACCCAAGTGTAACCTGACCTACTGAGTTGGGCACTGATGTTCATTTTCGGTTAGACCGATAATAACAAGAAACAATTCCGATTTTCGTGGTGTAAAACAACCAACATGGCTGGTGGCAAATCAAGCAAGCAATGGAGGATGCAGTTCTTTAGTACCGGTACTATGGGAAAAGAGCAAACAGGAGGTACCGGTCGGTTAATGGGGCGTACCAGTACAGACATGGATAGAGAATTAATTATAGATGTAATTGTGTAGAATTAGATGTTGTAAGCAAATTTATTAATACAACTTTGATACTCACTAGTCACTACCAAGTTCTAAAAAAAAACAATTCGGATTTTCAAAGAGTAGAAAATGTGAATCGCATATTTCAAAACTAAAGAGAAATTGAAAACCAAAATGACTTGTCAATTGGCGCTAGTATTTCAACACACATTTATTTCCAAATATGTTGTTGTGATACCAATGGAGTTGCCGTTGCTATTGCTGTAGGGTACATTTGGTTGGATTGAGAATAAACTATTCGGAATAGCTTATTCAGTATTTGGTTATGTTAGAATAACTAGAATAGTGAATTGAAATTTTTTGTCTTATTAGAATAGACTATTCCTAAGAATTGATATTTGACAAATAATAACTATTTTTGATTTGGTTATTCTAACTATTATATTAATTATATATCTGACACACAAAGAAAAAAAAAAAAAAAGATTACAACTAAAATTTAAGTCTCTGTTACGTTGTTGTTAGTAATAAATTTTAGTTTGAATATAATTTTACACTGCAATCCTAATTCAGGTTGAAATTGAATTTGAGAAAGTGATAAGTTATCGTCTCTATCAAAGCTACTACTGTGATCTTGCTAAAATGGCGTGCAAAAAGTGGCCCCAAAAAGAGAAAGGAAAAATGGAAAAGGATATGGCATCAGGTTTTGTTTGGTTAGCTGTCAATTGTTGTGGTCCAGGAAGAAATGTGGACTTAATTCGTCTGTACAAAACAAAATCAGTGCAACCTCTCATTATGTATTATTTTATGGTAGTTTAACTAACCATCACACAAATTATTATTTTAAATATGACCTCACCACACAAAAAGACACACAGAGAGGCATCAAATTAACTTTACTTGAACCAATGAAAATGTTTTGAAGAAGACGGTTTCTAATTGCGGAATTTTGTATGGTTCAATTTAAGAAAAAGCATTTAAAGCATGACAACATAGAAACAACTTTTATCATAACTCCTTGTACTGTTGTTGCTTGGGCATATTTTGCAAAAAGCAACCAACCAATTCATAGAAATTGCTTTTTCTCAATTGAGTAGTATTTATCGTAGTTCTGCTCATAGAGATGAAAACAGAATGGATAATATCCGATCCGTATTCGATCAGTACAGGAACACTTAGATGTTGATATTCGATATTTGAATATCTGTGTAGATAAGATACTGATATGGTCTTAAGTTTCAATTATCCATATCCGAATAGTAGATATATACAATATATTTTAATATATATTATGAAAAAATTATGTTATTTACTATTATAATCAATAGATAAATATTACGAACTTCAATATTTTTTAATATTTTTATATTATTTTAATAAATATCTGATCTGATTATGATCCGTATTCTTATCCGTCTGATATGTCTGATATTCGCTTTGTATCCGTATTCAGAAAATAAAAAAGAGATATAGATATGGTTTTACCACTGTCCGCTCTGTTTTCACCTCTAACTGCTGAATATGTAAAAAAAAATATTTTTTTTACCGTTTGATTTTGTGCTACATAAAATTAAAAATTTATAAAAATTTCAAATGTAAATGCATTTGTCATCGCTTTCAAAGATTTAGTTGTTGTTTGAAGTTTGAAGCTGATTCCATAAATTCTGAGTTGAGTTCATCAAATACATTGATAAATTTAATTACATACTAGCATCATTGAAAAATCTAATGGGCTAAAAAATTTCTCCAATGTTAAAAAAAACATTTTTATTTTAAAAAATTTCCCAAGTAGATAATGCGATAATATTAATAATATTAATAGGCAACATATTTTTCAAAAAATAAATGTTTCCTGGGGGAGTCTTATTATGTGTAGTACTATGCTACGCATTTAATTGCTTGTAACTTTGGTACCTCTTGATCTTCTGCAACTGCAAGTGTGAAAATCCAAGTTGTTATTTTATATTAAATAAGATGTACATATAAGATGGAGCTATAAAATTAGAAAAAAAAAATAGTTACCAAGTTAATATTATTAATTAGTACGGAAAATATATTTAAATAATGAGAAGGGATCACTTACAACATTTGTAAGTTACAATATTTTACAACAATTCGGTTTTGTAATTTTAAAAGTCCGGACCAAATTTTACATTTTTTATTTTTTTAATATGTTACTATTTATTAAATATTTTACAAAATTTTATTTTTAGACAATTCTGAATCACTGAAAAACATCAGTTTTGTAGAATACATAATAAATAGTAGAAAAAAAAATTAAAAAATGTAACATTTGATCTCCGAGCACATTTTAATATAGAAATCGTGTTGAACGGTTTGAATTGACTGTTTAGACTTTGAAAATTACAAAATCAAATTATTGTAAAATGTTGTGACTTATAAATGTTGGAAGATGTTGTAATTTTCAACAATGGAAGATGATGAGAATTTTTAAGAATCATTCATTTGGGATTCATGTTACAAATATATCAGAAGATCAGATCAAAACAATCACTTACAAAAAGCCTCAAAACCATTTCCGTGCTTGTTGCATGCTCTCCATGATTTAATAAAGCACAGTTCCAACAGAGTAAATCCATAATTTGGGGAGGATTATTGGACTGTCCTCTTCTTCTTTTTCATATTCCTTAAGTTTTTTACAATGCGTGAGTTTCACACTTTTGAGCTGTCCCACCATACACTCATAAATAATTATTCAGAACCTTCTGGGACCTCTTTCTAATTTCGTACTGTAAGGACACCATCAAATTCCAGCTCATAATCATTTCAATGTCCCACCAAATGATTATTTTAAGAATTTTGATACTCATCTTGAATAAATATGTACAAATTCTAGTGCTTAATCCTTCTCTAAAGTACTAAGAAAAAGAAAATCCTCTCTAAAATACTACTACTACTAGCATGTGCCATTTGGCAATGTGAATTTGCTATTAAATTTTTTTATTTCTCATAACCATTTGATGCCCGGTTCAAACCGACCGGTTCAGCGCCGGTCCGAGCTTCTCTTTCCAGAACAGCCTTTCACGGCTCCCATCTCCTTTAACCACTTCTACAATATACAAACCATCCCTTACCCAACGAGCCTCAACATTTGCAACGAAATGACCATTTTGCCCCTCTATCCGGATCCCTTCTGACCCCTTCTCTCCGCTGCTCCTCAACACCATCTCCTCCCCTTCCACTGCCTCTTCGATCCTTGTCAGAACCGACTCAGCCGGTTCGGCCGTGAGAAACCGCTCCCGGACCGACATGGCCGGGTCAAAGATCCGCGACAGATCGCACCCAGCAGACAACGAAATTATGTCAAAAGCATTCAAAACCCGTTTTTCTTCCGGTTTGTCTTCTAATTTGAACTCCTCCTCGTGTGATCGCATCTCAGCCGTCCATTGGGTATCATCAATGCCGCTCAAAAACCAAGGATGGCTGGTTATACCATCCGTACCTTCGAGGGTGATTCGGGTCTGCGGGTTTGCATCCAACATCATACAAATTAAACTCCGTAACCCCGGTGACATCCACTTTGGTAACCGGAACTCACCCCGGTAAATCTTTCGATACATGGTCATCAAATTCGGGTGATTAAATGGTAAATAACCAGCACAAAGAACAAATAGAATTACACCACACGACCAAACATCGACCTTCGAAGCTTCGTACCCTTTCTGAGCAAGAACCTCAGGCGCCACATAAGCCGGGGTCCCACATACAGTATGAAACAACCCGTCGGAGTGGGTTAAACCCGATAGCGAACCAAGCCCGAAATCTGCGATTTTCAAGTCGCCATTTTCATCCAATAGAATGTTTTCGGGTTTCAAATCTCGGTGAAACACACCTCGCGAGTGGCAATATCGTAAAGCTGAGATCAACTGTCTCAAGTACTTCCTTGCGGTCTCCTCTGGCAGCTTGCCGCGCGACTCAACGCGTGTGAACAACTCGCCGCCACGCGCCAATTCGAGAACCAGATATATCTTCGAGCGTGATGCGAGTACTTCGATCAATCGGAGCACATGCTTGTGGCGGAGCTTGCTCATTAATGAAATTTCCCGTACCGCCACTGCGGCAGGAGACTTTGTCGATTTTGAAAATACTTTTAAGGCGACATGACTGTTGGATTGGAGGTCGCGTGCGAGATAGACCTTAGCAGAGCCACCTCGGCCAAGAAGACGACCGAGCTCGTACCGGTTGAAGAGAATCCGACCAGTACTAGCACCGGTATCGGAGCTGGTGCTGGGGAGAGATGAGGTAGGACTTTCAGGCTCCATTGATGAACAATGGCAGGTGAAAAGAGAGATGGGTACAACGATTGCTAGTTTCGGATAGGAGAGGTGTTCATACCGGCACTAATACAAGCGTGAGGAAAGGTGGTTTCTTGGAAGGAACGGGGTGGGGGAGAAACTCTTTTTCTCTTTGGGTTGGCGTAAGGGGAAGGAACACGGCCCACTCGGCTATTAATGGTTGGGGCTCGCGGCTTGTGGTCTGCTGTGACCGCGTCTGTCTTTTTATTATGATGGTCTAGCAGTTGTAGGCCGCGGGGAATTCGCATCCTCTGAGATATCTCAAACTTTGCATGATTTTTTGGAATATCTCAATCGTTCAAATATATTCTGCACGAATCTCTAAGCTCAAATAATACTGGTCCCCTACGGTTTCCCGAATAGACACCGGACACGTTGGTCACGCAAAAATTGAGATATCTCTGAGGATATGCTGCACCCCGCGGGATGAGAAGGTTTTAGCGAACTACTTGGGAGAGCAGTTTGTCTCCGATGCCCATTGGACTGAAATTGGGTTCGATGGGCTTAATAACCGTTAGATCCACTTTAATATTCGTGCGCATTTTATTTAAAATCCGTACGCACGGATCTTAAAGTGTATTGGATGGTTATAGAGCCGATCGGACCCAAACTGCTATCGTTACTTGGGTGGATTGACGAATCTCATGTGTGCAAGGGGTACAGTATATCACCGCATATATAGTTCACGCGGTACGAAGCTGATGATAAATGTGATTGAATATGTGCCTTGTGAGTTGGGAGTTTTGAGTTATGAGTTGGGAGATGCTTGAATATTCATTCGAAAATGATATTTTGGACATATCATTCCAGCAATTATTGTTTGAGTTTTTTTATAGTTTTTTAATTTATTCAATTCTAGTTATGTGATTTTTTTTTTGTAACCTTTTTATTCTTAATTTAAGTCGCATTTCCAATTTTATAAGTTTAATTTTTACATTCAGAATTTTGTTTTTTTTGGGAATTTAATATTTTTAGACGAATAACTACAACAATAAAATTGTTAAATTAACAATTAATGACCTTTTGGGTTAACATCATTTTAGTAATTATTGTTTGAAATTTTTTTATAGTCTTTGTATTAATTCTACAATTCTAATTATATCTAGTAATTTTATATTTTAACTTTTTCATTCTTAAGTTCGCATTTCCTATTTTATAATTTTAATTTTTGCATTCAGAATTTTGTATTTAGTTTTATACTTTTAGATGAATAATTACGTCAATAAAATTGTTAAATTAACAATTACTTCCCATTATAGTAATTAAATTAATAATTTTAAACTTTTGAATTAATTTTAGTACAGAGTCAATTGGTCAAAATTAGAAAGCTTAGAAATTAATTTAATGCATTGTAACTGAGATGAAAATGTAATGCATAGCTAATAATAATTGGTTGGTTAATTCCAATTTCCCAATATTATGAGTTTCATAAAGAATACTAATGTTTTAATTGTCAATAAAATTGAAATTGAAACATTGTTCGTTTAAAATATAAAAGAATGAAATTTTATACATGGAATGGTGAAAAAATTCGTCAAATGTGAAATGGAAAATGAATTCGCACCGTATTCGTGATCTAAAGCAAAGAAAACGAAGGAGACAAGTTTATTTGGTGTGACTTTTACGCTGATTTGATGCTAAATTGCTTTATAAAAGAAACTATGTGTTTTATAAGATTTCTAAGAATATTTTTTTCATGAAAAGTTGCTGCTGATCGAGAAATTTCAATTTCAGATTCTTTCTATTATTTTCTTTCTCATCTCTTCTAGTGAATTGTCATTTATTTTTGGAGGAATTTCTATATATGTCATTCAAAAAATTTGAAATTGCATATTTATCACTCCAAATTTTATAATTACTTATTTACCAATCTAAATTCTAATAACTCACATATTTACCCAATATATTTTACATATATTACAAATATACACAAAACTCATAGTAATAATTTTAAAAACTACAATTAATTAAGAATTAATTAAAACTTGATCCATTCTTCACATTTGGATTGGACTCTTGTCTTCTCCAGCTCTCGCCTGCACCCATTGCATGCTCTTTATAACCACTCTCGTTGTCTCCCACGTGACTCGCTATCTCATTATTACAACCAGCTTCTGAAAGTAGAAGTGTTGCGGATACAATTAGCTGCTTGTGTGGGGTGGTAGGAGAAAGCGTGGCTAAGATTGCTATTGCAATTGGATTTGAATGAGGTGGTGGCATGGAACACATCGGGGTGGTCCGAGAAGCACATCTTAATGATATTCAGGGGCGGAGGCACATGTATCAAATGGGGGTCAATTGACCCTCATTTATTTTCAAAAACTAATTATTATATATGCTACTTTTGTATATTTTATAGTTAAATGTTAAGGGTACATAATAAATGATCCTCATTGATTCTCTAAAAATTTTATATAGTTAACCCCCATTCATTTTTTAAGAAAAAAATAGACTATTAAAATGTGTACAACTTGAAGACATATAACATTTTATGTTTTTGACCCCCATTAGTCAAAATTCTACCTCCAAGACTGATGCTATTATTCATTGTCAGAGCCGGTACAGGTGAATGAGTTCACTTTTATAATCCTCGATTAATTGTAGTTTCTAAAATCTTAAACATAATTTATTTCAGATTTGAGTATATTTAATATATATTTAAATTATATTGAGTAAATATGTGAGTTATTAGAATTTAGAATGGTAAATATGTAATTGTAAAATTTAGAGTGGTAAATACGTAATTTTATGATTTTTGAGAGGTATATATGAAATTGTCCCTTTATTTTTTATTTCGATGGACTAACATTTCTAAATGTGATTGACATTCTATGTATAAATTTTATTACTTTTCCAAGACATAAATATAGCAATATAGCCAAAAAAAAGTTGTTTAGTCAAAGTACATTGACAAATTCCTTGTTACTGTGAATCCACATCGCACTGACACGCCTTTGAAATTAAAATACCAATATCAAGAGTATTAAGCCTCTATATTTTATTATTTTTCAAGTTATGTCACATGATTAATATCAGAGACGGAGCTAAAGTATTAGAATGGGTCAATGGACCCTCTTTTTTTTTCAATTTTTTTGTTTACAACTTATTTTATATATAATTTTTACTAAAATGTTACGAGCAATGTAAAATGACTCTCATTCACACATAATTTTTTTTATATAATTGACCTGTATTTAAGTTTGATCTCATAATTTAAAAGTCTGATTCTGTCTCTGATAGTATTTTATCTTTCTAATTCAATTTATTTCTCTTTATTTGTTTTGTCGGATTACTCTTGCATTATGCTTTTATTTTTTTCTTAATTAAGGTGTAATTTTTGTTTTTCTCCGTTAAATTGTCACATAGTTAATGTATTTATTGTTTTGAAAAAAAAAGGTCTGTCTCTAAATTTGTTAATACAAAATATTTTTTATATACTTATTTTTGTTTAAAATTAATATTTTTTAATGTAGAGTTTGTAACACAATTGATGATCCCTAGTCATTGGTATTGTTCATAATTTCATATATTATATACCTTTCTATTTTCGGTAATTTATAACTCTTGTTGACACGGCAAGTTTGTGCAACATGCAATTGGTTCAAATGGTAATAAATAAATTGTACATAACTTAATTTGGTAATTCAAATGGCGTGAAAAGATTGGTAATTTAATTTGATATTTGGGATTGGTGTGATTTTAAGCAGCCGCAATAGTAGACTTAATAGATAATTCAGAAATGATCAAATTCAAACGTGATTTTTAAGGTAATAAAAGTTTACTGTCTAATTGCACATATTTGCATTTGTAGTTATGTTATTCAGTTACATGGAGGTTGATGATCAAATTTAGATATAATTGGTTGAAGCATTAATTTTGAGGGATGCTTATGCCTAAATACTTTTATTAAAAGGAAGACTACGGGGATTTGAATTCATTGTTGGTCAAATATGTACGTATCATTTTTTTTTTAACTATTGACTGTGGCAGCCATGAGAATATGTAGATATCATAATATACAATTGTAACAGATAAAATATTGCCATCAAATTTATCGCATATTTAGAGGTGCTAAATATGCGACCCGATACCACGATACCTGTCTAAATACCTGAGAAAGTGATAATACCATTTTTTTTATAATTATTTAATATAAAAATATATATTAATTACAATAAAAAGTCAATTATTTATAGTATTTAAAAAATCATAATATATATCATATCAAGATTAATAATTAATTTCTTTATTTATTTTAAATCAAATGTCATGTCACTCACATTTTATCTATTAATTTAATAAATAAAATTTATTGCTTTTTTGTACAGATTATTGAAATCAAATATATCACGTTCACTTTTTGATTAAAAAATTTCGAAGCTAATAATTCATTCTTTATCTCTTTGTCTATCATGTACCTACTCTGGATCCGAATCGGACCCAATAATCCAAAAACATATTATGAGTATCTATCTATCTATCCAGAACCGAAAGACTAGATCAAAAATATCTACGGATAAATAAATATCTGGATCCAGACCTGACCCAATTTGAAACTAATAAGCATATGAATCGAAATTAAGACCTGAACACTTATAGGGTACAGATCCAAATATCATAATATTCGGATCCTATCCGACCCGATATGACCTCTACGCATAATATGCAATTTTAAATATAAATTTGCTGTAAAATCACATTTTAAATATAAATTTGCTGCGATTCTTTGGAATAGCAGGTTCCTACTTTTTCAAATTCAACAATTTATTTTTTGAAATGCACAAATTTAGAAAGCAGATGTTTTTATGCACAAATCTCGAAACAAATGAATGGTTAAATTTGAAACAGCAGGAACCTGTGATTTCAAAGAATTGTAGCATATTTATTTCCACAGTAAGTTGGTTCGGGTGTTCAAGGAGAACAAGGAGGCCATTGGATGGACCATAGATCTTTTAATAGCAATATAAAATCATAAAATTGACAATTTTATACAATACAAAAATAATTATTTGAATCATATTTAGAATTCTTTTTAAGAAAAAAAAATGAAAAATAGAAACCATCTTATTTACCTATATATATGCATATTCTTAGTCTAGTGACGAGGCTTTGTTATTATGAATGGTGTATATTGATATGTATTATGAATTAATATATTTATTTTGAAGTCGAAACAGTTGATCTGAATCGTTTAATATGATTCTTCTATGAAAATATACTTGCAGGCTATATAATAAGATTTGGTCCAAATGGCTTTGGACCTGACACCATCCAAAGCCTCTAAAAATTGTACGATTAAAGTCCGAACAATCGATCCGAACAGTTCAACATGATTTTCATATTAAAATGTGCTCAGAGATCAAATTTTATAATTTTTGGAAATTTTTTATTATTTTTTTAGATACGTACAATATTATTGTTTTTGGACCGTTCAGAAACAATGATTTTGTATGTATCTAAAAAAAATAGTAAAATTTTCCAAAAAAAATATAAAATTTGGTCTCTGAGCACATTTTAATATGAAAATTATGTTGAACGGTTCGGATCGACTGTTCAGATTTTAATCGTACGATTTTTAGAGGCTTTGGACCATTTGGACCAAACCTCATCCCCTAAATTTTATACTTTTAGTTTTTTTTTACTATTTTTATAGACTCAAATGAGATAAAGTAGTCTGTAAATTCGATTTACATGCGTTATACCATATGAGAGCCTCACGTCTCAATTTCTTGACAATTGGAAAATCATAATGTGAAACATTATTAAATTTAAATTTTGTTGAATATATTCCGTGTATTTTTGTTTTTGTTTTGGACAACTGGATATATTCCGTGTTGGTACAGCGGTAACAGCGCAAAGGCAATTAATTTACGGCGTAGGTCGTCGACACGTGCTAATAATAGATATTATGAACATTCTCTCCTTGTTCCTGATATATATTAATATATATAGACACTAACCAAGGAGCCGAACAAGGTTCCAATAAAATCATTCCACCTGGAGGAGGGTATTAATTAAATTACACGAAGAAATGCTCAGAAGTCAGAAGTATGGGACAAACTTGGGTCCGATGCCCATCGGATTCAAACTGAGTTTGATGGTTTCTATAACCGTCCGATTCCCTTTAAGATATGTGCGTATTGCATTAATATTCTTGCACATTTTCTTTAATACATGTGCACGGCTCTTAAAGCAGATCAGACGGTTAAGGAACCCATCAGACCCAAGTTTGTCCCCAGAAGTATGTTCCACCATTTTTTGGCTGTTACTTTAATTTATAAATTGTGATGGTATTTCAAATACCCATATTATTTAGTTAGGAGGGACAACCAGCTGGCTCGTCTAAGTTACGAGTGAGTTGACTTTAGAAATTCAAGTTGAAATTTCAGCTTGAAATTGTCATGAGCTGAGTCTGACTGGACCTTGTTTTAAGAAGAAAGTAAAATTTACAAATTTTTTGGACCGAGTTAAACCGAATTGGATAGTATAAAATTCACACAAATTCACAAATTGATGTCTAGCTGAACTAGCTCGAGAGTTGGCGAGCAAGCTAGATCCTACCTTGAACTCGTTAATTTTGAACCGAGCTAGTGGCGAGCTGACTCGTTAACAGTTTGGTCCACTAATGAACGAGAACAAGTCAGATGTGAGTCACAATCGAGTCACAAGCTATGACTTTTTTTGCCAAACCTAAATTTAGCATATTGATTAATATTCTTATTATTAACCTCCAAATTAAATTAACAGTGACTTCAGAGATATCAATTTTACTATTTTTCTTACTTTTGTATACGGAAAATCATTGCATATATGTCTGTGTATGCTAATAATTAATATCTTGATATTTTCTAAACCAGTCATACGTTATCACATAAAAGTAGTACGTAAAATATAATTTTTAATAACATAAAGTTTGTAATATTACCTTGTGTTTGATAATGCTCTTGACTCCATTGAATATAATTGGGGAGTACAAAATTTCTTAAATTTATGTTTTTATATATTCTTTTACTATTTATAATAATAAACAAAGGCGTTTCACCCTTGAAGTAAGGAAAGTCAATGCACATGCCCTCAATGCATATATCCATGTGATAACCATGCACATAACTTTGTAATTAAATGTACACATTTGTTTATATTTGAATTATCCAATATTTAAATCTGTATAGTCAGATATCCGATGTTTGATTTTAACTATTCCGTCTCTAGACTTGAACCAACATGACTGTTTTTTTTTTTTTTTTAAATTATAAAAGTACTGAATATCTTATTCGGTACATGAAATAAGTCCTGGGAGAACAACTGTTTTTCTTGAATTTTAAATTTTTACAGAAATTTATATGTTTGGACCGACTTTGTCCTCTTGGATATTTTTGTTGCCCTCCTTTGGAATTCTAATTTGTAATTTGAGTTAAATTTAGAATTGAAATTAGAATATTTTTTTTGAATAATTGATAAAATAGCAAGTTTCTTTTCTTTTTTTATCAATAATTTTTTTTTCTCTTTACAAGATCCAAAATTGACTGGTTAGTGTAAGCTTATCCATGTGGTTATGCATTCTTGAAAAATAAATCAACTTTCTGAAAAATTCTGACTTATTAATTAAGATTAGAAATTAGAACATTATTTTTTTTTTATTTTATCCAATTAGCTAAGAGTTTGAATTCAATTCACTAAGAGTGTGCAAAACGTGCTAAACTATATAACTTGTTTTGAAATATAACAATATTTTAATATGTATACGTTTTAAAATTGATTGCATTTTCATTGTTCTCTCTTGTTTTTACTCTCTCTCTCTCTCTCTCTAATTTTTTTTATCATTTGTTTGGACGCCCAGTCAACGAATGCTATTATCTATTTGCAACGTGTATATTTTCACATATTTGCTGTTAAATAGCTTATATTATTGACGAATTTATTTAATAATTGCATCAACCAGAAAAATAATTTTTAAATATAAGTTTTTAACTTTCATATACGTTCTTGATATTTAAATAATATGAAAAGTTAACTTTTTAGTAGGGTCACCACATAGTTAACAATGAAATATTTTCAAAATGCGCCCGAATATTAATTTTCAAATATTTTTATATTTTTTGTGTAAATTTGATAATGGTTTAGTTCTCTATGTTTATTTTATCTGAGCCTATTCAGAACATTATTTTAGTAATTAATTTTCAATAAAGAATATGGATTATTTGACAATAGTTATTTTGACAATCTTGACAATGAATTTTTAAAATTTCAACTAAATAAAAAAAATAAAACGTAAACTATAAGTTTGTTATTGTATATTTAGATAGTTCAACAATAAAATTTTCTGTCATTCAAGTATTGTATATATTGAAATTTTAAATCATGTGATATACAGTGAAGCATATATAAAATATTATCATATTTAGTAGACATGATATGTGGATAATATAAATTATGTTTATAATATTAGATTCCACATTTCACCTTTATTTTTGAAGGTTATCAAAATTAAATATTGTTAGGTAATCCTCTATTTAATAAATGGCGTTGTTGCGTGTTGCATCCCAATGCATGCATGGGTCTATACATGCTAGGAGAGGCAAACTCTGTAGCTATCCTTAAATGCAGAATAACATTGTTTGTGATTATTCCGTGTCGTGGCTCGTGTGTTCTGTGCTGTTATTATTTTTGAAAATTTAGCACAGTACGTCACGCAAAAAATCCAATCATGATACGTCACGTCACGTGCAGGGGCGGACCCAGAGTGTATCAGGGGAGGGGTAGCCGCCCCTCCTGGATTTTGAGTTTTAGTGGAGATCCTATTGGTTTAGACTGGCTTTGCCCTCCTGAATTTTTTTTGAATGTCTAATTAGTAATTCGGATTAAATTTAGAGTTAAAATTAAAATTAATTTCTTGAATTATAATTGGTAATTAGAATTATAAGTTAGAACATCAGAAATTACAAGTCAGAGCATTATAAAGTATAATTTAAAGCATTATCTTTTATCGAATACCCAATTATTTAATGGGTTTAAATCCAGTTAGCTATTTAAACCTGATTTTATATTTTTGGCCCCCTGACGAAAATCCTGAATCCGCCTCTGGGTACGTGGTCACGCGAGTCACGTGTAATTAGGACTGTTAAGTCTTGATTAAATAGTGAATCTTGAATAAACTAACCTAAATTATGAAAAAAATAAATTAAACGTGATCAGTTACGTTTGAACACGGCACTCGTGACTCGCGTGCTGTGATCAACTCTCAATATTATGGTCACAACACGACACGACACGATATGTGTAACTGTTCACTTAATCACGGCACAGCACGTTAAGATATTGATGGTTTGGCCCTAGTTCATTTTATTTTATTTTATTTTATTTGTGACGTGTTATTGGTAGTGATTAATTAATTAAGAATGAGACGGTGGGATGACAAGCAGGCAGTCTCTTTTTGTACAAGAGGAGATGAAATACGAATTAGCCTATTACAAGCAGTCCAAGAGATTGGAATCAAATAAAATAGATTAATTAGTTGTCCCACCAAATTTGATCTGTTCAATATATGAAATTTCCAATACTGAATTATAAACACTTAATAAGACAACGCAGATTGTCCAATTTTCTTTTATGGAAATTACTTTTTATTAAGAATTCAGCGGACGGATTCAGGATTTTCGTCGGGAACAAAAAAATATCGAATCAGATTTAAAATCCCAATTGAGTTTAAATCCATTAACTAATTAATTACTCGATAAAAGAACAATGCTTTAATTTATATTTTCCAATGCTTCGACTTGTAATTGTAATGATGCTCTAACTTATAATTTTAATTACCAATTAAAATTCAACAAATTTATTTTAATTTTAATTCTAAATTTAAATTGCAAATCAAACATACAGAGGGAGCAAAAAAAATT
Organism: Carex arenaria; assembly: GCA_964058825.1. Taxonomy (NCBI): domain Eukaryota; kingdom Viridiplantae; phylum Streptophyta; class Magnoliopsida; order Poales; family Cyperaceae; genus Carex; species Carex arenaria. The sequence continues at coordinate 231,225 of CAXKVW010000693.1, forward strand.
TCAGAAGAGGGCAAAGTTGGTTGGGACCGATAAATCTCCACTGAAACTCAAAATCCAAGAAGGACAGCTCCCCCTTCCTGAACCATGTGAGTCTGCCCCTGTTCAGCTTAATAGTCGAAATATTTGAACCGAATATGTTGTTCACATGTGAGTAGAAAAATTCTACCAACATAATTTATCCGTTTATTTATTCATGATCAAGACGGTTATAATTAAAGTATGAAGAATATTGAGTTTTGAGAAGACACAACTCATACATCAATTATTACTGTCAAAATTATTTATGAATGGATGGATGAACCTGACACAATTTTCCTATGCACAGGTAATTCGGTTCCCAAATATTATAGCACACAAATTTTAATATTATAGCACTCGTAATTGACTACTTATTTACTTTTCTTTTAATTTTTATATTTCGTCATATATATTGTGTACAGATGTGCTACTTATTGATGTTATATTTTTTATGCGCTCCATGGAAGTACATGTAGTTTCTAGTAGGGTGGCAAAAAATGCTCGTAGCTCGTGGCTCGATCGTGACTCGCATCTATCTCGTTTGTTATTGGATCGGGCTGTTAACGAGTCAGCTCGCTACTAGTTTGGTTCAGAATTAATGAGTTCAAGCTGGGGCGTAGCTAGCTCGCCAGCTCGGCTAGGCACCAATTTGCGAATTTGTATGGATTTGTATGCATTTTGTACTGTTAAGCTCGGTCTAGCTCGGTTTGGCTTGGTCCAAAAAGTTTGTAGAATTTATTTTCTTCTAAAAACAAGGTCCAGCCAGACCCAGTGAGCCAACTCGAGCTGGCTCGTCACGATTTTAAGCTAAAGTTTTAGCTCGGAAGCTCTAGATCTAGCTCGCTCGGCTGTAGCTCGGTCCATAATTAACGAGTTGAGCCAATGCCTAGCTCGGAACGAGCCAGCTCGTTGACACCTCTAGTTTCTATAATGAAAATATTATAAAGAACTGCTATTTTTATTTGTTTGAAAGATAGAAGTTTAAAACCACAACTTGATTCTATTAATTGATATAACAAAACAGTACGACATATAAACAAAAACAAAAAAAACTCAGATGAGAATCAGTGTTATAAAATGCAGACTATGCGACTGTATATGTGTATTCGGTTTTAATTTGTATAGAAATATGTATGTGGTCAATATATGCAGTTCTGCATATTTGGCTCCATATTTGGCCGCATATTACTACTGCATATTCAGCCGCATATTACTACTGCATTGCCGGCCGTATATAATTATTACCGCATATTATAGCATACTTATTTGTATGATACCACATATTACTGCATACTACTGCATATTACCGCATATTACGATATACTTGTTTACACACACATTTTCACTTTAAAATCCACATATATAAGTACGCATAAAATTTTGCAAATACGGTGTCCTTTTACATACCGTATAGAAATATTTAAAAACATTGACGAGAATTGAACCTAATTAAAGGCCTATAACTTACAATTTCCATTAATTGAGATAAAAAAAAATAGTGTACCAAATAAACAAAAACAAGTCAATGAGAATTGAGCCTAAAAACATTTGTACAAGCTGAGTTTATAACTTTATACTAATTAAAGATCACACAAGTCTAAGTTTGAATAATAATATTTCTAAGAAATAAATAAAATAAATAAACTCATTCATTTATCCCAATTATTATAGCTCAATTATTGGTCATGACGCAATGAATTTTTTCTGGCCTTTTAAATAGATTCATAGAATGAAATGTTGCTAACCGGTCAATTCATAAAAAAGTTCCAAAAAGATTTTGTTTGAATGTTGGTTTGATGCATTATATATTAAAACAAATAATATTTATATGACATCAAATTAGTGGTTCCCCTTAATCTGATATCATTTGAAATTGATGTTTTCCTTATATTAAATGTTGCGTAAACTCCATTTGTACTTAATCTGACTAGGAATGAGGTTAACTTCCAAGAGTTCATTAAATTTAGTAGAATTAATTTTAGGAGGTTTTCACTTTTCATTGTGGGGTCAGAAGGTAACAATGCATCATCTAAAAGATAATACATTAATATATATATAATGAGCCGAATTTTTTTTAGCTACCACCTCAATATTTCAAAATTTTGATTTTATCATTGATTTCAGCAAAATTCATATGTTACCCGTACACAATTTAGTGCAACGCATAATGTTGTAGGTCATAATGTCCTATCATCTAGAAGGCTCCAAAAAGTTAAGGGGGAATTTCACTTATACCTCTCAAAAATTCATATGTTACCGTCCGAATTGTTTTAAGATCGGTGTATGCTATGTCAACATGGATCTTGAAGTGAACACGCACGAATACTGAAGCAATATGAACAGATCTTAATGCGATGGATACGGATCAAATTGCTTTAAAATAAGTACGCACTAGATCAGCACAAATCTTGAAGCCAATATACACATATCTTATTGCAATGCATGCAGATTGGACGGTAGAGGAACTATTTAGATTCAAATTTGAGTTTGATGGGACATTTACTTTTAATAAATGGTAAAATGAGTATTTTATAAATTAAGAATGAGTTTATTACAAATGACAATAAAATGAGTAAATAAGTGAGTTATTGAAGTTTAGAGAGAGAAATATGTAATTTCAAAATTTAGAGATAAAAATATGTAATTTTAAAATTTTTGAAGAGTATGCATGAAATTCTCCCAAAAGTTAGGGTGATTGAAACATATAAAACTCATGGGCAGTATCATACTGCGCATGACCAATATGACAAAGATATCGTACAACACCTAAAGTGTGCACATAGTAAGTTTTTAATTTTACAAGGATTGTGCAAAACATTAAGATGCACATGTGGTAAGTTTTTAATCTTGCAAGATTAAAGTGCGCTAAATTTTTAATTTTATATAAATCAATGGTAAATTTAGAATTTTGAAATATTGAGGTGTAACTAAAAAATTTCGGTATAGCGAGTGAAATGTGAAAAATTGTACAAGAATTCGGCATCATATAATATTCATTTCGACAACATACGAAATTACATGTGTCTTTCGTTAATTTCGTTGAAATTAAAGTGCGCTAAATTTCGACAACATACGAAACTACGGTTAATGCCATAACGTAATAATTTCAATGTCCAAATAATCGATCTGAACAACCCAACATGATCTACATATTAAAATATGCTTGGAGACCAAATTTTATATTTTTTGGAATATTTTTACTATTTTTTTAGATCGATACAAAATCACTATTTTCAGATAATTCTGGACCATCCAAAACAGTGATTTTGATCCTATCTAAAAAAAGTAAAAAAATTCAAAAATATAAAATTTGGTCTCCAAGCACATTTTAATATATATCATGTTGAGCGATTTGAATCAATTGTTCGGACTTTGAAATCGCAAAAGCTGACTTGTTATAATTTATAATGAAATTATAACATTATGACATTAGCCGGACTAGTGCATTGAAATGGACCGGTCGGTCCAGAACTGGACTGGACCACCCGTTGTTCGGACCCTGACCGTGCCCCAAATTCGGATTGGACCAGACCGTGGCTAGAAATGGGTTTAGCAAGAGTTTGGGTCGATTTTTTTACTAAAACCGTGTAGAACCAGACCGGACTAACCCGTGGAATTGTGTAGAACCGGACTAGACTAAACCTTGGCTAGAATTCGGATTTTAAATATGCCTCCATTCAAGCTATTCTGACCTCTATCAATTTATCGTTAAAACTGTATCAATCTGTAATATTTTTATATAGAGAAATTATATTATCTGGAAACTAGAATTCCATATCTTTATTTTGATATAAATAATGAAAAAAATCCATGTAGCTATTTTCTCTAAATTGAATTTTGAATATGGTAAAAAACTGGGACAACTCACTGGAATTTCAGTTTTTCTAATTTCTAACCTTTGTCAATTAATCGTTAAAACTGCACCAATCTGTAATATTTTTGTATAGATAAATTATATTATCTTGGAACTAGACTTTCATATATTTATTTTGATATAAAGAACATTGAAATCTATGTAACCATTTTCTCTAAATTGAATATTGAATATGGTCAAAAGCTGTGACTGCTCACTGGAATTTCAGCTCTTATGATTTCTGACCTTTGTCAATTAGTCATTAAAACTGTACCAATCTGTAATATTTTTGTATATATAAATTATATTATCTGAAAAAAAGATTTCCATACCTTTATTTTGATATAAAGAACACAAAAATTAATGTAATCATTTTCTCTAATTTGAATTTTGAATCTGGTTAAAAACTGGGACTGCTCACTGGAATTTCAGTTTTTCTGATTTTTGATTTCTGACATCTGTTAATTTATAATTAAAACTATACCAATCTCTAATATTTTTGTATAGAGAAATTATATTATCTGAAAATGACTCGCATACCTTTATTTTGATATAAAGAACACAATAATCTATATAGCCATTATCTAAATTGAATTTTGAATTTTATGATTTTAATTTTTTTTAACACAAAAATCTATGTAGACCCGTACGGACCGGATCGGATTATGTGGACCATGGTCCTAGCACAGATTTGTGCCAACCATTTCAAGTCAGACCCACCGGACCCAGACCGTGTAGATCCATAAATCCGTTAAAACCGTGGACCGGCCGGAATGCCAGATCAGGACCGCACCGGACCAGACCGTTTACAATACACTAAGCCGGACTCTCTCTCTATATATATGGATGTATGATTTGTGTTTGAAAAAGACAGAAAGAGAAAAGAATATGTAGTACGCCAGTACCACTGCTGACGGTGGCCGGTGCGATACATGTCCTAGCCATGTGCAACGCGAGATATATAAGACAAACTGAATGATTTATTTATAGAATTATTATAAATTAATATAGGTTAGATGGAATGAACCGAAAGTTTTTCGGTTCATTTATAAAATAAAAATTAATATTAGATTAGATGAATTCCTTTTTCAGTTATTTTAGAACCAAATTTCGATTAGAGACGGAACTTAAAAAATTAGATATAAAACTAAATTTTAAAATGTATATATAAAGTATGAAAAGTTTGAATTCAAATTTCCATAATAACAAATTAATTCTAACCACTATACTACAAGTACAAATATGATAATTTATGAGGAGATTGAACTATATAAAAAAATTTAATTAAATTTTAATATACATCTTAAAAGTTTTGAAATTATAAGAATGACTAAGTACTCCTGAGCTATACGTAAATCTGCCCATACCGACTACATTCATGGTCATGCAAAAAAAAAAAAACAACACTTTTTTTTAGGAGCTAAGAGAAGGCGAAGAAGAAAGAGGGAGACAGAAATCGTATTATGAATGTAATCCATTTAATAATCAATATTATATTAAAATAATTTCTCTAAATAAAATATTCTGGTGGAGATAGAAACAGAAAAATAAAAGAAAAGATGAATATTTGAACCGACCCGGAATGCAAACAGATCGGATAGTGATAAAACTATATTCATATTTGCTTATATTTTTCGGATACAGATACGTATTAGATATTAGAAAGATACATATATTGATTGAATATTAAATAGATACGAAAACGGATATTCGTTTTTTATAATAGTGAATTATATTTTTTTTCATAATATATATTAAAATATATGATATATATCTATTATTCTGATATGAATAATTATAATTTAAAATCATATCTGTATTTGTATCCGTATGGATATTTGAAAAATATGATCAGATAATATCCGATCCGTTTGCACCTCTGTACTCATACAATGTCTTATAGCTTGTTGCCAAAGGTGTTTTTTCTGAGGTTCAAATGATAATCATAATAAGGTAATAATGAATCTCTTTGCGACTTTGCCTGATTGACTCAAAATAGAGATTCTTATTAAAATTCTTCTAGTGCTGTTGTGTTGATATATCAAAGCGTCGCATAGAAAAAACAAAAGTTCTCTTTGTTTTTAGCGCTGTTATAGATCAATGATTGTTCTGTAAAATCCAAATTTAGGAATCTTATTTGTTATGCCGACGCGTGTTATTTTTTTTACCCTATATGCTTCAACAGTTGAAGCTTTGTGGCAGGTTAACAGCTCAGGGATGTAGTGGTTATGAAACAATCAACCATTTTTTTGTCACTTGTATCTTTATATCTAACATTTGACTAAAATTTGATTTTAGATTGCAAATCATAATAATTTTACTTATGACTATGCCACGATGATTTATGATACTTAGATTCTTGTATTTCTCTTAAGGATGTCTTTTTAGTTGAATTAATTAGAGCTGTTACCTTTGAGTCTTATAGTTAACTAGAAACAAATTTTGTTTTAATAATTTTGTTATACCTACTCTTGCTAGTGTTGAATCAGTCATTATATCTCGTTTCTTATTGTTGCAAAGTTAGAAACGATGAGACTTATTTTAAACTAACTTTATTTTTGTCTATGGATTTTTACCCATTAACTCAGGTAGGCCACCACACTTGGATTCGGAGATCGGATATCTCGGTTTATCTGAGAGACAAGACAGACTCCTCTTCAGTTTCTTCATATTCTAATTTTGTCTCCTATAGCTCTTATATTCCTGGCTCTTCCTCTACTGGTGATAGTTCTATGGATTTCTAGTGCCTATAGACTTTCTAATGTTGTTTTGTAATATGCTTTTAGGTGACTCTATGTTCCCTTTTTGTAAAGCTTCTTTTGTGATGTTATTAGCTTACCTTGTATGCTTTCTTTAGGTTTTTGTATAATGGAAGTGATTTTCCATTGATTATTGTATGAAGTGCTTTTGTTTCAATATGAAACAAGTATGAGTTATCCACTTTTGTCAAAAAAAAAAAAAGATCCAGTATGTACGTTAACATTTTTGCAAATAATATGAACAAAAAAGGAGTTTAAGAGGATTCATAAAAGGGTACGTCTATAGTGCAGTGTATTGATTTTGGCTGTAGTACAGTAATAACTTTTAGTTAAAATCTGACCTTTAATCGGATGTTTTCAACTTTTAAGTTGTTTAGGGATAGAATAGTCTTTTTACTTGCTCCGTTATCTCTTTCTCACGACACCGTTACTCTTTCTCCTCCCATCTATTTCTCGTCGCTCCATACTTTTGTGATTTGGCACCACTCTCTCTCTCTTCTCTCTTTTCTTTCAATCGATTTCCACAAAAACAAAAACAAGAAGTTCTTGAAGTCGCGATCCCTGACTCGTCTAATCACCTGATTGCATTATAATACAGAAGAAGAAAATAATTACCTGATCAACAGAGATAATGTTGAGTTCGATCGTGTCCATGGCAGTAATAAAATTTTGCACACACAGCGCAATGGCCGAGGCAGAGGTTGCTGCAGCCGAAGACGCGGCCGCCATAGAAGCCGCACGGTGCTCCACTGTCGCTGGCACGCCAGAAATGATGAGCCGATTGAGCGCATGGGGGCAATCCAGCTTGTAAGCTTCAGAAAACCGCTCGATCGACGGCACAGAAGAAGCGATGGAGGCGGAGAACGTTTTAAGCTGCGCGATGAGTTTGAGGCACTCTGACTCGTAGGAATCGGAGGGAACGAGGTCGCGGATGTACGCCTTTTCCAGCTTCTCAGAGGTCTTGATGATGGCGAAGAGGTCGGCGAGGAACACAGAGAAGGTGGAGAGGAGCAACACGACCTGTTTGAAAAGGGCGCTGATTGAAGGTACGATGGAGGTGCGGCGGAGGAAAAGAAAGCCAGAGGGAGATAATATGACGCACTTCATTAAAAAATTACTATTTTACCCTTCTCCGTTAAATTTCTGTGAAATTTGACGAAGACATGCTGTTAAAATTTTATTATCTCAATCGTCGGATTATAAAAATGAACGGTTATAAATTTGCTATACTACAGCCGAATTAACTTTGCTGCACTATAGACATCCCCTTCATAAAAATATCATGGCAATATATATACATCCCTTTGTTATCGATGGCATGTGAGAAATAGTACATGTTATTGATAGATGCAGGATACTACAAAATACTGATTCACTAATTTCGTTCTACAAACAAAAACAATCAAGTAATAATTGTGTTGTTGAAGGGGAGGTAGCACAGTTGGTTAGAAAAAAAGTTCTAGGATTGTTGGTTATCCAAAGGTCGAGAGTTCGATTTCCCTTTACGACTTCGCAGCTTCTGCGAAGATTTTCAAAAAAATAATAATAATTGTGTTGTTGAATTCACTAATTTTCACTAATTCCAGACTCATCAAGTAATAATTGTGTTGTTTAAGAATTTTATTAATTTCAAAGTACCTGTAACAGTAGATGAGTCTGTGTTCTCTACAATATCTCAAATTTAATTTGTGTTTAAAATCTGTTTGATCAGAATTCGAATCAATCTGATTCTAATTAAAAAAATTATGAATTTTTTTAATATTCGTGTCAATTGACTGGTAGATGAGTCTAGAATACGTGCTGGTAACAGAATTCTTATCCTCTGCATTAACAAAACGTCAGTTAATAGATTTGGACCGTCTGATTGAGGTTCGCATTAATATTAAAGGGTCCCATGCGTCATAAGTGTGGACTGGATTGGCTCCGATTGCCCTTCTGTTATTCAAGGAATTTGCAATTTTTTTAATTAATTTTTAATTGTGAATTTGCAGTTTGCTCTCTTGGTATTGGGAAAAGGGCACTTGAACAAAATCATTTTGATTTTTTTTATTTATTTATTTCTTATTTTTTCAGGTTTTGCTTGATGATGTCCAAGTATTGGAGCAAGTCATGGATATGATATTCTTCATCCTAATTGATACTGCTATGATTCGCACAACTCTAGGTGCTTCCTCTATTGATCAGTTCTCTCACCTCGCAGTGGAATGAACTAGCTGTTGTTCTTCTTGCACATCCAAAGGTACGTACCGGTACAGGGAAGATGTGCAACTATTGTACCAGCTTATGGTACTGTATTGTTAGTGATAAATCACAAGGATTATAATGTTAATTGATATCTGGGGTAGTCGTATGCTGATTAGACAATAATTTGGTTCATTTGTTGTGATAGATGGATGTTTATCTTTGTACTTATTATGTTTATTAATTTTCTTATTTGTTTCTAAATTTATCTGTTGTGTATTTGGATGTAATTATTTGTAATTCATATTAGCACCCGTTCCGCTTGTGCCTTTGATCGGCAAGGACCCAACAGTTCAGGTTGAGATTGATAAGTACATGGTGCAAGAGCTTGATGGAACCAAGAACGAGTGGGGCTGGTGCAAACAGAGAGTACACAATATGCAATTTATTTCTAAATGTTTTTGAAAAGAATGGATACAAATGGGTTGCTAAACTTTTGTTTGATTTTGTATCTGAACCTTGTTGCAAATGCTATTCTTGTTGTGCCTCTTTATTGTTTGCAAGCCTGGAGCTTAGCGTGTCAATTACCTTATTATATGGAAGGGGTAAAATTGACCAAAAATAAGGGATTTTATAGTTTTCTTTTTTAAATTGTGATATAATCCCTCATAGCTTTGTTGCCAAGTACTCAGATTTTGCTTTAATGTTGAACTTTGTCATGGTGATATTTCTCGCATATACTGGCATGTTTCAGTGTTTATTGTCCATCCATTACTTATATGCTGTTGTTTAAACCAATGGTAAAATTAATGAGGGGAATACAAGGAAAAAAATGCTGAAAATATTCTGAGTGCTTTTTGGTATTTACACTGCATTACTAATTAGAGGGGCTTCTGTGTTACCACCATTTCCTTTACTTTTTCTACTTTTTGTTTGTTGCCAAGTACTCAAGATTTTTTTTTAGATTGCATTTAATATTTTCAGCATTTGGAAATTGCAAACAATAATGCCTTTGTGTTACTCGAGCTTTCGAAAGAAAACTTGCAGTAGTATTGGGTGTTATTTTCGGAAGTTCACAATAAGCATGCTATTTTCTTTTTACATTCTTAATTGATTTATCTCTTTCCTTGATGAAAGCTTTATTGCAGGATAATAAGCTTTATTGCATTCGATGTCGTTTAGGTATCTTTATCAAGGCGTCTGAGGCTATCAGGAAGTGATCTTTCGTCAGAGAGAGAACTGCTCAGGCAAGAAATGTGGCGAATTGACAAGGATGAATTTTTCTCTTCTTTTGGTATTATGAGGTAATTTTCTATCATGAAAAATTTACTTTCCAAATGGATAAGTTCATCCAGTAGAATATCAATCTGTGTTGGTGTATTTGAGAAAACTGGACCTTTTAGTTTCTTTCTTCTATTGCCTTTTTCTCAGATACTAACTTTTTGTCCCTCCTACATTCTAAAGAGTCTAAACAATGATTCGAGGAGATCAATTCATAGGGTAACGTCTTGGCTTGAAATTTATTATTTTTTATGTTTTAGTTGTTGGATGGCCTACATATTACAAATTCTGCTTGGCTATTTTTCTGAAGATAGAACAATAAATTATGGTGATTTAAGACCCTAATTGGTACTTGGTGGGATTCTATTTTAATATTGTACTCATCAAGTGGCATACTGCAACTTGTTCATTTTTTTTTTCTTATGTTGAAAAATGGGAATTTATGACATCTTTGGATGTCATGCCTTGTCCCTCTAAAGAAGAGCTTAGATAAAAGAGATGTCAAAAAATTAATGCTTTCTTTTAAAGTTACTGTTCTTAGATTGGCCCTTTGTAAATATTTAAAAAATGACCGACTTATTGCCATTGCTTATACTTCTATGTATAATTACTCTTAGTTAATATACCAAATTATGCTTCGATGCTAGATCCAAGGTTCGATTGCGGAGACAATTTACCAGCAATCAGAAGTGGCAGGAAATAAAAGTACTGCAAAATCACCGGTAATGACTAATGTCAGGAGATCGAGAAAGAGAAGCACGGGATCCACCCGGGAAGTGGGACCTTCTGGTAATATTTCAATTACTTTAGTATTTATCTTACACCATATCAGGTCTATTATGTATCAAATGTGAGAGTACTGATCTATGGTGTATGTTTTAGTTGATTTAAGCTAATATATAAAAATCTGGACAGATTCATTGTATTGTGATATAGTCGATTTGGTCGAATATATAAAAATCTTTTTCATTTTTATAGTGGATCTTCCAAAAAAGAAACAAATACACAGCGATTCTTGGTGAAGTTCTTACTGTTGGAATCAATAAATTAGTTTAGAAAAGTTTTGGTTCTTTCTAATTGGTTTTCCTTATTTAATGATGTCTTATATCTTGATTTTTAATTAATTATCTCAAATTTTGTATTGTTGTCCCTCTTTATTTGGAACATTTAGTTAGTTTCAGAATATTTTTTATAATTGTGTGTTTTTTCTAACATGAAGTTTATTATGTTTACTAATTGTGTGTGTTATTTTTTATAATTATATATTATATTTAAATTCTATATCTGCTATGTTTACTAATTGTTCCTTTCTTACATTGTAAATTTCACAACTTTACTTTATACAACTTTATAAAGTAAATTGATCATTATTATATGCATGAAATGATCTGATGGAGAGTGGAGCTGTCGCAAAGATGAAAGGGTGATGGGGAAGGGAAAGACTATGGCCGTGGGCCCGTGGCGGACGTGACTGTTCACGTGGTGTGCGCCAGGGAACTAGAGGTGCTTTGAGTGTGAGGAACCGGGTCACTTTGCAAGGGAGTGCAAACTGCGTGTGGGGTAAATTGCAACCGGGTCCCAATTGTAGTGTTGAATCTATCAACAACCATGACACTGACTAAAATGATATATTTAAACAAAAGTAAATTTGTAGTTATATTCTCTATTAGTTTAGATAAACTGTATAAGTGTATATCATATCGGTGCAATTTGAGATTTATTTGATCTTCAATCAAGTGCCAATAACACTAAACTGGGTATCTATCTCACCATAATTTTTTTTAACTATATATATCAGACCTTTGATATATTATTTGGTTTCTTTTTTGGGAGAACTCCTCTGATAAAACTCTCTCCAAAGAAGATTGTGAGGGTTTTATTGGCGCGTCAGTTACGACCATAATCTCTGCTTTTCTGGTGAGAATTTATCCTTTTTAAGGGTTTTATTAGTGATTTTTGCTTATAATAATGATAAAACCAAATATATCAGGCCTTTTGCTTCGAAAATAGAAAATATATCCGCCATTTCGTCGCCTCCGTCGCTGCTGTCTCTTTCTCCGTGGCTTTGGTGTTTTTGTCCAGGGAAGCTTTCAAGTATCCTTTTATTTAGTTCCATTGCCTTCTCAATTTCAGCTTTCTCACACAGCTACCATATAAGAGTGCTATGGTCACAACATCAGGTTGATGCCCTTTAGAAATCCTGATTTGCTCATGTTTTCTTCTGACCAGCTCTTGGTGCTTTTAAGAAATTAAGAAATTATTTGGTTACTGGTACACTGTAGACTTGTTGTTTCACTATTTATATTTGTTTTTATTGTTATGTGGTTCCTGGTACACTGGTACTTCTAATTCCAATTTATTCAATAGTTCATAGGAAGTAAAGATATCGAATCAGCTACTGACTTGATTTATATTTAAGCTTCATTTTCATTAATTTAGATTTGGAATTTTTTAAAACTTCACTGTAAGAATATCAACAATTAACTAAAAAAATCATAACATCCATTTATTTTCTATTTTAGCTTATTGATTCTATTTTAGTTGATCGATTGAAAACCAATTTCACAGTCAAGAAGTTGGAGAAGAGGGCTTGGAACTGGAAAAGAAAAACGAAGTTCCGACAAAAAGGGAACTACAACAAAGGTAAAACCAAAAAACAAATAGTTAAAAAATGTGCAATCTTTTTTAGCACATAAACTGAAAAAAAAATAATGCATATATAAAAGAGAAAGTAAATTATTTGGTCAGTTTCTGGCTCAGTACTAGACCACTCTGGTCAGAACTCCGGTGCATGCTGTGATAGTAAAGCCAGTCAATTTCATTTTAGCAGCCCTTTAAGTTTTATTGTTGGAAATGATTGCAACAAATTATGGATAGTTTGGAACTAGAGGTACCAATGTACCAGTAACCATGTAACAATAAAACCACGTATAAACGGCGAAACAACAAATCCTTTCAGTCTTGTTTCTGTGTAGAGAATGAATGATGGAATAACAACCAACTGTCAAGCATGACCCTCCAATGCAAAATGAAAAGAAGATGACGGTAAAGATGACAGTGAAGATGACAATGAAAACTACTTTGAGTGAAAGAATCTGCATCTATTCACATTTTCTTTTCTTTTTTCAAAAAAAAAAGGTTAAACTTATCTGATGGTAGTGTTTGAATCTGTGCGTCTGTTACAGTTTTTTATGATTTTGTTGTAGAGTGGTTGATTTTTAAAGATTTCTTATTTTCTTGTAAGGATGTACGTGTGTGTCAATCAGGGTGCATTATAAATAGAAGCAGATTTGTTGTTGTAACATTAATTATGCGATTGTTAAAGTGTATTTATAAATTTTAATTTTAATATCTCAAAGGTGTAAATTGCTCTGATGTGGATCTTGTTCTCTGTACTCGCAACAGTTATAGCATAGATACATAAAAATCAATAGTTCAATAGTTCTTGTTATAAATGCATATAGATTCATACAATAAAGAATGAAACAGATTGACATGTTCATATAAATTAGTTGACTACAAGGTCGAAAAAGTTGCTATCAGTGCATGGATCCAACAGTTTGTGCTTAATCAGAGACTTTGTCTTTGGATTTCTCGGACTCGGACACTCATCAACCAAAATGAAAAAATTACTACATCGGAGGGATAGTTTTCAGTCACAAATTACAAATATGTTTTTGACTGTAGACTTCCATTTTTCTTGTCGGTCCCACTAACTAATGATATGTGTCAGTCTCCTCTCTAATAATATGAATTTTATTAGAGGGTTTCATAAAATTCTGAATGTTAGAGATAATATAGATTTCATCTAACTTTTTATATCATTTGATTATGTTAGAGATAATACAAATTTTCATTTGACCTTCTAAATAAATATCTTCTAAATATATATGAGAAATTTTTCCGTCTATTATTCTTTTGTAAATTGCATTCAATCAGTCCAAGAAATGTACTTTTTTTTCCCTAAAGAAATTGATTTCTTCGTCACACATTTTTTTGCCTTATATGAAATGGATGTTAAAGTCATTAAAATTTTGATTTCAAATTATAGTTATATTGAAAAACACTTTTAATCATTTTTTTATAAAGATAAATTTGATGTGGTTCTCGAGCAGATTATGTAAATAATATTAATTAAATTATTTCGGTCAAGACTATAGATCTATCATTCGCTGTTATATGGTCCGTCCATTTTATCTCTGTATCAGTATTGTTGTTATAACTCTGATTTATTGGACATGTCCATTTTAGACTGCAATTTGATTCAGTTCAACGCATGTCATTTCAATTTTCTATTGAATAAAAAAATTAGAGCTAAAAAATAAAGAAGTTCCAGAGCTAAGAAATTGAAGTACAAAAAAAAATAGTTCCTAAAAACAGAAAGTGAAGAGCTAATAATTGGTAACATGTCATCTTAATTTTCATATATTAAAAAATAATAATAATGTAATACTATCAATTCCCATTGCAACGCGTGGGCACTTGACTAGTGTATATTTTAAGAGTGATTATATGTGGAGCTGTTACTAGTATACAGATACCAGTTGGGAACTTGAGGAAATATATCAATAAATATAGGGACTCAAAGTAATAAAATTTCAAAGGGTTCACATAATAAAATTTCAAAAAGAGAAAATTTAATGGCTACCCAGCATATCTAGGGGTGTTCAAATGGTTCGGTTTATTTAGTTTTTAACTGAACCGGAAAAATTCGGTTTAAATGGTTCGATTTTTCGGTTTATTTGGTTCGGTTCGGTTTAATTTTGAATGTTATTCGGTTTCACTAATTCGGTTCGGTTTGTAATTTTTAAAAATCAAATTAACCGAACCGACCGACTTCGCCCGACTCGAATCTTCACTCCCCACTTCTTGAGTCCTTTCCCCAAATTAGAAACCCTAAAGCCCCCAGGTGACCAGGTCCCAGCGATCGAACCTCTCACCAGGCGCGCTTCAGTCTTCACGCACGCCTTCACTCGGTCACCCCTCAAGTCCTGACCTTTTGTTGCTTCACAGCTTCAGCACGCACGCCTTTACCTCTTACACTTACGCAAAACAGTCTAACAAAACCCCAAGCTCCTTCTATGGCGTCGTCGAGCTGCCGCACGTGCGACCCGGATGCCACTGTGATAACTGACGACGACACCGGGGCACACATATGCCTCGGCTGTGGCGCGGAGTTGAGCCCTCCGTCAAACGATTTTGTGCACCAGATGGCCTTCACTTCAGACGGTGCTCTTGACCTCTCCGCCTACTGCCTCGTGCGCCCCGATCTAGCCTTTCGCGAGCGCAAGGTCAACGATGCCACTGCCGAATTGAGATTTTTTGCGTCCCGCCTTGGTCTCTCGACTTCAATGTCCCAAGAGGCGCTCCAGCTGGCACGCGACGCCACCGATGGAGAGTTGGCCACGAGGGAGTCGGTGTTTCTTCCTGCTCTCTGTGCTGCTTGCTGTTATATTATTGCTCGTAGGTAATATGACAAAAATTATATTTGTCTGAGTGTGGGTTCATTCAATTTCAGTTTCTTTACTTAAGAATTGGTACTGATTTACACTTTTGGCAACTAAGAGAATATTAACACTTAGCATGCATCAATCTTAGAAAGAAATGAAATATTCGGGACCAGGTATTCATATGCTATTGACCAATACAAACCACTACAGTTCTAGTGTACAATTACTGAATTACATGCTATATTTACGTACAATTGTCGCTGAAATATACAATTATAAAAGCAAGTAAGCTCATGAAGACATAACTTTATTAGTGCAGGTTCTTTGGGGTTTGTTGAATTTCAGTTTCTTGATGGAGAATTGGTACTGTTTTATTCTTTCGGTAACTAAGAGAAGATTAACACTTAACATGCATCAATCTTTAGAAAGAAACTAAAGTCTTTGGGAGTAGGTATTCATATGCTATTGACCAATACAAACCAGTATGGTTGTAGTGTACAATTACAGGCTTTATTTCGATATAGTTGTTAATTTGTTACTGAAAAATATACAGTTCCAGTGTTTTCTTAGTTGTGTCTATCCAACAAAAGCGGCAGAAGTTATTTTCATTAGGATGAGCTGGTATATGTCAAGATTTAGTTGGTACATTGTCGGTACTAGACCAAACCAGACTGATATTGTATTACGGCACATGAAATCCTCTGCACGATACTTATAACTACCAACAGTCTTACTCTCCTGAAACTTTAAGATGCCATTTTTTGTTTCCAACACAGGCATAGCCTCCCCCTTTATTTGGATGAAGCTGCTGATGCAGGTGCCTGTGACCTGCACGACCTCGGCGACCTTGTCAAGAGAATCTTATGCCACCTCCACCTCGCTCCACTCCCAGAGTTCAACAATGGCATGGCTCTTGACCATTTCCTTCGCACCTCTCAGCTCTTACCAGACATTGACAGATTAGATGAAATCATCGGCCAAGCCAAGTTCCTTCTTGATTGCACCACTAAGTGGTCCCTCTCCACCGGCCGCCACCCCCGTCCGCTGCTCGCAGCTGTTGCCACCCTGGCTGCTCAGGCCAATGGGGTTGCCTCAGTATCTGTGGATGACTTTGCAGTTGAGATGGGTGCTGTGGTTTCGACCAGCCAAACTCGGTACAAGGAGTTGGTTGAAACCCTAGCTCATGCTTCTAGGGTTTTGGTGCCGTGGGGTGCTGACCTGACGGGGAAGAATGTCGTGCAAAGTGCTCCGCTGTTGATACGGCTGATGGAGCTGAAGTCTGAATCTGACCCATCAGATCAATTCTTGGATAATGTCGTTGTTGATACAGATAATTTTTTGAATGATTGTAATTTGCCGGTCCGTGAGGAGGAAGCAGAGTATTTTAAAATCAGTGAAAGAAGGAATAGAATTGGAGAGGGGGATGGACATTTGGAGAATGTAAAGTTATCTGCAGAGTGCTTATCAAGTGCTTACCGAAATGTCAGAGAAAGGATAAATAATTTGAAGAGTTCTGGTGTGATTGGAAAAGGTGTAGAGAAGAGGAAAAGGTGTTATGACCATACATATCAAATTAATTCTTGGGTCAATAAATTGGATGAAAGGAGATGGAAATCTCGCAAGAAAATGACACCCGATGAGATTCGGGATATTAATCTGGGTTTTGATGCACCTCCACCGTCTTTTGTTACTGGCTTGGAGTTGCGTGAACATAGGAGAGAGAGAATCAGGGCTGCTAAATGCCGAATTGACAGGGTCAGGACGACTTCTCATAGTTTGGAAGTAGTGAATTTTGCTGAAGAACCAGTTTGCGGGAAGAGAGAGAAGCCAGAGCGAAAAAGGAAAGGTGCCATTGATGGTGTGGACTGGGAGGACCGCATTATTGAGCTTTTGCTACTGCATGGTGTGAACGAGGCCGAGATTGAAGAGGGGCAGTATAAGCGATTATTGGATTTACACGTATTTGGTTGATAACTATTATATTTTTTTCGTATAGAATTTTTTTAGCATGCCCTTCTTGTGGAATATGTGAGGTTAAAAGGGCTGACCCTTTTGTTTTTAAGTTATAGAGGCTATTTGAAGACATTTTGATTAACTTGCTTCTTTCAAGGAATATTGATAATATATAGTGTATACTAATGAATTGTGACAAATTTTGAAATGTAGGTTTGAATTTTTCTTTGTACATGTTCTTAACGTATATTGGTATATATTATAAAAAGTCCTGCTGAGATTTTTTGGTCTCTTGCATTTAATTTTATTATGCCATTGATTACGAGAAGGGAAAGGTTCCAAAAAGATTTTCTTCAAACAAGCCATTCACAAAACTACCAAGTTTATGAAATGTTGATGCATCTTTGGAGAATCATGGGAGCACAATTTAAAAGGCTAATTCTGTGGGCAATATGGAAGTCCCGATGTGCGCACCTGTATGGAGCCAACTCTCTAAACCTTCCACAAGTCACTGGTATGATCAGTCAACTGGTAGCTAGTGTGCAACTGGCACAATCTCTGAAACACAAGCTGCGTTGTGCTACTGCTG
This sequence comes from Carex arenaria, assembly GCA_964058825.1. Classification (NCBI taxonomy): domain Eukaryota; kingdom Viridiplantae; phylum Streptophyta; class Magnoliopsida; order Poales; family Cyperaceae; genus Carex; species Carex arenaria. The sequence continues at coordinate 249,309 of CAXKVW010000693.1, forward strand.
AATACGATCACTCTCAGGTACATGATGCTGGTACAGTGTTCTTCATAGATGGTTCTTATGATAAAAAGTTCTGTGTTTAAAAAAAGTTCGCCTCCATTGCCAGTAAGTTTGAGCTTAAACACTGCATTTTACGTACTGTGTCAATTAAGGCTAGTTCAGGATTTAGACCCTTTAGGGTATGTTTGGATGCACAAGAATAGCTACTGTTTTCGGAATAGCATTGCTATTCGGAACAAGGTGCATCCAAACGACATTTAGAGCTATTCGGAATAGCTACTGTTTTTAGAATAGCATTGCTATTCGCTATTCTTACAAAAACATAGAATAGCATTTGTTGATTTCAATATTAATACTAATCCAATATTTAAACTAATATTATATTATATTTAATATCTAAATTAATATTATATTGTATTATATTTAATCTAATATTTTATTTAATATTGTTATAATATTTAAAATAATATTATACTATATTTTAATATTTAAATTAATATTATATTATATTATATTTCATCTATATTTTATTTAATACTAATATAATATTTAAAATAATATTATATTACATTTAATAATTAAATTAATATTACATTGTAATATATTTAAACTAATATTTTATTCAATACTAATCTAATATTTAAAATAATATTATATTACATTTAATATAATATTTTATTTAATACTGATATAATTTTTAAATTAATATTATATTATATACATTAATATTTAAACTAATATTATATTACATTTAATATTTAAAATAATATTATATTACATTTAATATTTAAACTAATATTATATTATATTTAATCTAATATTTTATTTAATACTAATTTTATTTTTAAATTAATATTATATTACATTGATATTTAAACTAATATAATATTATATTTAATATTTAAAATAATATTATATTACATTAATATTTAAACTAATATTACATTATATTTAATATTTAAAATAATATTATATTACATTTAATATTTAAACTAATATTATATTATATTTAATATTTAAAATAATATTATATTACATTTAATATTTAAACTAATATTATATTATATTTAATATTTAAAATAATATTATATTACATTTAATATTTAAACTAATATTATATTATATTATATTATATTAATATTATATTATATTATATTTAATCTAATATTTAAAATAATATTATATTACATTTAATCTAATATTTTATTTAATACTAATCTAATTTTTAAAAATAATATTATATTACATTTAATATTTAAACTAATATTATATTATATTTAATACTAATCTAATATTGAAAATAATATTATATTACATTTAATATTTGAATTAATATTATATTGTATTATATTTAATCTTACACATAAATTATTAAACAGTAGCTATTCCCTCCAAACTCTATTCCAAATATGCAATCCAAACAATTTTTTCACTGTTCTGAATAGCACTGTTCTTAAACAGTAGCTATTCTTATTTACTATTCTAAACAGTAGCTATTCTAGCTATTCTAGAGTGCATCCAAACGTACCCTTAATTGGTTGGTCACAAGAAAATGGTGACCTTGAATTAATCTGTCACACTTAAGGGGTAAATTAGGTGTACTCCACTAGCCCTTATGACTCTTATCACTCAATTTAGGACTGATTGTAGCACAATTTTACCATTGAATGTAGGCTGATTTTCTGTCGAGGGTTAGTTATTATTTGGATGATTTAGAGAATAGTTTCATAGGTATCAGTAGAATTGGTAGGAGAATTGAATTCTACGTAAAATATTATGATTTTCATCTTTACTATTTTCTAAAGATTGATATAATTGCTCCAGGCTGGTGCCCTTGTGCAAGTATATACTGATGGTACGGTACTAGTGACACATGGTGGAGTAGAGATGGGTCAAGGTCTCCACACAAAAATAGCTCAAATTGCAGCCTCTTGCTTCAACATCCCTCTTAACTCAAATTTGGACCCTGTGATGTTATGATATTCTGTTGGAAACCTAAATGCATTGGGGAAGATCTATTTTTTTGTCTTCAAAAATGGGGGAATTCCATTTGGGCAGTTACAGTGTGATAGTGGATTACTGGGACAATGTGTTGTTTGTCAATTTGAGTTCTTAAGTTCTCATCATGCATGTTTTATCATTTATCTAGTATGGTACTTAAAAATGGAATAGGACTTGTATGTTCTTTTGGCTTATTTTATTTAAATCTAGTTTTTGCTTTATCCAATACAATACTGGACTACTGATAAGGACCCATTTCCAGTTTCATATTTTAATTTTGGAGATGAACTTTGTAAAGCCAAATTTCGAAGCTTCACCATTTTGCCTATGAAGGTAACATAATTCCTGGATTAGATTGACTTCTGATATCACAATTTTTTTTTTCAGGAACTCAACTTCCATGGAGAGGGATTTGAAACACACTACGGTCAGTTAGTAGAGCATTGCACATTGAAGCAAGTATGGGACGAACTGAAAACATCTTGTGATTTTGTGTGAATGCGTCAAGAGGCTGCCTCTTTTCACCGTCAGAATCGCTGGAGGAAGCGTGGTGTTGCCATGGTGCCCACCAAATTTGGCATCTCCTTCACTTCCGCACATTTGAACCAGGTTTCCTTTGCACCAACATCTCTCTCAGTGAGTCTAATTTGTATAATTGTTCTGTGTTTAAAAAAAGTTCGCCTCCATTGCCAGTAAGTTTGAGCTTAAACACTGCATTTTACATACTGTGTCAATTAAGGCTAGTTCAGGATTTAGACCCTTTAGTTGGCTGGTCACAAGAAAATGGTGACCTTGAATTAATCTGTCACACTTAAGGGGTAAATTAGGTGTACTCCACTAGCCCTTATGACTCTTATCACTCAATTTAGGACTGATTGTAGCACAATTTTACCATTGAATGTAGGCTGATTTTCTGTCGAGGGTTAGTTATTATTTGGATGATTTAGAGAATGGTTTCATAGGTATCAGTAGAATTGGTAGGAGAATTGAATTCTACGTAAAATATTATGATTTTCATCTTTACTATTTTCTAAAGATTGATATAATTGCTCCAGGCTGGTGCCCTTGTGCAAGTATATACTGATGGTACGGTACTGGTGACACATGGTGGAGTAGAGATGGGTCAAGGTCTCCACACAAAAATAGCTCAAATTGCAGCCTCTTGCTTCAACATCCCTCTTAACTCTATTTTTATATCTGAGACAAGTACCGATAAGGTAAATATAGCTCTTATTTGTCAGAGATTCGTACAATAATTGGCATTTCAGCTTATATTGGTTTTTTCAAGTCTGTTAGTGCTACCTACCAGATCAGTACCAGCTTGGCCATTTAGAACCATGCAAAATATAGTGTGCACTCTATTTTTAGTTTATTAAGGAAAGAACATATTAATGTAATATTTTAATGTGCTTTAGGTACCCAATTCATCCCCAACAGCAGCATCAGCAAGTTCAGACATGTATGGGGCTGCCGTTTTAGATGTTTGTGAGCAAATAGTTGCACGAATGCAACCTGTTGCTAGTAGAAACAAGCATGGTTCTTTTGCTGAGGTAATTTATTTTCATGTTTTATTCATTGTTTTTTATGAAAACATTAATGAATAAAAAACTAGTAACTTTACTAGGATTGTGTAGTAATCAAGACGGTTAGATTTCTGTGTTGTGAGCCTGGCCATTTTTTTCATTTAGATACAGGTATAAGCACAAATCATTAGTGCCTGATGTACAGTACATATTACTGCTAAATAATTAACAGTCTGGTTTGGATACATACTAAGTGAGATCTGTCAATGCAAATTATACTTTTAAGTGTAGGAACTATTATTGTTATGCTCGTGCTGATACTTGTAATTCTTTTACTTTTGTTTCCAGTTAGCCCGAATGTGTCATTTTGAGAGAATAGACCTATCTGCTCATGGCTTCTATGTAACACCCGGTATCAATTTCGACTCTAAAATTGGTAAAGGGGCGCCTTTCAATTACTTCACCTATGGCGCTTCCTTTGCTGAGGTTGAAATTGACACATTAACTGGAGATTTTCATACTCGATCTGCTGATGTTGTCATGGATTTGGGGCTCTCTCTTAATCCAGCAATTGATATAGGCCAGGTAATCTGTACATGTAATTTTGTGTTGGAATTTTTTGCAGAAACTATGTTTATGTTGCAGATTCATCTGTGCCCCTAAAATCTCAAATGTCATCATTTGTGCTCATGCATGATAATAAATATCAGCTTTGTGTTATACATCTAAAGCACATGGAATGTCATTCATAGTCCTACGTTGTTTCTTGAAAGTATGCAGGGGCAGAATTAGATAGTAGAGGGAAAGGGGTGATAAGCACCCCTATAATTTAAATTTTTTCAGTTTTGTTCTTCAAAATTTTTAAATTTTACAAAAAAAAATACTATTAGCCCTCCTCATAAAATGAAATTACTGAACACTTCTTTTATCCAATCCCCCATCTCAATTTTTCTGGTTCTTGCCCTGAAAGTATGCCCCTCCGTTCCTGTTGTATGTACAACAAATAACCGTCTTTCAAATAAAATTAAAGGACAGTGTGGATGATTTATTGTTTCATTGGCGTGATATGTTGCAAGTACATACATCTTGTTGTACCCATGATGTTTAGAGGTCTCACAAAGGCTACACATTAATCATCATACTTTCACTATTATTCTCCTTTCCCTAATTTTGCTTTAAATTTTATGCATTATTTTAGATCGAAGGAGCATTTGTGCAAGGGATGGGGTGGATTGCATTGGAGGAACTCAAATGGGGTGATTCATCTCACAAGCAGATTAGACCTGGTAGTTTATTTACAAGTGGACCCGGGACTTACAAGATTCCTTCTGTGAACGACATACCTCTCAAATTCAAAGTCTCAATTCTTAAGGTGCATTTTTGCTTTATATTCAGTCTTTTTTAATTTTAATAGCCTTTTTTTCTACAACTTTTACAATTAGCCTTTTCTGACTTCATAAACAGGGTGTGGCAAATCCCAAGGCAATACACTCCTCCAAAGCCGTTGGTGAACCGCCATTCTTTCTTGCTGCTTGTGTTTTGTTTGCAATTAAAGATGCAATAATAGCAGCCAGGGCTGATTCAAATCATAACGAGTGGTTCCACCTCGACAACCCAGTGACGCCTGAACGCATCCGAATGGCTTGCTTAGACATGTTCACTGAGAAATTTGTAGATGCTGATTTCAGACCTAAACTCAGTGTGTGATAAGTCTGATGTACTAGAGCACCCATTTGTGCATTTTCTCTGGGAATAAACCTTGTTTGTTTGGTGTATAAAGCTTGTGTTCTGTAGTTTCTTGTATAGAAACAAGCACAAACTCAAATATGTTTTCTTCCCAGCTTTAGGAGTCATGACAATAGAAATCTTAATGGCCGACTCTATGTACTATACTGTTACTGTGGTTCCATGTCGTCCACTATTTGACACTTGAAATAATACTTTTCTTTTGGTACCGCTCAAACTAGACATTTATTATTTCCGTGTTACTATTTGATGCGCCAATTCACCCCGACACAACCACACAATCTTTCCAGTAAAACCAAAGTTCACATGGCAGTAAGGTCCCAAATAAAAATATCTGTGTTACTAAATCCCTATTAAATGTTACCAAACCGAATTAATTCCTCCCTGTTGATCCCTCTCCTGTCCAGGAGAGAAAAAAAGAAGCAAAACTATACCTTTCAAAAAGAAAGAAAAAAAAAAGCAAAACTATACCAATGAAACTATTTCTCGTTCTACTCTCGATTTTTCTCCTCTCTTTTCCCTACCATGTCCCCACTTCTCACTCAGCTGGTGGATGGCAACCGATTGAAAACATAACCGATTCGCACGTGCAAGATATCGGCAATTACGCTGTATCAGATCACAATAAACAGTCAGGAGATAATTTAGAGTTTGTTAGAGTTGTGTCAGGGGAGACGCAGGTTGTTGCTGGTACAAATTACCGGTTGGTTATTGAGGCAACGGATGCGGAAGGCAGTGTAGCCCGGTATCAGGCTGTGGTATGGCATGGGAAGGATTTAGACACCTCACCTCCTTTCATACCGTTCAGTGTACTTTCTTTTTTGGAATATTTTAGAGCGGTCTGCTTGTCATAATGGAATTTAAGTGAATTATGAGCATGATTTTAAGCTGAATGTTAGACAATGAAACTATTTCTTCATAGTTTGTGTTACCAATGAAACTATTTCTCATCCAAGAAGCTCTCTTGCCTTAATTGGTTTAATTTATGGATTGTCGTGAATTCAAATCAAAACGGTCCCGATCTAAAACCCTAATTTTTTTATTACTTTACTGGATCTGAATTCATAAGATGAGTCCACTACTTTACTGTTTTAGATTAACTTAGTATTGCCTATTTGAGATAGTCCAGGGATCAGTATTATTTGTGCTTTGAGGATCCAAATTTTGCACCTGAGTCGAGTAAATTTTAAAGAGTCCAAATTCTCTTAGGGTGTGCTCTAGAAAAAGGAAGAGGAGAGGAGGGGAGGGAAGAGGAGGGGTGACCGGATTGTCCAAGCAAGTTTTCTTACTCCAAAAACATAAATTTTGGAAGGGAGTCAACGGGAGCCAAGGAGAGCCAAGGCACAAAAATGAATGGCATTACCCTCCAATCTCTACACTCCAATTTGGAGGGTAGCTCCCATCGTTACCCTCTTCATCCCCTTCCCTTTCTTCCTTCTAAATCTAAGTTTGTGGAGCACATCCTTAGGCAGCAGAATATTTCTCTTTAGATCAGGACTGTCTAGTTACGATTCACATCAATTCAATCCGGTTTCCTTTAATATTCGTATGGATTCTGATTGGACGGTTTCGGATCTAAACAAAAATATTATGTTACCTAAACCTAGGTGATATAAATACAAATTTTGATTGGTTACTAATTTGGAAAACTGATAGATCATTTTTTTTTTTTTGCCTTGAGATATATAAAATTTCGTTATAAGGTTTTGTTATTGAATTTAACGTTCTTTGATTAGAGAGAATCTGCACTCTCTATATTAACATACTATTTGAGTTAATCCGCCTCTTTCGCTTATCTGCTTTTCGGGTGTCGACAGTCAATTAAGAGCGAAAAGTAGTTAACTTGGACCGTGATAGTTGGCAACGGCTAGGGGCGGGCGAAAAAAAAATTGAGCCGTGATACTGAGAAACGGCCAGAGATCCAGCACAAAAATATGGTCTGTGATAGAGTATCACAGACAGGTAAAAGAGATAAAATTAGAAGTTGTAATAAATCCTTGAATTCAAGTACAGCGCACTGTTTTTTAGGTGGTTTTGGTTTTGGTTGGTGCATTGTACATGAATTTTTGTCAGTGATACTCTATCATGGCCCTTTTTTTTTTTTCACCAGACTCCTGGCCGTTGCTGAGTGTCACGGTCTGATTTTTTTTTTTTGCATGCCCCTGGCCATTACCATCTATCACGGCCCGAGTTAACTCCTTTTCGCTCCTAATTGGTTTTCGTTAATCTGGCCGTGATATTCTGTAACGTCATCTGGATGTTACAGAATATCACGATTTTCCTACTTTTCAAATTCCACCGTAAACCTTCCCCAATGACAATATTTTATTTATTAATTTCCTATTAATAAAAATTTCGGCCAATCCGGCCCACACCTATTATTCGCAGACCTTTTAAAATTAGTGGGGAATTTAAATCGGACAGTCCATATCTTTTGAAGATCTGAATTACCATGGAGATGGAGGCACAAAACCTTAGTTTTTTTTTTTTTTTGTAGACGCTTAATTTTCAACACAGTGACAAGTTCGATAGTAAAAATAATTCGACTATATTTAAAATATAATTTGAATATAATTTACAATTAGTTCATTTTTTATAATTTAAATAAGACATTAAAATTTTAATATTTATATACAAATAAGAGGGATCAAATATAAAGTATAAATTTAAAATTCAACATTACAGGTATGTGTTTATATGATGAACATATTATGCGTATAAAATAAGATGAGATATGATGATGCATGTGATGTATGTAATATGTTTGACTGAATATAAGTAACTTGAAGTTTCAAGGGTCAATATTTAACGTTCTTTGATACAATATCAAATAATATTCAAATTGTATGAAATTTAATCATTATTATTCATATATATATGTTTAATGATATATCAATAAATTTAAAAAATTAATTTCAACCTTATTTCAATTAATTTGAGAATTGTTGTCAAAATTGTCAAAATCACTATTGTCAAGTGATCTTCTCATCAAATAAAAAAAAAATAGAATATCTTATAATTTTTTTAATAGTATGAAATACATATCGTATTGTTATAGTTTTTAAGTTTTAAAATAATTCGGAGAGGTTTAATTCAAATATATTTATTCAAAAATCTTGTTTCTGCGATCCTTAAACGAAGTGATAATTCTGTAACGTGATCCTTGCCAATGCATAATACAATATAACACAAAATAAGAAGAACGCATAAGACAATATAACACAAAATAAGAAGATGCTGAGTTGGGGGAGAACGCCATAACGGAGGGAGAATATCAGATTTGGAAAGTATTTTTTGTTCCTTTTTATGGGATCGGGTATTATTTGTTTCTTTCTATGTATTATTTTTCTAATTTGAAAAGGACTTTTTTTTTCTTTTCCACTGTGCACACAGAAGGTCTAATTGTCTAAATAAAAATAAATCTGATTTTGGTTTTTAAAATTTATATTCAGGCCTTTTAATTTTGTTATATTATTATGGGGGTTTATACAAGTAAAAGAAAGAAATTAGTATGATTTACTAAGTATATAATAGAAGTTTTCAAATTTTGGAGTAACTTGGCATCATAACTATGATCCGCCCCGAATTCACATTTTCTCAGGTACAAAAGGCAATCTTTTACAATTAGTGGATCCGAACCGTTCTTTTTAACTCTACACGAATCTCAAACGGGCTGGAGTAAATCTCAAACTGTAAAGTGAGGAGAATCTTGTGTTAGGTACTGGGTACTTTCCAAAGAGATTTTTATTAATCGAAATTAAATAAAAATATATATCAAAAAAGAGGAGAGAATCTGAATTTTTTTGAAATATAAGTATAACGGGTTCATTTATTCCGTCCCGGTTAATGATAATCTCATCTCAAACTTACTATTAACTAATCCAAAAAAAAAAATTATAACGGACGGAATGAATGCTCCTGTCGGTGACCACAAAAAAAAAAAAAAAAAAGCAGAAACGGGTCAAATAGTCCCGTCCCAGTGCATCCTGCTTTTAAAAGACTTGGCAATTTTGATCAAATTGAAAATCAGTTTTCTACCAATCTGTGCTTTGTGTTTTTTGACTTTTTTTTTGACAATTTTTTATTTTTCTACCGATCCGTGACCTTTTTTGACCTTATTTTTTTGACTTTAGGTGATTTCCATTAAACCAATCCGTGCCTTGTTTGGTGATTTCACATCCAGTGCAATAAATAGATTCATACTGTGTTGGATCATAGTGTTCAAAAACATTTTCGCTAAGACTAGAAAACGTAGAATGCACAGGGACGGAAAGATCAGTCTCGTTTCTTTTTTTTCGAATTAGTTTGGGTTAATTAGTGGTTAGACTGGGACGGGATTATCATTATATAATGTCATATAATTTTTGGTATGTACCATCTAATTGAAAAATTCATTTTTAAAATATAATTGATTATGTAACGCCACCACGTAGTTGAAAATATTAAGATATGATGTAAACATTTGATATATATTTATTCTTCTATTTGATTTTATTTTTCTTCTGTCAGCATATGATCAATTTGAACAAAGTAACCAAATTAAAATAAATCCATATGTTTCTATTCATATCATGAAATTACTAGTCCGCATAATGGACCACAGAAATTTTAAACAAAGGAAGGCAGGAAGCCCAATATAACCAATTATTTGCTTATATTATCTTTATCTATTATCTTTCATTCATCACTCCTGTTGGAATTTCAAATTGAGAAAACAATATATTCGATCCTATGTTCAATTATTTGCATAGTAACTATTAATCTATGTTCAATTATTTGCATAGTAACTATTAATCTGTTTGGTAAGAATTTTTATAGATCATATAATATTATGTTCAATTGTTTGATTTGACAATCTTTTATATTCACTCATTTGATGAGATATCTTATACTTATTATTTTCAATATAATCTCTAGGTTATATTTATTTATTGGCAAAGAGCCGAATTTTTTTTTAGCTACCACTTCAATATTTTAAAATTTTAATTTTATCATTGATTTCAGCAAAATTCATATGTTACCCGTACACAATTTGGTGCAACGCATAATGTTGTAGGTCCTATCATCTAGAAGGCTCCAAAAAGTTAAGGGGCAATTTCACGTATACCCCTCAAAAATTCATATGTTACCGTCCGAATTGTTTTAAGATCTGTGTGTGCTATGTCAGCATGGATTTTAAAGTGAACACGCACAAATACTGAAGCAATGTGAATAGATCTTAATGCGATGCACACAGATAAAATTGCTTTAAAATAAGTGAGCACTAGATCAGCACAAATCTTGAAGGCAATATGCACATATCTTATTGTGATGCGTGTGGATCGGACGGTAGATGAACCCTTTAGATTCAAATTTGAGTTGGATGAGACGTTTTATATTTTTAATAAAGGGTAAAATGGATATCAAAACACAATAAAATGGGTAAATATGTGAGTTATTGAAGTTTAGAGGGAGAAATATGTAATTTCAAAATTTAGAGAGAAAAATACGTAATTTTGAAAATTTTGAAGGATATACATGAAATTCTCTCAAAAGTTAAGAGTGATTGAAACAAATATGACCAATATGATACTGCGCATGACCAATATGACAAAGATATCGTACAACACCCAAAGTGTGCACATAGTAAGTTTTTAATTTTACAAGGATTGTGCAAAATATTAAGATGCACATGTGGTAAGTTTTTAATCTTGCAAGATTAAAGTGCGCTAAATTTTTAATTTTATATAAATCAATGATAAATTTAGAATTTTGAAATACTGAGGTGTAACTAAAAAAATTTCAGTATAGCGAGTGAAATGTGAAAAATTGTACAAGAATTCGGCATCATATAATATTCATTTCGAAGTGTCTTTCGTTGATCGCTTCTTATTTAGTTTACTTATATACATACATATATATAGAGAGAACGGCTAATGTCATAACATTATAATTTCAACTTAAGTTATATCAAATCAGTTTTTTGCAATTTCAATTTTCAAATAGTCGATACGAACCACTCAACATTATCTACATATTAAAATGTGCTTGGAGACCAAATTTTATATTTTTTTTGGAATATTTTTACTATTTTTTTAGATTGCTACAAAATCACTACTTTCAGATAATCTTGACCATCCAAAACAGTGATTTTGAACCTATCTTAAAAAATATAAAATTTGGTCTCCAAGAACATTTTAATATGGATCATGTTGAGCAGTTTGGATCAACTGTTCGGACTTTGAAATCGTAAAAACTGACTTGTTATAATTTAAAATGAAATTATAACATTATCACATTAGCCGGACTAGTGCATTGAAATGGACCGGCCGGTCCAAAACTGGACTGGACCACCCGTTTTCGGACCCAGACTGGACCGAACCATGGCTAGAAACGGGTCTAGCAAGGGTTTGGGTTGAAATTTTTCACTAGAACCGTGTAGAACCTGACTGGACTAACCTGTGGAACTGTGTAGAACCAGACTGGACTAAATCGTGGCTAGAATTCGGATTTTAAATATGCCTCCTTTCAAGTTGTACCAGTTTATAATATTTTTGTTTAGAGAAATTATATTATTTGAAAACTAGACTCCTACATCTTTATTTTGATATAAATAACACAATAATCTATGCAGCCATTCTCTAAATCGAATTTTGAATCTTATGGTTTTAATTTTTTTTAACACAAAAATCTATGTAGACCTATACAGACGGGTCCGGATCCCCTAATGTAACCCAATTTTTGGGTTTTGCATCGGGACCATCCGATTCTAATCCGTCGCTCATGATCATCTCGGGATCCGAATTTGCGTCTCGGGATATGTGCACTCATTACCGGATGGATGGTCTCGGATTTGAATCAGACGGTCCCGATTTAAAACCCAACTTTTGGGTTACCTCACTGGTTCTGGATTCCATACGGACCGGGTCGGATTATGTGAATCTGGACCATGGTCCTAGCACAGATTCGTGCCAACTATTTCAAGTCAGACCCACCGGACTCGGACTGTGTAGACCAATAAATCCATTAAAACTATGGACCGGCCGAAATGCCAGATCGGGACCGGACCGGACCAGACCGTTTACAATACACTAAGCCGGACTCTCTCTCTCTCTCTCTATATATATGGATGTATGATTTGTGTTTGAAAAAGACAGAAAGAGAAAAGAATATGTAGTACACCAGTACCACTGCTGACGGTGGTCGGTGCGGTACATGTCCCAGCCATGTGCAACGCGAGATATATAAGACAAACTGAATGATTTATTTATAGAATTATTATAAATTAATATAGGTTAGATGAAATAATTATTATAAATTAATATAGGTTAGATGGAATGGACCGAAAGTTTTTCGGTTCATTTGTAAAATCAAAATTAATATAGGTTAGATGAATTCTTTTTTCAGTTATTTTAGAACCAAATTTCGATTAGAGACGGAACTTAAAAAAATAGATATATAAAACCAAATTTTAAAATGTATATATAATGTATGAAAAGTTTGAATTCAAATTTCCATAATAACAAATTAATTCTTACTAATAGACTACAAGTACAAATATGATAATTATATATAAAATAAAAAAAAATTAATTAAATTTCAATATACATCTTAAACCTTTTGAAATTATAGAAATGACTAAGCATTCCTGAGCTATACGTAAATCCGCCCAAACTGACTACATTCATGGCCATGCAAAAAAACAACACTTTTTTTTAGGAGCTCAAGCAGGAGAAGAAAAAAAGGAGAAAGCGGAGAAGAAAGAGGGAGACAGAAATCGTATTATGAATGTAATCCATTTAATAATCAATATTATATTAAAATAATTTCTATAAATAAAATATCCTGGTGGAGACCGAAACAGAAAAATAAAAGAAAAGATGAATATTTGAACCGACCCATTAGGGATGCAAACAAATCAGATAGTGGTAAAATCATATCCGTATTTACTTTTATTTTCCGGATACAAATACGAATACGAATACGAATACAGATCGGATATTAAATGGATACGGAGACAGATATTCGCTTTTTATAATAGTGAATTATATTTTTTTCATAATATATATTAAACTATATGATATATATTTACTATTTATATACGGATAATTAAAATTTAAAATTATATTCTTATTTGTATTCGTACAGATATTCAGTTACTGGAAATCCGTATCTAATTTTTAGATATGAATTCAGATATGATCGGATAATATCTGACCCGTTTGCACCCCTGGTCTCTAGAGTAGGAGAAATGGCACGGCGGAGCCGGTTCCGTCACGGAACGGCACAGCACGTGTGACTTTTTCGGGCTATGACTCACGTGTCGCGTGCCATGACCATTCGCGTGCCGTGACCATCTTTTGAAAATTTGACACGGCACAGCACGTCATGCTAAAAATCCGGTCACAGCACGGTACGGCACGCGATCACGCGAGTCATGTGTAATTATGACCGTTAAGTCTTGATCAAATAGTGAATCTTGAATAAACTAATCTAAATTATAAAAAAATACTTAAATGTGAGAAACGAGACTAGTTTCGTTTGGACACGGCACGGGAGTCATGACGTGACTCGCGTGCCGTGATCACTCCTCCATATTTTAGTCATGGCACGGCACATGTAACTGTTCACTTGATCACGACACGGCACGACACGAGACCAAAATCACGACGTGTTAATCACGGCACGGCACGGAATAACACGTTTTTCCACTCTAGTGGTCTCATACAATGTCTTATAGCTTGTTGCCAAAAGTGTTTTTTCTGAGGTTCAAATGATAATCATAATAAGCTAATAATGAATCTCTTTGCCTGATTGACTCAAATAGAGATTCTTATTCAATTCTTCTGGTGCTGTTGATATATCAAAGCGTCGCATGGAAGCAACAAAACTTCTCTTTGTTTTTAGCGCTGTGATAGATCAATGATTGTCCAGTAAAATCCAAATTTAGGAATCTTATTTGTTATGCCGACGCGTGTTATTTTTTTTGTACCCTATCTGCTTCAACACTTCAAGCTTTGTGGCAGATTAACATATCAGAGATGTAGTGGTTATGAAACAATCAACCATTTTTTTTTTTCACTCGTATCTTTATAACTAAAATTTGATTTTGAATTATAAATTATAAATTATAATAATTTTATTTTTGACTATGCCGATGATTTATGGCTCTTGGATTCTTATATTGCTCTTAATTAGGATGTCTTTTTAGTTGAATTAATTAGAGCTGCCATCTTTTGAATCTTATGATTGACTAGAAACAAACTATGTTTTAATAATTTTGTTATACCTACACTAGTGTTGGATCAGCCATTATATCTCTTGCATCTTATTGGTGCAAAATTAGAAATAATGAGACTTATTTTAAACTAATTTTAATTTTGCCTATAGATGTTTACCCATTAACTCAGGTAGGCCGTTTGATAATTCTATCATGTTCAGATACCCTAAACGAAGCAAGGTTTCAAGATTCAGAGGCCACACTTGGATTAGGGGAGGGGGGGGGGGGGGGGTCGGATCTCTCGGTTTATCTAAGAGTCAGGACTGACTCCTCTTCAGTTTCTTCAGATTTAGATTCTCTCCTATAGCTCTTCTATTCCTGGCTCTTCCTCTACTGGTGATAGTTCTATGGATTTCTAGTGCTTGATAGACTTTCCAATGTTGTTTTGTAATATGCTTTTAGATGACTCTATGTTCTCTTTTTGTAAGCTTCTTTTGTGATGTTATTAGCTTACCTTGTATGCTTTTTTTAGGTTGTTTACATTGGAAGTGATCTTTCATTGATTATTGTATGAACTGCTTTTGTTTTAATATGAAATAGGTAGGAGTTATCCATTTTGTCAAAAAAAAAAAAAAAAACAGTATGTACGTTAACCTTTTTGCAAATAATATGAACAAAAAAGGAGTAAGAGAATTCATAAAAATATCATGGCAATATATATACAATCCTTTCTTATCGATGGCATGTGAAAAATAGTACATGTTAATGATAGATGCAGGATACTACAGAATACTGATTCACTAATTTCGTTCTACAAACAAAAACAATCAAGTAATAATTGTGTTGTTGAATTCACTAATTTTCACTAATTCCAGACTCATCAAGTAATAATTGTGTTGTTTGAGAATTTTATTAATTTCAAAGTACCTGTAACAGTAGATGAGTCTGTGTCCTCTATAATATCTCGAATTTAATTTGTGTTTAAAATCTATTCGATCAGAATTGGAATCAATCTGATTCTAATTAAAAAAATTATGAATTTTTTTAATATTCGTGTCAATTGACTGGTAGATGAGTCTAGAATGCGTGCTGGTAACAGAATTCGTATCCTCTGCATTAACAAAACGTCAGTTAATAGATTTGGACCGTCCGATTGAGGTCCACATTAATATTAAAGGGTCCCATGCGTCATAAGTGTGGACTGGATTGGTTCCGATCCTGATATCTCAGCTGGTTTGAGATTTGAAGGGACAAGGGAGCAGTATTATTGGGCTTTGAGATTCGTGCCAAGTTAAAATGAATGGTCCGGATTCACTAAGGGCCTGGGAGCCTGCACGTGGAAAATGGAAATGGGTTGGAGTTGAAGTCTATTTTGAACTAACAAAACACTGTGCACGTGTAAAAAAATAAATAGTGAATTTTTTTTTCATGTGTACAGTAACTGCCGAACAGCTCTAATTGTAAAAGATTCCGTTGTGCAGTAATGAAGTGGAGGTGAATTGAACGAGAGGAGGGGAGAGATGCACCAGTAACTGCTGCAGTGGACTGGACTGGTACGGTCTATACTGGTACAATAAAGATAAGGCAGAGGTTCTGTAGTTTTCTTTCGGTAATTTTTCTTTTTTACTTTTGTATTGACTGGTAAATAAGAGTCGCTTCACGTGAAAATTTGCACAGGAATTGCCTACATGTATAATAGAATATTATATTATAGTATTCCTTTTTCACGAAAATATATGGCGGCAAGACATTGCGTTTGTAAAGAGCAACTCAATATATAGTATGTTTGAAAAAGACTGAAAAAATATTTCCTTTTTGTTCAATAAAATTTCAGGTTGGCAGCCACTGCTAACCACTCAGAAAAAAAAAAAGAAAAAGACTGAAAATGAAAGATTATAGTGTCATCTGTTGAGAACAGCTGGTGGGGGAGACGATTGACATAATCGGATTGTGGATCATTTTAAATGCGGTAAGTTTTTCAGTATCAATTATTCAAATGGACGAAAATTCACAGTTATTATTCATACTTTTTATCGAAATTTGTTGTATCAAAATCTCTTGTATAAATCTAACACTGAGACAGTTGATAAGAAAAAAGAAACATCTGACCTGATCTGTATATATATATCTTATTCGAATTTGAATTCGATCAGATTTGGGACCCGGATATATTTAATCGAATTCGAACTTGGTTAATTTGGATCGTTGTTTTTAGATTACAACTCACTATATAGAGATCTAGAGCTGAGTGAATTCAAAACCCAATTTTACAGAAAAAAAATATCTTACAAATATATATAGAGAGCAAAGTTAGGGTGTGATGTGCCCACCAAGAGACTTTGATGAGTACAACTTCAAAAGTATATCGGATCGGCTTCAAACGACAAATTCAAACCGTGGAAATTCATGTAC
The DNA here is from genome assembly GCA_964058825.1 of Carex arenaria. Taxonomy (NCBI): domain Eukaryota; kingdom Viridiplantae; phylum Streptophyta; class Magnoliopsida; order Poales; family Cyperaceae; genus Carex; species Carex arenaria. Next base: position 266,187 of record CAXKVW010000693.1, read on the forward strand.
TTCATGAGTGATGCATGTACATGTAAAATTTTAAAAGTTTTGAATTCATTTGCTACAAGGTCAAGCGGTCAAAGAAATGAACCTTTTATAGGTTATTTTATAAGTTGTTTTATATATTTATTTTTTCATAATTTTTTTGACAGCTTGACCTTGTAGCAAATGAATTCGAAGCTTTCAAAATTTTGCATGTATATACTCATGAACTATATGGATTTTAACGGCTTAGATTCGTCGTTTGAAGTTGATCCGATATACTTTTGAAGTTGTGCTCACCAAACCCTCTTGGTGAGCACATCATACTCTAGTTTTGCTATATATATATATATATATATATATATATATAGGACGTGGCTACGGTGCTACGCGTAGCATAGAGACCTCCGTGCAACGGCTCAAAATTTGAATTTTCAAAATCCTAACGGTCGATCCAAACCGTTAGATGTGTTCTTCATATTGAAATGTGCTTGGAGACCAAATTTTACATTTTTTGAAATTTTTTTACTATTTATTAAGCCACTTTGAAAATCGCTGATCCAACGGTGGCTTAACCAACAGTGAAACCGTTGGATCAGCGATTTTCAAAGTGGCTTAATAAATAGTAAAAAAAATCCAAAAAATATAAAATTTGGTCTCCAAGCACATTTCAATATGTAGAACACATCTAATGGTTTGGATTGACCGTTAGGAATTTGAAAATTCAAATTTTGAGCCGTTGCACGAAGGCCCTCTATGCTACGCGTAGCATATTAGCAATTTCCTATATATATATATATATATAAGTTGGCTAATATCAAAACGTTTGTTTTTAGGCAATAGAACAAACGATTCAGTTTTTATATTTTAAAAATCCAAATAGTTGATCCAAACCGTTCAACATTCAATTTATAATAAAATGTGGTTGACCACCAAATTTTACATTTTTTTGAATTTGTTTACTATTTATTAAGCCAGTTTTAAAATCACTGTTTTTAACGATTAAGAAACTTTTCACTGTTTATTAAAATTAGCGATTTTAAAACTGGATTAATAAATAGTAAAGAAATTCCGAAAAATGTAAAATTTAGTCTCCAAGCACATTTTAATATGAAAATAACATCTAATTGTTTGGATCGACTATTTGAACTTTGAAAATCAGAAAACCAATTAGTTGCACCACGGCTCCAGAACAAATGTTTTGATATTAACCAACATCTGTATCTGTATCTATATTTATGTTTCACACACCAGAAATACCAGAACACAAGCTTCGTAACTCTCCTCTGCTGACCTTTTCTTCAAGAAGCAGCTCGGGGTAGCCAAAAGAAATATAATATTTAACACTTTTTATTTTCTTTTAAATTTTATAAATTGTATGCGCATTGATCTTACTGACATGAATCGTTTACAAGTATGATTTATTGTCAAAGAGTGCGTCTAAGGTTCAAACGATAATGCTGGTATCTAATATTGAATCTCTTGCCAGACTTGTAACAGTTCTTTTCGATCAGATAAGATAAGACTCGGATAGAATAAACTAAGCAATTATTTGCTTTAAAAGAGTTTAAAAAAAGGACTCAAGATAGAATAAAGTAGGCAATGATTTTTGTTTAAAGAATTCCTTATTTCAATTCCTTCCACGCCACCTATATAGAAAGCAACAATTTTAGTTCAATGATTGTTTCATAGACTCCAGTTTCAAAATTTTATTCCTTATTTCTTATATGTGATAATTTTTAATCTAATTTACTTAGAAAAAAAATAATTAAATCGTGAACCGAAAGGCATTAATTTTGTATTAAATCTGGTCAGAAATGCTTGGCAATTTTGTCTAGCCATCGAGACTTCTTTGTATTTGGTAGCTTGATTTATTGGATGCTTCTAAGTAATACATAAGCTGCTTTTGCCTGAAGATTTACCAAGACACAAACAAGGAATCAAATGAATTGCTTTAAAAGTTAAAGCGTACAATAAATTTCTTGTTTGTTTATTTAATTGATTGAATACTATATAAGATAGCTATTTAATCCGATGGCATAAACTTAGGTAGCAATTGTTGAAGAACTTTCCATCGTTGGTGGTGCTGGCTTTGATTGAACCATTTCATACAAGTATACACTTCTCCCAAGCGCTGGTCAACCAAATTATCCAACGATTTGAATTAATTAAACTAGTTACATGAGTTTTGTAACAAAATTAAAAGTACAAAACAATATTCAAAACATTTTAGTACAACGAAAGTGAGAGTCTGTAATGTAAAAGCATGAAAAACCTAAGGAAATTAAATTTTGTTGATTCAGTTGCTTGTTTCAGCGGCCGTAATTACCCTCCATCCTGTGCCTGCTGGTACAACATTTCCCCTTGTACCAGTATAACATTGTCTTTCTTACCAGAGTTTGTACCAGTGGTGCCGGGTTGCTGGTAAGACTCTGCACATCTACAGTGGTGCCCCTCCATTATGCGCCTGCTGGTACTGCCTTCCGTACCAGTGCTTTCTCTTTGAGCAGTATGTTAATGTCTTCCATACCAGTGACTGTACCAGTGGTACAGTGGCACCGGCAAGTTGATACGTGCATATTGCTTTTTTGTTGTATAATTTTTTTTTTTGTGCTTCCATTTGAACATCACATGTTGGGCTATATTCCTATATATCTCAACTTTAATTATCAATATATTAAAACAATTTTATAAAATGATACCCCCCCAAACTCATGTACTTCCATCATATTCAAATCTCGAGTCACACAGGTAAGATGATGCAACAGATTTGTATCTCCACCTTTTTGTTATGACATGTTATGACATAACAGTAATCTGATCCTAAAGAAACTTATAGGTTAATAAATAGTTTCAAAGCTGGATAGTTATACATAAATTAAATCATACTAAAGGAAAAGAACCAAAACACTATTGACACATGAAGAGGAGGAAAGAAAACAACCCTGCCTCTTTATGGGTTGATATTATAGTTGATTTCAAAAACAGCTTGAAACACTAGCAACTATAAAGTAAACATGAGATATTTGGGGAAATTAAAAACATCAACGACAATAAAAAAGATTTCATTACAAATTAAACAATTCCAACCTGATTGAAAATTTCATTCATGTTTTACCCACAGTCAATAGTAGCACATCTTGTTGGAGCTCGAATTTTATATTTAATTAAGTCAACCGATATACAATTCAGAATAATATGATAGATGAATGCAATTCAGTTTTTCACTGATGTTCAACACAGCAAAAATTATGTTGAGTAATGTAGCAATGCACAGGATGCATTTCATTGAATTAAAAATTAAAAATTTGTATAGAGTTTGTAAACATTTTTTTTTTGTGTACTTATTTGAGATGAATAAGAAACATTAATTGTTGATAAGGTGAATTATATGCCCATTGTTGCAAATTTTTTCTTCCTTTTAAATAACAGTCTTCTTAACTCACACATTCATTTCTCTTTAATGTACCTTGATTTTATACAACTTGCGTCTCACTATAGAAACTACACTCATCACCTTCCTTACTAAGGCCTATATTTCATTGTTGCAAGTCTTATTTATCAATTATATATCATTCATGTAATCACAACTACTTCGGCTATTGCATAATTTAACCACTGATTACCAGTAACACAAATAAAAAAACAATGTAACATTAACAACGGTATCAATTTGTGCATGGAATTCGACAACACTTAGAATCAATCAACAACAATAACTATATACAGTATACAATAACAAAATACTAACCACAACAAGTGAAATAACACCCCGAGTACTTTGATATAGACCAAACGAATAATTGTTGACATATTTGTTACCTTTGTCAGTGGTGCCGGCGAAATATATATCATTGATATCACATACTGAATCATCTTGGTATATCTCACAAACAAGGTCAGCTGCATTTTGAATCATTGTTAGCTGGTGATTGAACAAAATTGTTGATTTAGATTGCCCCAAAAATTGCGTTATGTAAGCCTCAGCTAGCATATTTCCTAACTTGACCTGAGCTTGGGTTGTCAGGTGCAAGTGGTCTGAATTAAGTGGTAACCCCATCGCATCAACACACACCAAATTTGGGAGCTTTAGCCCTAATTGTGCATTTCTTACTTTTTCAACATTTCTCTTCGACCCTGATGCCAGAGCTACCTATAAAGATTTAGCAAAGTAATTAAGTATACTTTCACTAGCACCTCTATGTTCTCACCTGGATACAGCGTTACATTTTAACAGTATGATAGAAAATGTTTTTACGAACTACAGTACCTGAATAAAGGGTAAATAAGGCAACCCAAGATCTGATCTCACATCTTCAATAAACTTCTTCAGATTATCCCCATATACCTCAGATGCATGATCTGAATCAGTATCACTCTCACCCTGGTACCACAATACTGCCTTGATCTCGCCACCGTCACCAATTTCAGCTGCCGCTTTTGCCCTCTGTACCATTTGATTGTACAACTTGGACCCCTTTTTCCACTCCTTGATGGCCGTACCTATTGTACCAATTTTTAACAAATAAGACAGTACTAGGCGAATGCTGTGACTATAAGAATCATATCAAGTGGAAACATCAGGTATATATGTATCCCTATTCCCTACCAATCTTTATCAGTATTGGTTCTATAATGTACCAGCTAAATTTATTTGCAGCTCATGGCAGAATAGGGGCTCATTATTTCTAACATAAGTAGCAGTCTGCACCACCTGGTATAATTTCAGATCTCTGATTCTAAATTTACCATTCTGGTATGAACTGGCCGATAAGTTCGCTCCTGTTAGCGTATTGGTACAATGCAAGATTACAGTTGTATAGATCAAAGGATTACAATGCTGGTATATAGAGCTGAAACTAATATAAAGAGCAAACACTTTGAACCCGAATCAACAGGTGACCAACAAATTCCACTTGATTTGAACTTGACAAAACTGGATTCTGATTCTGACAAATCAAAAGCATCACATCGTAAAACTAAAACCAATTTAACATGAATTTCAAATATATTTTCACAACATAATGCTGAGATGACTTGATTTGAACACAACAAACCCCAAACAAGATCTAAAGCCAATGGGAAACTCAATGAATAAAGGTCTGGAAACCCCCAGCATTGTCTTGATCTAAAATGACATGCTACAAACTGCTAAAGGCTGACCTATAAAAAAAATGATCTGGAACCAGTTTGACCATACCCAAATGAAACTGATCCATTTGGCATCTCAACTAATAGTCTAATACAGTGTAAATATAAAAATGTTTCAAAATTTAAGGTGAATCTACCTCCTACTGCACAAGGCACAAGACCAATATTAGGAGAGGTACAACCGATCTCCTTGAGGAGATGATTGGCGAAGCTCATGCCGGGTCCCACGCCGCAGGTCTTGCTCTTCGACTCAATGTCAATGTGCAGTGGGTCCCGCGCCTCCTCCCATTTTAAATTGACAGAGAGGCGAAGAATGGAGGAAGAAGGGGCGCACTCGTCTGGCACAATGCTGTCCCAATGGTACCGGCCGTGGTGCCAATAGACCCCACCCCGTCCCGACATGTTGCTTTGTCCCGCTAAAATGATCACTTGCTTCTTCATTTTTTTTTTTGGATTGCTTAATTGCTTTGACCCAATGGTTTTATTTTCTTTTGTTTGGTTTGAGAAGGAAGTCACCTTTTATTTTATTGACTTGAAAGTAGGGGTGTTAATGGACGGGTTTGACTTCAAACAGAGTCAAGCTCAATTTATAAAGTCTTCAAAGCCCGGCAGGAACTCTGCCTGGATTTAAGAAGAGTAACCCCGGACTCGGTCCGTACAATTCATGATCAATATTGAGCCCGGCTAAGACTCAGATCAGTTCAGCTCAATAATGTTGACCAAGTCAGCCCGTTCAGCTCAAATACTCAAACTCAGTCCTCCCCTACCGCTTGCAATGTGCAGCTAAGCTGTTTCTTCTATACCAGAAAAATCTAAGCGAGGAGGGGCCATATGTGAAGAAAAAATATCAGAGATTTTAAACTAATAGTATTATAGTAACGTGTTTTTTTTTTTTTTTCTTAAAGTTAGTGGCTTCAATAGTAACATCTTTGAGACTTAACTAATATAATAGGAGAGAATCTTGAAAAGAAAAACAGTGACCTAATAACTCTACCTAACAGTTGAAAACAGAGAAAAAAAAAAAATCACCTCAAAATTATTATTTGGGAAGGCAATGTATGCTAAAAGTAATTAATCCTTACAACTGGACATTGTATTTCCACATAGAGAAACATTTATTTTATTTTTGGACTTGTAATTCAAAAGAGCAAGCCAAATCATATTTCCGGAAATAATGATTTGACTACATAGAAAAATACTTTTGTTTGGTTCTAAGTAAGTTGTGAATGCGGCAAGTACCGTACCAGTACCAACCTCATCTCCAATTTCTCAAATGGAGTCCAATACTATGTACCAAACCAACCAGAGAGAAGTTGTGAATACTTCCAGTACTGTACCAGACTACCAGTACAAACCTCATCTCCAGTTTCTCAAGTGGAGCTCATGAACTTGAACCAATCCCAAGAAAGAGAATAAATTCTCCAGAGAAGAGGGTTGCATCCACTTTTTATGAAATCAAATCCAATACCATGATCCAAACTGACGACAGAAAACTTGTTCCTCAAGATTAGATAAGCAACGTACTGAAATGAAGGAGGAGATGCGAAAAGGCCACGCGAGAGAGGAGACTGGAGAGAGGCGACGCACCACCCACGGGTAGCCGAAGGAGGCGGCGCAGTGGCACAATGCAGCAAACCGGCAGAGGTAGCAGGGAGTCGAGAGCCGTGAAGATCGCTGTTTGAAGTTGACGCGATGAGATCTGATCATCGATAGCAGCTTGGGTCCGATGGGCGTTGGAGTCATTTTGGGTCCAACGGGTATGCAAGCCGTCCGATTTACTTCATGTTTCGTGCAGTGCGGAGCCTGCCCGTATGTTGAAGCGCATTGGACAGCTACCATGCCCGTTGGCTCCAAAAGTGACTCCAATGCCCATCGGACCCAAGCTTTACGCCTGATCATCTGATCGGATCGGTTTCACTCAACGAGTTGACCAAAATCTGTTCGGATCGGCCCGTTCGTTCCAATATAATTTTGATTACGGGCTGAGTTTTGGGCCTTACTCGAATAGAAGCTCGTCCGATGTTTGTCCAGTTATTGTTCGACCCGTTTGTGTATGAACAAACCCGTCCAATTAGCAGAGCAAGTATTAGATGAGAGGAAAGTAGAACCCGGGAACCAAACCGAAAAGGCCTGAGTTGAGTTTGTTGAGTCGTGTCTGGTCGGATTTGCCATTTAAGACATAAATTTATTTTTGCGCAGCCCAAGTGCACAACACTTAGTAATTCATGTACAATTTATTATTTACATCCTAAATATTTTATTATTAAGTCTGAATTCAATCCAAATGATTCCCAGTATAACTCAGTATAAGTACAAATATTAATTACATCAATTAGAAATGTAAAATTGTATTTTTTTTTAAACACAGCATAACTACTAGTCATGCAGAAATTACACATTAAAATATTTATATCATTTTAGTTAAATTATATAAGCAATCAATTTAGAGGAGGGTTCTAATGCCTCATCTCTTCATACCTCACTCATACCTCATGTTATATATCTCCATTTTCAATGTCCAAACTATCGATCCGAACCGTTCAACATGATATTCATGCTAAAATATGCTTGGGTATGAAATTTTATAATGTTTGCAATTTTTTTACTATTTTTTAAGATAGGTACAAAATAACTGTTTTTTGAACGATCCAGATACAGTGATTTTGTAACTATCTTAAAAAATAGTAAAAAATTACAAAAATTATAAAATTTCATCCCCAAGCATATTTTAGTATGAATATCATGTTGAACGGTTCGGATCGATAGTTTGGACTTTGAAAATAGAGATATGTAACATGAGGTATGAATGAGGTATGAGGACATGAGGCATTGGAACCCTACTCATCAATTTATATAATTTACTCATAATTCGTTTATTATCTACTAAATTATATAAGCTTTGAGATTCGTGTAGAAAATACTTGAATTGTTCAGATTTTCGACTGATCCATTCAAGTTTGAGATATCTCAGATGATGCAGATCATAGTCACACGATTCGAGTTTAATTCGCGAATTAAACATTTTTGAGCCAACAGCGTATCAATCCACGAATAATACAGTAATTCACGTATTAAACATTCAATCCGTGAATTTAACAAATTATACGAATTAAACACGTATAGTTCGGAAAAACTCGGTGCTTTGTTACGGGAAAAGTTGAATTTGTAACCGGGAGAAGTATAGTATTGAGTCCCGTGCAAAAAGTATATGTTGGTTCTTGTTCTCGGAATCCACTCCAAAAAGAAAACATTTGATGCTCTATGTTTTATGCTTCTAAACAATCTGAACTGTTTACTTGTAGTTTGAACCGTTCAAATTATTACTTTGATAACAAAGAAAACTTCAACACGGAAGATATCTTAAAGGATAATGTAAACTTTTTGTGTTTCTATAGACTGTAAACATCGGGTGCGTATCCTCTGAGATATCTCAATTTTTGCGTGACCGACGTGTCCGGTGCCTATTCGGGGGAACGTAGGGAGTCAGTATTTTTAGAGCTTTGAGATTCGTGCATAACGTATTTGAACGATTGAGATATTCCAAAATGTCACGCAAAGTTTGAGATATCTCAGAGGATGCGAATTCGTAAACATCTTTACTCAAGATTTATGATTTTATGTTGATGGATATCTACAAATTTGTGTGTTGTATCTTAAATTTTAATTTTAATTTTTCTAATTGGTATTATAAAATTTAAAAATAATTCCGAATCATTCCTGAATTATACTCAAATTATTCCCGAATTACGAATTTTTAACTCCACCGAACCGAACCCAAACTATTAATTTGTTACTATGATGCGGATAATATTTTGTAGTGGGCGTGAGATATTTATTATATTATTTTTTTGTGCATATGGAGGGTTTGTAGTGGGTATGAGATATTTTTCCTTCTCACCTCTCGGTGTCTAACTGAGAAGTTTGCGGGATCATCGTCTAGAATTTTTCTTTCAAAAATAATTAGTTCAAATGATTTTGTTTCCATTGTTAGAGGAATAAAAATGTTCTTATATAGCTTTTACAATATATTAAACACTCAATATAATTATTATTTGTGACTTTTAAATTTAATATTGAAGAGTTTGGAATGTGTTGGGTAGCTTGACTCCCAACCCATATTTAAAAAAAAAATTAATACTAAACCTAAAATAATATAAAATATGAATATATACATATTAAACATGATAAATTTTGTAAAATATTATGAAATTTGGACAGTTTGAACATAGTAAAAAGAAATTTGACTTGAGTAACTTACGGTAATAAAATAACATTATAAATTAAATTCTTTTGATATTGTATTAAGGTTGTACATGATAAATTAAACTCTTTTTTTATTTTTTTTGTTTAATTAATTCTCTGAGCCAAAAGTCTACAAGTTCAATAGATCAAGGATTGTAGAGTAGGATATCCCATAAAATAGAAAAATGGAGGGCCCTCTGCCCCTCTGTTCCATTTAAAAAAGTGCTTCTACCAGCCCCATGACAAAAAGCAGCTCAAGTTTCCAAAAAAAAAAAAAAATGTTTCTTGGAAAATCCAATACATCAATTACTGACAGTGTGGCGAGTCATTGACACTTCCACTTTGCCTTTACCAGTACTTGTACTCATATCCTGCAGCTTGTAACTTGGTGAATGCCACATAGTATCTGTCCATCTAAAATAATGCTAATGCTGTGGACTTGAGAGTTTCAAGTCAAGCTCTAGTGCGCTCTGTTCACTTCTCTCTCCATTTCCCCAGCTAAATTCAATTAAGGTTACAACAGTCAATCTATCTAGTGATCTTTTCATCTCTTTGCAACTGCCAACTACCTTCAATCTATCTACCAATCTCTGTTTCCGACTCTCTCTCTCTGATCTCTGTTTCTCATCTCAGCCCTCTCTCTGGATCAATTGTCATCTGATGCACGGTAACTCTTGATCTCTTGATATCTTTGTTTCTGGCCTATTCATTCCCTTTATTTTATTATTGAAAGAAGCTGCCTTTTGCTATCTTCATTTCTAAATCTGTTCTTTCAACAAACAATTCGTGTTTACAGCCAAAAAAAAAAAAAAAAAAATTGCTACTTGTTCCTTTTCATTCCCAAGAAACACAAAACACAAAAAAAAAAAAAAATACCGGCTTTAATTTGAGGAAGGGGACCCAGGAGAAGAAAGAACTTCAAGATGGCTCTTTCAACCATTGCAAGCCTAGCAGTTTCCGCTGTCAGCACCGCGGGGTCCTCTGTTGTTGAGAACCTTGTCAGCACGGGTTATTCGTACTTGCGTGGCCATATGCTCGCAGATGATAGCGAAGCCGAGCTAAAGAAGCTACAGACAGCTCTTCCCAAGATCACAGCTGTCATGGCCATTGCTGAAGCACTCAAGAAGAAGCACCCAAGTGTCATTTCATGGGTTGACCAATTTAGAGAGGCTGTTGATGCATCCGAAGACGTGCTCGATGAGTTGGAGTACAAAAAACTGGAGGATTTGGTGAAAAAGCGAGATGAGGCGGAAGGCTCCGCTTCTAGCTCAAAGAAGAGAAAACTGTGCACTACCAATGATTCTTTGGAGAGGTTGAAGGAGGCTATAACAGTGTTAAATCGGGCTACTGATGGTGTGGAACATCTCCTCCAACTTGCTAATTTTACTAGTCTTTCGGAATCAGGGCAAGAAGTTGGGAAAGTTTTGAAGGGGCAAACTACTTCCTTTCCAACTGAAAATGAGGTGTTTGGCCGGGAAAATGAAAAGAACGAGATAATTGATTGGCTGAAGCGACCAACCGATGCTCGCCTCTCTTCTTTTAGTATCGTTGCGGTGGGTGGACAAGGGAAGACCACCCTTGCGCAATATGCATATCAAGAGATGTTGAAGGAAAAACAATTTGACGAAACAATTTGGGTTTGTGTTTCAACCAACTTCAGTGTTGAAGATGTAACGAGAAAGATGCTCAGCGAAACTAATTGTGGTAAACTCTTAAATGCGCTTCAGGAGAGCTTGAAGAATATGGTACTTTCAAAGAAAGTCCTTCTCATTCTAGATGATGTATGGGACGATAAGAGGAGGTGTGATTGGGAGCAACTGATTGCCCCTTTGAAGTTTGTACAACAAGGGAGTAAAATCATATTAACAACTAGAATGAAATCTGTGGCAGAATTGCTTGCTAATGTGATAAATACGGAGCATAAATCTCTAGTATTAGAAGGCTTAGGAGAGCAAGAGTTGCGATTGCTCTTCTATAGCTATGCATTTCGTGGTGTTAACCCTGACAATTATCAAAACTTACAAATAGTTGCAGACCAAATACTAAAATTGCTCCGAAGGAGTCCATTAGCAGCAAAGGTAATCGGAAGCTTACTGAACTCCCGTATGGACCACAAGTATTGGAGAAATTGCTTGAATCATGGGTCTCTTTTTAACTTAGAGCAAGCAGAGGATGTGATGGATGTTTTGAAGTTTAGTTACTACCATTTACCGGCAAATTTGCAGGTATGCTTTAGGTTTTGTAGCATATTTCCTCAAGATCATCAATTTAATAAAGATGATTTGATCAAAATGTGGATCGCCTCTGGATTTATTCGGCAACAATCAAGTCATAGGAAAAACCCAGAAGATATTGGAGAAGATTACTTCAATCTCCTTTTGAGGAAATCATTCTTGGAATATTCTAAATCATGGAAAGGTGAAAGGTATGTTATGCATGATTTGATGCATGACTTGGCCTGTAATGTTTCCATTGGAGAATGTTGTAGAATAGAGCCTAATGATAAATCTATTACCATACATAGCACTGTACGACATGCATCTGTACATGAAAGTGAAATTGACAGGGTCTCTAATCTTGGAAATTTACGTAGTTTGGTTATTATTACAGAAATGGATTCAGATTTTGTTTTACCGAGTAATGTAATAAAAAAACCTTTACGTTTATTGAAAATAAATGGATACAGTAGCTTTGAATTGCCCGAAGAGATGAGTTGTTTGGCACACCTTCGCTACCTATCCATTGACACTAAATCGTTAAATTACTCGTTCCTTGCTTCAGTTTTCAAACTTTATCATTTGCAAGTACTAGAGTTTCAAACAAGTTGGGGTAATTCATCCTATTCGGGAATTGAAACAACTAGAATGATCAATCTACTTATGTTGCGTTACCTAAGGCTTCCCAAGGTGATAATGCAAACTATTCATGGAGTTCACAAGCTGACATCTCTACGGGAGTTAACCTTTTTTGTTGGACAAGAGAGTGGTCAACATATAAATGAATTGGAAAAACTAACTAGTATTCAACACCTTTCCATTGAGAACATTGACAATATAGAGGATCCCAATGAAGCTAAGGGTGCTAACCTATTAGAGAAGACTAATCTCATATCACTCTCCTTGAACTGGACCTCGCAGAGCAATTTGATAACCCCGAGCAATTTGATAACCCCGAGCAATTTCAACACCTTTCAATTTGATAACCCAGAGCAAATGATTAATTACCTCCAACCCCATCCAAATCTCATAGAATTGACAATTGAGAATTATAAAGGCCAAAGATCTCCTAGCTGGATGAATGATTCATCTCTTTTAAACTTGTTCTCTCTAAAATTTTATAATTGTCCTGTTTGGAAAAACCAATTGTTTTCATGGCAAATGCCATATCTGGAAAGTATTGATATATGGAATTGTCCAAATTTGGACAAGTTACCTAATATGCCCCTTTCTCTAAGAAAATTTAGAATTCATAATGTAAGTCTGACTGCTCTTCCGAATTTTCACCAAACTTCTGGTAATAACACTCCTCAATCATTATCCCTAAAATCATCACTAAGAGAAGTGATGATAACAAGCTGCCCCAACTTAATGTCTTTGAATGGATTTTTGCAGCAAACCAACCTAGATTTGCAATCTATTGTGGAATTAACCATCAGGGGCTGTGAGAAACTAGTATCGGTACCGGTAGGTACATTTGGGAAATTATTGTCATTAAGAGACTTGGGCATAGAATATTGTCAAAATCTAACCGAATGTCCCAATCTACCACTTTCTCTGAATAATTTTCGGATAGATAATGTTGGAGTTAGTGCTCTTCCAGGATATTACCAAAGTTCTGACTCTAGGGGCGGGTCATCAATATTGTCATCACTAAGAGATGTGACCATAAGAAACTGCCCAAAATTAACAGCATTGAATGGTTTTCTGCAGTCAGACAACATAAACTTTCAGTTATTTCGGAATATGTATATCGAAGGTTGCATGAATCTTGTAGATATTCCAATAGGTGCTTTTGAGAAATTTGGATCGCTAACTAACTTATCTATTGTCGAATGCCCAATGCTAAAGGCAGTTGATAACCAGAGCAACCTCCTACCCCCATCACTCAAAGAACTTTTCATAATTAACTGCGGTGAACTTGATGTGCCACTGCTGGAGTCAGCATCACGTCTCACTACTCTCACTAATCTTTCAATTTTATGTTGTGCAAACATTTCTCGTATTCCCTCCTCAGAAAATGCTTTTGGATCAGTTAGTTGTTTGACCATCGTTGGATGTGACAAGCTCGTCGAACGTTCATATAGGGAACAAGCTCTTGGTGTTAACCAAGGAAGCAGCTTGGCGTCATTAAAGGTCTCTCATCTTAAAATCAATCCCATATCTTTCCTTTTTATTGAACCACTGAGAAGCCTCAAATTTGTAAGCGAACTGCAAGTCGGTGATTATTTAATAGAGGAATTGCCAGAGCAATGGCTGCTTCAAAACAACAGTACCCTCAAGAAGTTGCACATCTTGTCTGCAAACTCTCTGAAGTCATTGCCTGCAACAATGGCGGGGCTCACTGTGCTTGAAGAGCTATACATCTTAGAAGCTGATTCGCTGGAACATATCCCAGAGTTACCTGCTTCATTAAGGGTTCTCTATATTGGGGAAGCAAGCTCTTTGAAGTTATTGGCTGCTACACTGATGAGGCTCACTGCTCTTGAAAGCCTAGAAATAAAAAATGCTAATCTGGAAGAGCTTCCGGAGTTACCTACTTCTCTAAAGGAGTTAATTATCAAGGATGCAAGCTCTCTGAAGTCATTGCCTGCTACAATGACAAGGCTAACTGCTCTTAGGAAGCTAGAAATCTGGAATGCTGATTTGCTGGAGGAACTCCCGAAGTTACCTGCTTCTCTAAAAATGAAGAAAATTGAAGGCCGTGGTGGCCGTTTGCTGTGAAAGAAATCAGATAGAGGCAATACGATAACGGTTCATTATTTCACAACTTTGTATTCACAAGGTACGTTCTTTTCAATTTCTTTAAATTAATAAAAGACTCTTGCAATAAATTGGAATTTGTTATTCATCGGATAATAATATTGCCACTTCCATTTCTTGTCTTCTCAAACTTCAACTAACGTACGTAGTTTTTATTTTTTTTTTCCATTCTTTTTCCTTTTGTTTTTTGCCTACAGAAAGAATGCAGAGGAAAGAGGATTACATGCCATATATGCACTTCAAACAAGTGGCCTTCCATGCAGGTATACTGTATACATCCCTCCTTATTTACAAGCTATCTGTTCTACTTTATTTTTTTTATTTTTAATTTTGAGATGCTAACATATTTTTCAAAAAATTTAAGTCTGCCTATGTTTGAATGATAAAATCAGAAGGGTCAACAAAAAAAAAATTAGAAGTGCTGATTAGATGAATAGCAATTCAAATTTAAAAAAAAAAGAGACACCAAAAATGTTTCCAAAAAGAACTGAAATAGTTAAAACTACATAACAGACAACTTCACAAATGACTTGATGATTAGATGAATAACAAGTTTTTCTATATAAAAAGCAAATTGAGAGTTATGGTTTCAAAGTACGTGCACAAAATTCACAAAGCATCCAAACTGCATTTCTAACAATAAGTTCCACTCTATCAGGGACTAGTTTGCCTAAATTCCATGTTAACGTGTCTGATGTTGTTAGTCGAAGATATTTATAGCAGTTCTTTCTGTTTGCTATTTTTTTTATCCTTTTCATTTTCTTATAGTGGTACAGGTGGGTAGTACCTGCTTTGCTTTTAATTAGTACCAGTAATTTATCTTTCACCTTTGGTACCAGTTGAGGCAGCTTCTTTGGGGTTCTCTGGGTGATCTATTTTCTTTACTTGAATAAGAAAATATGTTGTCCCAGTTTAGTCCTGAACCAACTGCATCTGTAACCATACTGGCACAGTACTTGTACCAGATGTAACAAAAAAATTTAATGAGAGGGGGCTAGATGTCAATTCCCTCACCTGATAATTTTTTCACTGAAAATGGGGACTATACTCAACTGCAATTTCAGACGTGTTTAGCAGATAATTGTTGATGCAGGCATATAGTCATATAGATCGACTTAGTATTTGTTACTTGATTGCACCAATTTCTTAAAAAGCATGACAGTGAAAAGCTTGTTGTTGATTTGTGTAAATTATTAGAAAATTTATCACTTAGTCTTTAATAGAATTAGTTACATTTGATAGTTAGTATTCGGTTGTAATTAGTGAAGTTGTTAAGAGGATGTTAGAAATATTGTTAGAGTTGTTAAGAGGTTGTTAGTGGCATAACTGTAATTTGGTAAGACTCTATATATAGAGCATAGTTGTAATCAAAGATACAATCAATACAATACCATTTCATTTCTACTTCTCTCTTCCATTATCAAAGTCTACTAGTCTTCGATACACTAGTTGAGATTTTACCTCTTGTTAAATGAATATGATAATACCAAATTTTATGTACACTGGTCCCTTGCTGAGTTGTTTTAGTGTAAGATTCCCTTTACTAATTTTTTTACCAAATTTGCATATTAATTGGAACAGTTGATGACCAGGTGATAGAACTGCAGTGATAGTGCTGTTTGTGTTGGCCAGTGCTAGAACTGCAGTTGGAAAAGTTTAGGGCTACATTTGCTTACCAAGTTCAAAGGAAGGAAATGCAAAATTGCCATAGAGGAGTTGCAGTGCACTTTTCGTCCAGCCGAGGAGATCAATGAGGTTAGACTATCAAACGAAAAAAAAATGTTATTAGTAATATCTCTAATTCATTAGCTACAGCCCGGTTTGCCACGAGATCCTTGTCAACATGTATAATTAACAGTATTGGCTAGATGCTCTTGGGATCAAGCAGCAATCAAGTCTAATTGGATATGTGTAGTTATGGCATCATGAGATTTTGGACAAAATACTGATCATGAGAAAATCCATTTAGTGTGCAAATTTGAGTGTTTACACAAAAACAGAACACATTGAGAATGAATGTAAATAGGAGCTATATACACATTGAAAAATTATTTGACAGTTTTGAGCTGTCTTATCGTACATGGTCTATTACAATTTACAAGAGGCAGAAAATTGAGAACGAATGTGAAAAATATTTATGGAACTTTAAGAGCTAAGCATGCAAAATTTTCATTGCTGAATAGTTAACAATAATGACCAAATCATCATTGACAATTTTATCTATAAAATAAAAGGGAAAATTTCCGGTGTACCCATTCAAACTTTTAAAATAGACAATTTCCCCATGAATACATCTTAATAGTCAATATCACCATATAAACTTAACTTTCTTTCTTCTATTCCCTTTCATTTATTTTTATCTTTTATTTATTTATTTTTTTAAATATACCGACCAATATGCCCTTTTATTAAAATGGATATGTCCTAAGCATTATTGAACAAGAGAAAAATTATGAAAACTTCATCTTCCTTCCATCCCTACCGTGCTATTCACTGGAACTTTGGTCCCGTACTGAATACTGTAGCTTGTGATTGAGCTAAGTTTTTCTTTTGTATACATACAAGGCTCATAAAAACAGTATCAAGAAGTCTAAGCATTGCTCCAAAAAAAAGAGTCTAAGCGTCATCGCCAGACCTCCACTAAAAGGGTAATCTTATCTCCTTCTTTTTCATTATCAATATAGTTTCGTATCTCACTATACAGTTAGGTTTGATTATTGAATTACTTCTACAGTTCTACTTGTTGTATTAGATTCATTGTCGATGAATTTAATTTTTCTATTCATGTTGTCTGGACATTATCTTGTTACTTGAATAACCTTTAATTTGAAATTCTATTTGTAACTAACCTTGTCCATAATAGATTGTGCTTTTTGAAGATTTTTTTCTGATAAAATCAAAGGAAACAGTAAAAAATCTTGGTAACATACCAGTTAATACCAGGGAACTGCTTTCTTATGTATTGAATGTAATTCTCTGATACTGATCTGACTATTAGGGATCCAATTTCTCCAATTGTTTATTTAAGTTCTATCAACTTTTATTATTGTTCTTGTACAGTTGTAGTAAATCATCCCTGGTTCATAATCAAATTTTTTTTTTGGCTAGATTCCAGGATAAAATTGTAATTGTCTGACTATATGGAAGGGCACTATTGTGACATGCATCATTATTTCAAAATTTATCTACTTACTAGTTTCATCTCGTAGTTTTTCTCAAATTTTATAGTCTTGTGCAGCTTTGGATCTTTGCTGATTGGAGCAATTTTGAAAGTTTGAATTGGCACACCGGAAATTTTCCCAAAATAAGAAAAGGACATGATTTTTGCTGCTTGCCAATCTCTTGAATGAAAAAGGTTGTCTTACCGTCATTTATCAAACTAACTTATTATGCATTACCCTTTCAGTTTTATTTCTTATATCACCACATATGTGCAAAGTTATTTATTTTAAATTTATCCCCTTGAATTAGGACATATGAAGCATCTACAGTACACTATAGAAATGTGCATTGAACTGAGCCACACAGACACAAGCTTCAAAGTTATCAACTTGTTTAGAGCAATACAAAACTGTTGAGACTGAAATGATACATGCTTTATGTAAGCTGATCACATACATTTTCACTAGTGAATAAAAATAATAAACAGGTTGGCTTGTTTGCATGTTGATAATTTTTCAAAATTAATTGATGCAGAAACGGAATGCACTTGTCAGATAGTGGCAGCACAGATATTGAAGGCGATAAGCCAAGCTTCTCTGTATTTGGGTGAATCTCCCAACCGAGTTTGGAAATGTCATATATCCTATCCGACCTTTCACGCAATAGTCGATATCGTAAGTTGTCTACTTCCTTCAACAACCCCCACCCCAAAAAAAAAAAATATTTTTTACAAATATATCGAATACTTTCTCTGGAAGGAGATTTGGAAAAAAAAATAGTTTAAAATTTTAGGAAGTTTCCTACTCTTTTTACGTTTTCTACAAAAAGCATCCTATGGTATTACAGGAATAAAAGAGAAATTTACGAAAAGGCCCTTCTATTATGGGTATATTAATTGCATCAGGTCCCATCATCTTTTCCTTCCCGAGCAAAATACAATCTTGTGTTAGAACAATCTAAAAATGTACTGCAATTGTTCCAAACCTGGGTAAAAAAAAAATGTAGGGTTAAAATCCAAACAAGCACTAAACTAATAGTGAAGTCATCAGGAATGCTTATTGCTTCATTGTATTTGATGGAATTGAGGGGGAGAGACTCAGGATATCTAATTCTCTCATTACAATTTAATATATTCAGCACTAAACTTAACACAAAGTGATTATATTTTATTTTTTCGTAATACTTTATTTCACCGAATGGTCCAAAATGATTCAGATTTGGTTTTGAATGGGTGCTTGTCAAGATCAATTTGAAAACTGGCACTCATTTAATGATGAGGTTCAACATGCATTGCAATTTAATACTATTCAGCAACAAGCTTTTTTAATAATGTTTAGTGCAGTATGCTAAACTGTTTGGAAGTTGAGGAATAATATCTGTTTCAATGGATCTCCTATCCCTTCTATCAGAAACACAATTTTCACCATTAATTCATGGTTGGATCTTTGGACAGGAAATATGAAAAGGAGGTGACAAAGCAGCTGCAAAGTCATCAAAACTTTAAAAGTGGAGACCTGGAGATATGGATATGATTCCATTACAGTGTATTGCCCCACTTAATGCACTGACCTTGGATGAGAGGCAAGATTGACTGGTACAGATGGTACCAATGGAGGGGATGACAGTAACTCTGTGTTCTGTGATAAGAACTGATTTCTATGTTTTATTTAACTGCATTGTTGAGCAGATGTTTGGATTTTGGTTTCTTTTTAAAAGCTTTGAGATGTAATTAAATGCTATGTCAGATCATAGACTAATATGGAACATGTGTACCAGTAGGCAGTATTTTTTTCGGGTTTGGATTAAGGTTTTGTGTTTGGGATCCCTCTCCAATGATGCAAAACAATATGTACTGAAACCTTGCTACTTCCCACCAAAGCGAAGGTCCGATGGGTTCCATCACCATCTGATCTGCTTTAAAATCCGTGCACACGTATATTAAAGTGAACACGCACATTTATTAAAGCGATGTGCACTGATCTTAAAGCGGGTCAGACGATGATGGAACTGATCAGACCCAGTTTGAGTTCGATGGGCATCGGACCCATGCTGCTCCCTTCGTAGAGTTCAGTAGCTAGTTTATGAAGAAGGATGTGTGTGTGACTGAGGCAATTGAGGGGTCCCCTTGGGTTTTTCTAGGTTCAGGGCTTAATTTCGATTTTTTCAGTAGTTCCTCACCATGTACGTGTTACTGAGTAATTAATACAACGAGCTGTATAGCAGCCTTTGTTTTAAAAAAATAATAAGAAGTAATTGCTTCGTATCTTGATGTGTTAAGTTAATTAATCACTATATTTTAGTTTGAATGGGTTATGGATCTTGTGTTTCGTGTCATGTATTATTTATGCTCCATATATGTGGATTGCTTAGGAGTAGACCCCATGTGTAAAATTATATATTACATGATGTTATTGTTTTCATCATAGAAGGAACCGGAATCGGACCAGTCCAAGCTGATTTTGGACCGATTTACACGGAGAGCGAGTTTTATGGGAAAAATCCGGATCAAACAGTGTTGAATAGCTCTCCTCTTTTTCTCTT
Organism: Carex arenaria; assembly: GCA_964058825.1. NCBI lineage: Eukaryota > Viridiplantae > Streptophyta > Magnoliopsida > Poales > Cyperaceae > Carex > Carex arenaria. Next base: position 286,235 of record CAXKVW010000693.1, read on the forward strand.
TCTTCTCCTCTCCTCTTGTTCTTCTCAAAACCCTAGCCGCCACTACCTTTTCTTCTCCTCTCCTCTTTTCTCCTCTAGCTTGTTTTACTCACTCTTCTAGATTTCACCTCCGATATAGCTCCTTCCCTCTCTCACGGCTCTACTTTCTTGAGTGGAGAGAAAAATGAGAGAGGGGAGGGACCGAAGCCGAGCGGAGCCGATCGGAGCCGAGAGTGCGGTATCGTCGGAGCTCGGAGTATTGAGTTTCTACGTCATCTCGATCGGAGCACGGGTGAGTAGATCCGGACGTCGGAGCGCAGCGTCGGTCGAAAGAGCGGATCCGGTCATAGAGAGCTATAGAATTTAAGGTAATAGAGTAATTATAAGTGTATATAAGTGAGATTAGAATTTTAGAGTTATTTAGAGTAATTTGGAAAATTTTGTGTGAATAAAAATTTAGATTTTGTATTGGAGAGTCATTTGACTCGTTGTCGTTTTTCTTATCAATGAAATTGTTAATTGACATTTAAAGTTACTAACCTTAAAAAAAAAAAAACAGTGTTGAATAACATAGAAAGTACATAGTACAAATTTTAAAATAAAATAAATATTAAAATAGAAGAAATCGACTTAATTAACAACATGAATATGAAAAAAAAACTAGTAGAAACAAGTAAAAAGTATTAGAGATTATCTAGCTAGTAGGCAATTAATTCGTGCCTCATTGCTTTAATAATTAGCACGATTCTCGGTATTATTTTTTGAAAGAAAATCTCTTATAAGATTCCTTATTTTCAAATTGTCCAACATCTAAAGTACTCCATGACATTAATATCAAGCGTGTCCCCTCAAATACATGAGTGTGCAATAATATTAACCGACGGCTCAGATTTATTCCGGCCGAGTCAAATTCAATCAAATGCCTATGAAAATTATAGGGAGTCTGTTTTGAGATTCGTACCAGGTTAAAAGAACTGACCAGATTTAATTATTGATTAAAACTTCTATGATCATTGGATGACTAAACACCCCTGACACACACATATACATATGTAGTCACGACTCCGGTGTTAGGCCAGGAATCGCAACAAGGGAATTGCGACAAGAGAGACTCTCTTGCATCCATCCATCGTTACGTCAACATACGTCGTAACAAAAATAATACGGAGTCAGCTACAAAGTTTAGTGACTGGTTATTTAACGACGCGATTTTCTATAATTGACTTAATTAAACAACAATTCAAACAAACTGGATAACTGGATTAATCCACAAAATTTCACATCAAATTATGCTTGCATATATAACTTGTGATAGCACCTGAATCTGAGTTATCCGTAAAACAAGTCACACAACATCCATATCATTTCATTTCACACAATTATATCATTTCTCAAATTCTCAGAACACACAATCATACCATTTCACAATCAAATTCAAACATCAGACTCGCTATCCCGTTAAACATGCACTCATAATCCAACACCCGATTCAATCATCTAATTCAATTCCACAAATCGACAATACAAATTATAGAGAAATTCAGTTACCTAATAACAATCAATCTAGCATTCCAAATCGAAGTGCAACGATTGTTCAAAATCAACGACGTAGTCGGAATTCCAATCGTACATATAATTGAATAATGCTGATATCAAAAATTATTTTTTTCATTCTCCAATATCATTCACCATTTTTTTTCTTCATTGCATTTTCCTATTTTTTTTCTTTCTATTTTTCAACTTTGGTGAAGAATAGGGGTACTTGAATGATTTATGGGATTGTAAAATATTGCCACGCAAAAGGGAGGTAAATTGGTGGATTTAGGCATGGGAGCCGCGTGGCTTTGGGTGCCCCATCCTTTGTTTGTTCCTTTCCGAAGTTTACAACTTTTTATTTTTCAACGATTACATTTTTAAGTTTTTCTTTCTTTAACTTTTAAGTTTACGTATTTATAAAATAGACTCTTAAATTCTAAAATTTAGTAAACAAGTTCAAAATAATTTCAGAAAAAAATATTAAATTTTTCGGGTGTTACAATTTTCTCTCTCTTTAAAAGAATTTTGTCCTCAAAATTCAAATAGATGATGTTCAAATTGAACATAGCATAACAGGTGATAATCAAATCAAAATTTTAAATACAAATCAATCGGAGATGATAATCAACTTGAACTAGATCACAAACTTTTCATACATTTGTTTACAATAAAATTTAATACTAATATAAATTCATATCAGACAGATCGATAAATATACGAGATGATAATCAAATGGTACAACAAACAATATATTTGAATTTGGGATAGATAGATGTAAGTCAAGATATTTGCCAAACTAATTTCATATATATCATAATTCAATTCAAACATAACACCGATAACAAACGAAAACTTGGACTCCAAACACAATTCAAGAAACAAATGCTTTGATACCAAAATATATCTTTTTCACTCTCCAATATCATTCCCCATTTTTTTTTCTTTATTGCATTTCCTCTCTTTTTTTTTCTTTCTATTTTTCAACTTTGATGAAGAATAGGGATTTATGGGATTGCAAAATATTGCCACGCAAAAAGGAGGTAAATGGGTGAATTTAGGCATGGGAGCCGCGTGGCTTTGAGTGCCACATTCTTTCTATTTTTTTGTTTGAGGAGGGTTCAAATGCACCATAGTTTTGTGCTCCAATTATGTTCCACATCTTTATCTCTGTTTTTAAAATCCGAAGATCCGAACCGTTTTATCTCCGTCTTGATCCACGTCTTTATCTCCGTCTTTATCTCCGTTTTCAAAATAATTATTACAATAAATTATGCTTGGTGACCAAATTTTACATTTTTTAGGATTTGTTTACTATTTTTTTTTGGTAGGTACAAATCTTTGTTTTCAGGAGATCCTGGACCATCTAAAAAAGCAATATTGTATCTACAAAAAAAATAGTAAACAAAATTTGCTCTCTAAGCATATTTTATTGTAATAATTATTTTGAACGGTTCAGATCGACTATTCAGATTTTGAAAACGGAGATAAAGATGTGAAGTATAATTGGAGCACAAAACCATGGTGCATTTGAACCCTCTTTTTTTCTTTTCCAATGTCTACAACTTTTATTTTCCAACGTTTACATTTTTAAGTTTTTCTTTCTTTAACTTTTAAGTTTACATATTTATAAAAATACCCTTAAGTTCTAAAATTTTGTAAAGAAGTTCAAAATAATTTAAAAAAAATTATTAATTTTTTCGGGTGTTATATATATACAAGGTTCCAATACCTTATATTTTCATACCTCATTATGCCTCACATTTTAGAACTACCAAATCAATAGTTTCAATTGTGAAGATAAAAGTAACACATGAACAGCTGGCTGCAGATATGCATCTGAATCGATTGAATCAACTATATTAAACAAATAAAATGAGTGCACCTAAAAATCTGCCATTCAGTTTGACTAATGAATTAGTAAGATAAAAATAATCAGTTGGCAGTGCACCATGAACAAAATATCAAGTGATCAACTGAATTAATTAAAGGTAAATTGATGCACATATTTAATGCGGTAGGACCAGCAATAAAATGAGTAATATTTTATAATGTTCCAATGCCAATCAAACTCAGGTTGTGGCTATATATTATACCAACGGTTTCTGAATTCCTTAAGAAAGGTGTAGGATACATTTTCTTAAATATATTTGTTATTTTAACACTAGAAATGAAAATATAAGGAAAAATATGTGAAGTTGTTAGTCAAATTATCGTTTGAAATACTCAGTCACAAGCCAAATGGAGCCCTTAGCTAGACACCAGATTTAGCAGCATTCGATTTAAAAATAATTCACATAAAAACACTAATGCATATATATAATTACATAATGTAATAGTTTAATTTTTAATGTTTGTATTTTATTTTTTACAAATTACTATTTTACAAAAAAAAAGTTCCTAACTTTTTAATAAAAAACATGTTACATTTTTTGAAAAATCTAAGTTTCCGATCCGATTTGTCTCCTCCACTTACTAGGGTTCGGTTTGAACCAGATTAGTTGTTTTCTTACCCTACCCCGACTAAAATCCTGAATCCGCCCCTAAACACATTGCTATTTATGACAGGAAGTTCATAAACATAACACTAACAAATCAAATAGCTCTTACGAAACAAGAATTGAGTATGATTTTGAGCTCAGCTTTTAATTTTGCAAATCGTTCATATACTGGTATTTGAGGAAGAGATAAGCTAATGTCTCACAAGTTATGGCCCGGAGAGACAACTGTGGGGCCGAGACTAGACAGTCTAGACAGAAACTATGCTAGAGTTAGTTGGTCTTGCCGGTGCCAGTTCTTACAGACACAATTGGTCGCAATGGCACCAGATGCGTCAGTGGCTGTCGACAGTGGAGGGGAAGTTGTGCCATCCAAAAATGATGAAAGGCCACGGCCACAAATCATTGGTAATATTTGTGATTTTTTAAGCAAGAAATTAGTTTTATCCAATTCAGGACTGATGGAATAATGAAACTGGCTTGGATTGATTACTTGTAGAATATGAGAAAAGTTAATATTGGAAACTGGCTCGGGCAGGAGCGGATTCAAGATTTTCGTCAGGGGGGCAAAAAATATCGAATCGGGTTTAAATAGCTAATCGGATTTAAACCCATTAACTAATTGGGTATTTGAGAAAAAATAATACTTTAACTTATACTTTATAATACTCTGACTTGTAATTTATGATATTCTGACTTATAATTATAATTACCAATCATATTTCAAGAAATTTATTTTAATTTTAACTACAAATTTAACCCAAATTACCAATTAAACATTCAGAGGGGGACAAAAAAATCAAAATCCCGGAGGGGGGGGGGGGGCGGCTGCCCACCCTGGTCAACACTGGGTCCGCCCCTGGGCTCGGGTGTGGGAATTAGTGAATCTAGTGGAGAATCAGTCATCGCTGTTTAGAGGTTTGTCACAGCTCAATGATGAGAATCATTATCAGTGCTTTGCTCAGTTGACTGGAGGCATTGCACTGTGCAAGAGGAGATTAGAGCTCAAGAAATCTTGAGGAATCGATCTCGTCTTGGAGACTTGGACGGTGTCAAATCCTCAAGGAAGACATGAGGTAGGCTGTTCAGAGAAGGCCGAGAGCAAAGGCAGTGTTGTTTGTTTTCTGATTTGTGATATCAGATTTGCTGTTTTCGATTTTTTTGATTTTCTGATGCTGGTAAATCTGTAAATGACTGATCTTTGTTTGCTGGTTTGGCTGATTATCTTGAGCCTCTAGTGTTTGTGCTGGTTGATTATACTGAACTGAGTTCAGTGTTTTTGTTTTTCTTTGTTTCCGGTTTTGCTGATTTGTAAGGTTGTTTTTTTTATTGCTTAATTTTCAGATTAGGAAGGATAAAGAACCTAAAATGGTGTGTGCAATCTTAACACTCTGATATCATAATATTTGTTCAAGATATGAATAAATGAGTACATCCTCTTTTATTATTGTATATTGTGCATATATAATGAATGTTATATGTAGGCAGAGATAACAATTAAGCAATCTCTCTAATAGTCTAACATCCTATCTAAGTGCCTTTGACTAGTCCAAAGGTAAATGCTATACAGCTCCTACTGTGTCTCTAATATATACACAAACTGACATGAGGAGGAAATAATCACAGTGAATTCTACTGATAAAGTGTTTCAAGTCTTCATTAGAGAACAAAAAAAAATGATGAACAATATATATATATTCGGCCAAACAAATTTGGATTGTGTGCCTTCTCTTTCTGACAGAAGAGGTCCCACAGCTGAGCATTTGAAATTTAATGTACAAAATATACAATCACCCCTGATTTTATTTTATTAAGTCCAAAAATAAAATAAAATGAGTAAAATTTATTGGAGCCAAAACTGAAGATGAATTGGCTATTAGATACAAAGGTAACTTAAAGAATATAAATTGCACAGCAAAACAATACGATCTATATTTTATGACTGGATTACTAGTTGCTTTAGATTGATGGGCGTCACGAGTTTTATGGAACCAATGAGCTGAAACTTAGCTGTTAAAGAGTACAGAGATTGTGTTGGATGAAACCAATCCCAAAACAGATATTCATTCCTGTTTGGGCAGTAGGTTGCATTTGGGGTGCATTGTGCTTCCCCATTGAACTTCCCAGCACCACAACAAGCACTTGTGAGCTCCTTAAATCCTGAAGAATTGATTACGAAAAGATGCACAAAATATACAGTTATTAGAAACTTCAACCAAGTTCTGTATTTCTAAGCAATTCATATTTTATTAAGAATTCTTAAAATGCATATATTCATATGGGTATACCAACAATTCTGTCGTCAAAACTCTATAAGCTGATGATAACAAAAATAAAACTAATGGTGTAACTAAACAACTGACAAAGACATATCAACTTAATTATCTTAATAACAAAGATCTTACCATATTTATGTGGCACAGCTAAAATTACGGCTGTTGCAATGATAGAATTATAGTAAGAATATTTAAATCCAGCAAGCTGACAGCTTAGTTGTTTTATTCGGAGCTTAGCAACAGCATTGAACTGCTCTGATAGTTGGTTCAATGCATCAATACATCCGCCTGTAGGGTTTAGGCTCCTTAGATATGGCACACAACCGAGGGGGCCTGTTCCTGATATCGCAAACTTCCTTGCCCCAAGATTGTAAATCATCTATATATATTATGCGACATTAATTTACAGATTTGGTATCAAATATATATTATCTACTATACAAAAAAATTATTAACTTTTGATAATTATATATTTCTATACGTACTAAATTGTAATTTATCATGTTGGGTTGATAAGGTATTGAACTGGCACTACCATTATATATTGTATAATTTATTAACAAATTTTGCACGCAATTACATATAATAAAGTAGCCCGTTAGATTAATATGTATCCTCTTATTTTATAATGATTATGGTGCATTGCAGATGATTGTTTAATTTCTTCATTTTTAGTATTTCAGGATTATTTGTGTAATTTAATTTGTGAAAGAGATTACCTTTAGATGGCCTAAGAACTCATCAACAAGATTCGATATGAATTGTTCATTCTCTGTGCTGTTTGCGGCTCCGGTAGCAGAATAATATGCAAACATGTCATTGTTTGCAGTTACAAAGTAAAAAAGGGAAATTGCCAGACAATCATCAACAACTTTTTCACCTAAAAGTTCTGTTAGATTATGTTTAGTTTTTGCAAAGTAGTTAACTTGTGTCGCCATGTCCAACGTTCCGTTGCCCTAATTAAATGAGTAATCAATAAATTAACAACAATGCATTGTAAGATATATAAAAGTACAAATACTGATATCTAATTCAGTAATGTACTAATATCCCATAATTATACCACACAATAAAATGTGAAATATGAGTAAGAGCAAAACTAGGGTGTGATGTGCTCATCAAGAGGGGTTGGTGAGCACACCTCCAAAAGGCTATCGGATTTACTTCGAACTACGAATCCAAATCGTTGAAATCCATGTATTTCGTGAGTGATGCATATACATGCAAAAATTTAAAAGTTTAGAATTCATTTAGCACATGGTCAAGCGGTTAAAACAATAAACATTTTATAAGTTATTTTTTAAATTATTTTATATATTCATTTTTCATCATTTTTTTGACCGCATGACCATGTATTAAATGAATTCGAAACTTTAAAAATTTTGCATGTACATGCATCACTCACGAAGTATATGGATTTCAACGGTTTGAATTCGTAGTTCGAAGTAAATCCGATAATTTTTTGGAGATGTGCTCACTAACTCCTCTTGATGAACACATCACACCCTAGTTTAATAGTGATATATTCTCAATTACAGTAGTTTGAAGTATTCCTGAGCCCGCAGAAGCAAAATTGACGCCTCTCCTCAGTGTTTCTGTCACATTTTTGATAGAAAGATAAGCTGGTGGACTTTCGTCAAAACCAAGCTTCATTGCTGTAATTGACACAGAAAAATGCAACAAATATTAATTTGACAACTCGTATTAATTCCTAAAGAAAACAATAACATATTCACCAAATAATTAAGTTCCCATTCTATATTCTGAGCTCCCGTGCAACCAAGTCGTTTTTTTATTTTCAAAATTTAAACGGTCAATCTAAATCGTTAGATGTGATCTCTATATTAAAATGTACTTGGAGACCAAATTTTACATTTTTTTGAATTTGTTTACTATTTATTAAGTCATTTTGAAAATCACTGATCCAACGGTGGCTTAACCAAACAGTAAAAACAGAAGCCACCGTTGGATCAGCGATTTTCAAAGTGGCTTAATAAATAGTAAACAAATTTCAAAAAATGTAAAATTTGGTCTCCAAGTACATTTTAATATAGAGATCACATATAACGGTTTAGATCGACCGTTTGGATTTTGAAAATCGAAAAATGACTTTGTTGCACGGGAGCTCAGAAACAATCGATTGTATATTAGCCAATCTCTCTCTCTCTCTCTCTATATATATATAGAGGTTGGCTAAGCTCAAAAAGTTTGTTCCTAGCCTCAGGAACAAACGATTCGTTTCTCTGATTTTCAAAGTCTAAACGGTCGATCCAAACCGACAGATGTTTAATCTATATTAAAATGTGCTTAGAGACCAAATTTTATATTTTTTGGAATTTTTTTACTATTTATTAAGATGGTTTGAAAATTGCTGGTTTTATTTAAATTATGCACCACTTTTTTTTACTAACCGTTCAACATAATCTCTATATGAATATGTACTTGCAACCAAATTTTACATTTTTTTTGAATTTGTTTACTATTTTTTAGATAGGTAGAAAATCACTTAATTTGAAAATTCTGTACCATTCAGATCAAGTGATTTTTTATCGAACTAAAAAAATAGTATAAAAATTCTAAAAAATGTAAAATTTGGTTTGCAAGTACATATTCATATGGAGATCATGTTGAATGGTTCGGATCAACCGTTATAATTTTGAAAACTCAAATATTGAGCCGTTGCACGGAGGACCTCTATGCTACGCTTAGCACCTTAGCCAACTCCATATATATATATATATATAGTATGGCTAAATTGCTACCGGTAGCACTTCGACCGAAGTGCTTACGGGTGAAATTTTAGTATTTGATGTTCAAACAACAAATCCAAACCATTAGATGTTCAATCTATATTAAAATGTGATTAGAGACCAAATTTTATATTGTTTGGAATTTTTTTACTATTTATTAAGCTGTTTTGAAAACTGCTGTTTTTCAATGTTGTAGAAATTTAATAAAAACAACGGTTTTCAAATCAGCTTAATAAATAGTAAAAAAATTCCAAAAAATGTAAAATTTGGTCTCCAAACGTATTTTAATATAGATTGAACATCTAACTGTTTGGATTTGTTGTTTGAACATCAAATACTAAAATTTGAACCCGTAAACACTTTGGTCAAAGTGCTACCGGTAGCAATTTAGCCATACTCTATACACACACACACATATATATATACTTTTAATTTTTTTTCTCTCCATCCAATATGGATCTTGATGTAATCAAATCTGCAAACACTGTTGATGTATAAGTGAATAACCAAACTAACTCTTCCCTAAAGCCCCCATCTTTATCTAAAAATAAAATATGGTCTAAGCAGAATAATTCCGAAAACATACTAGGAGCAACTAATTAAAACGGGCTGAACATTTCATTCAAAACGAATATTAATTAAGTCAAATGAAAGTAAGAAAAAAAAAAAACTTCAGAAAAAGGCGATAGAAAAGGTACATACCGATGTAGTCGATTGTATTGAAACCATTACTAAACCTCCCGGTGGGAACCTGACCCCGGAAATCAACGCCATTGTGACGAAAATTTGACTTGCTGCTAATCGGAACATTAAGGTAATTATTATTACCAACATCGGCTAGCGAGTCGCCAAATACAAAGATAGCCGGTACCGCTGTGCTCTCAACAGTGATAGCATAGGAAAGAGCTAGAACCACAAAGGGAATGAGAGAGACGGTAAAAGGCGCCATCTATTGTTGTATGAATTTTGGAATCAAATCAAATTATATCTGGAAACCAAGGAGTTGGGTATATATATATAGTATGTGTAGTTCGTGTATGATTAATTATAGCTGGAATTAATCAAATTATGCACGTTTTTTTATTTGTATAGTCAGGTCTGGTTTCATTATCCTGCCACATTATTTTTTCTTTTAAAGAAAAAAAACCTAGCTATCGGAATCAAATCAATTTACTATATAAATAAGAGTAAAGATTTTGCCCCCCTCTATTTAGTCCCCTAAACGTCCCTCTGATGCTAACTGCCTATCTTATCTACTAATTACTGTTACTAACTAATTATTGTGGGTCCCAATTCTAACCGTAGTTAACTACATGCGGCGTATCTTTCCTTTATTTACTGCCTTTCTTGAAATTTCAAACTTTCCTTCTCCTCCGCGCTTTCCTTTCTCATCAGGCGATATTATCGTGATTTTTTGAAGCTCTTGATCCGATCTTGCAACTCTCTCTATAATTCGATTTCGCACCTCTCTCTCAGGCGATCTTGCACCTCTTTGTTTCGGTTGATTTTGGAACTCTCTCTGCCAGGCGATCTCAGGTTATCTTTCACTTATCTATCAGCGATTTATCAAATATTTTTCAGGCGAACTCAGTGATTTATCAACTATCTTTCTTTTATCTGGTGATCTTGCAACTTAATTTTAGGCAAACTCAGTTTTGATCTTGTTGTTCTCTCTCAGGTGATGGTCGTGATGTACTATTAGGCGTATTGAGGCGATTCCTTTCCAGTTGTTTTAATTTTTCAAATCGCAGGTGATTTCTCTTGATAAGATCAGGTAATGATGTTCTCTTTCAATTTATTCTGTTAGTCGATGTCATGTGATTTCTATTTCATTTATGTTTTCAATCATATTGTACATGATTTTTAAAGATGTGTATATTTGTTTGTAGCTATGAATATTTGTGTTGTTCTCATTATTGTTAAAGAAATGTATACTTGAATTTGTAGCTATGAGTATTTGTGTTGTTCTGATCACTTACTGTTTATTTAGCTGTGCTATGTTGTGTTGTTGTTAATGGAAATCTGATATGGTATGAATACTTGATTTTTAAAGAGGTGTATATTTGTTTTTGTAGCTATAAATACTTGTGTTGTTCTCATTATTGTTAAAGAAGTGTATACTTGAATTTGTAACTATGAGTATTTGTGTTGTTCTGATCACTTACTTGTTTATTTATATGTGCATGTTTGATATTTGATGAATGGAAACCTGATATTGTAGCTATGAATAATTGTGTTGTTGATATGTATGGTTGTTAATTTGTATGTGAATAAGTTGTATGTTTTATATTGTAGGTATGAATACCAGAACACTTTGATATGATTACTTGTTAGTATTGTTAATCTCATTTTATTTGTTCTTATATATCAGAATGCCTTTTGATCTGAATGAAAAGATTGGTGATGACTTTAGGATAAAAGACACAAATGCAGAGTCAAATAAGGTTGATATATATCAACATTTTGAAGAGTGACATTGTGCTAATGAAGCACTGAATGATGATGTTGGTCTTAGAGAGAACATATTTGGATGGGATTTGAATGTTGTAGAAGAAATAATCAATATTAATGGAAGGGTAGAAGGTGAAATTTTTGAAGAAGATGTGATAGATGATGGAGACGAGGGTAGGTGAAATTTTCTATAAGTGTCCCTTCAAATACCAAAGGAGTGCAATAATCAATGGACGGTCCAGATTAGTCTTAGGCGGGACAAACTCAATCCAATGCCTATGAAACTATAGGGGTCTGTTTTGAGATTCGTGCCAGATTAAAATAATGGTCCACATTTAGTCATTGCAACTCAGAGCCCGGGGGATAATGAGGATGCCTCTCAACGTCGGGGGCAGCGAATGTGAATTATATATCTATCAGGAATATATTGATGGAGAGTTACAAACTAACACTAATTGACCCCCCTTTAAAGACGAACTTATCTAAAGTTTTTTTTTTTTTTTTTTTGTAAGCTTAAAAAATGTATTTCCTAGTGGCCCCCCATAAGATCATCACTTTTATACGTAAAATACTAATATAGCAAGATTGCATGGAGTGCGATGCGCACATACTTGGTGAGCTGAAATATCTTTCTACAGTGAAATTATTGAACCGTGAACGCATGGACATTGAAAACATATATATATGAGTTAACCTGCTTTGGAAATGAAAGATGGTGTTTTACTTTCTTCTTATATTTTTATTTTCAAAGTTTAAATAGTTGATTTGAACCTTCCAACATGATCTTCATATTAAAATATGATTGCAAACATTATTTAAAAAAATTACTATTTTTTTAGAATTTTTTAAAATTATTGTTTTTCTGAATTTTTTATTTTTTTATTTAATGAAAAAAACTGTGATTTTTAAAAATCTAAAAAATATAAAATTTGGCCTTCAAACACATTTTTAATATGAAAATCATGTTGGAAGGTTCGAATCAACTATTTAAACTTTGAAAATAAAGATATAAGCGGAAAATAAAACACTATTTTTAATTCCCAAAACAATTATATATATATGAAAATAGCTTGTGACTTTTTGTTTCAATTTCCAGAAGAAGCAGACGTCGAAGACTTTGTATAGGTTATTATATTTCTATATTTATATAGCTTAGTCCAATTTGGTTGCCTGCGCGCATATGTGTTTCCTCAATTCTACCTGAAATCATGAACAGTACTCAAATCATGAATCATATGTCAAATATATTATGGATTGAAAGAATTCAATGGAAATGGTATTGGTAGAGTAAAATATCGTCACCATTCAGCCATGCTCATGTAATAATACCCTGCCTTTTTTCCGAATGCAAGTAGCATCTTCTGGTTTAATTTTTGGGTTTCTTTTATCTAAAAATTAATGTCATAGTAACTCCTTTGCATATATTTACTACGTACAACTATACTTTTTTCTTGTATTTTGTGATGGTTATAATTTCTTGATACTTCCATATATACCATTTCATGATTCAATACATAATTAGTTATAGGATTTGTGATTGAAAGGTACTTGTTAATATATGCAGCAAATTGTTGTTCGAGTAATTAAATTTTAGATTCCTTTGGTATTGCGTTGTAGTTAACTAACCCATACCTCCACCAATTGTATTAAGAAAAAGAAGAGAATGAAAATATATATTCAATAAATAATATTTATTTAGGTTAATGAGAAGCTTTCCAACTTCAATTTATTTTCAATAGAAATCCGGTTGTGGGTTCATCTACTCTTTTTCCGTCTTAAAATATTACAATTGAATCCGTCAGATCTAAAACAAACGGATTGAATCAACACCACTGATAACTTTCTACACCAAAATATGAACTTTGATTTTGCAGAACTCTCAAAATAACTTTGCTATAGTTTTACAGGTGCAAACGGATCGGATGGTGGTAACATCATATCCATATATATTTATTTTTCAAATATGAATATGTATCATACATTAAACAGATATAGATTGAATATTAAATGAATACGAATACAGATCAGATACTAAACGAATACGAATATGGATGTAGATATAATTCGAATACCTAATTTAAATATTGTAACAATATTAAATAAATTATTTTTTTCATTAGAATATAAAAATAACATAAAATATGGATATGTTACAAAATATATTTTTAATTAATGGCACTCTATGGAGGATGTTATTCAATTTGCACTTACTTTAGGCAAAATAAATAGAACTGCATTCCTTATTGTAGCCAGTGCTGTTATTTGGAGTATTTGAAAACAGAGGAATAACCTATGCTATCTGGTGATTCCGATTAAGCTATCTTACAAACTAATTACTTTGTTTATATTCTAGCCCATGGAGGTGGCTTAGTATTAGGCTGATGATACTGTTACTGGTCTTTGACCTTTTGGTACCTGTGTGCACATATATTTTGGTGCCTGCGTGCACATGGCTGAGATGCAAGCTGTGTCTAGTCCTGATCCCAACTGTTATGTTACCTTTCTTTCTTTTCTTTTGGATTTTGTAAGACTTTGAAGTTTCATTGTCTAAACGAGGGCTTAGGCTTTTTTTAAAATAATATATATATTTTTCTCATGTTAAATTTTTATATCATTATAAAATATATATCTGTTAACAAAAATCAATCACTAACATAACTATATTTTAAATCAAAATAAACGAAAAAAATATGAATACGGATATGATTACCTGTATTCGTATGTGTTTCTGCATATATGATTCTAAAATAAACAGATAAAAAAGTATTTCTTTGTACCCACACAAAAAGATATCTGACAAATTAAAATAATACGTGTACGGAAAATTGGATCTATATCCACACAAATGGATATCCAGAAATTAAAAAAAAAATACAATACGATTAATTATTTATGTTTGGAACTGTATCCGTTTTTAAAAAAATAAAACCATATCAGTATCCATAATTCACATTAGCATAATATCTGGATCCGGATACACACAAATAATATCCGATTCATTTTGCAATCCCTAGTTATAGTCCAGGTTACGGCAAAAGAGGAAGATCAAGTGTCATTTTTAATTAAAGAATATTAAGGGAAACACTCATTTTTATCTCAAAAATAAGTAGAAAGAAAAGCTCATTCCACAATTGCGAACTAAAAAAATTGCATGAAGCAAAAGACTACATGTAGCTGTATACGATCCCTAGGCGCCTGTTGACGTCATTAAAAAAAATAAGCATTATAGAAAAGCAACCATTCCATGAGTTGCTGTTAAGAGTGATCATAAATATTTTATTATATTATAAAAAAAAAAAAACCACCAGGATCTCCGTTGACATTCATTCTCCTGTCAATTTGCTCAACTACCGTGAATATATATCTTAGTGGATTGGATGTAGTTTAAAAATGGATATGAGACCTGAATGAATATAAATAGGACGTTTAAATTAAATACCATAATCGAAGTCAAATTCTTTAGGATTGTACCCAAATTATTTTGAAGGAGGCCAGGTCATTAATAAAAAAATTGAAGCTATCTTTGATCTCAAGTTATTTTGCTCAAACTATATATTATTTAGTTGTGTTACTATGCTGGCATTATTTATTTTTCACCAATGAAATGTAGTAAATTTATTTGTATTTGGTAGTAAATTTGACTACCTCCCTATTGACATATTCGATAATATTCCAGTTATATAGGTTGTTATAGCTATTGACATATTCAAAAAGATTTGAACATGGAACCATTGTTTGGTTAATTTTTTTAATGCACCTTTCTTGGAGAAAATCTAGATTCAAGAGGGATCTCACAGTGACCATGCAATCCAATTTGACCCTCACTGTAGTCTTTCTGCCAGATCATTGAAAAATTGTGTTGCTTGAATAAATAACAAACATCAAATCAAAAGATGGTCAGAATGAGAGCTCATGGCTGACACCCAAGAGTTGAAATATAATTGGAAATACGATTTCATATAAAAACATAAGCAAATAAGTAAATAAAATAAAATAAAAATAAAGAAGAAAACATAGAATGCAAGCTGTTATGAGAGCACCTGTCCCATACCGGATTACTGGTTATGCAATTTTTATTGGTTTTCATTTTTGTTGTTGAAATATTTTAAAGGATTGCCTTCTTGAGAAAATTGATTGACTTGGCCATAAAAACATTCACTGTTAGCATAGCTGTGATTCCTTACTGCACAACTAAGAGAAAATGGGGAAGAGGCACTAAATTTTTTTTTTTGTACTGTTTCTCAATATATATATATATATATATATATGTATGTATGTATGTATGTATGTACTGGCAGATGAAGGGATTTATTTTTTGCTGAACTGTTGCAGCAACTTAATTTATCTGATGCTATGAGGTATAAGCATGAGGTCTATACTATGAAAAAAGAACAATGAAGATTCAACGGACTCGTGCAATTCAGTGCTACTCCTGCTGTGAAATTTTGGGCAGGTAATTGGACTCAAGAGTTTTCAGAAGCTGTGCAATTATGGCTGTTGCCCGACGTGGATATTGTTCTGCTACAGATGGCTCATTCCCCTCTCAAAATGCTGATTTGAGAATCGGTATCAGTAGGGCTTATATGTGCTAATTTGTAGGGAGTTGATACTGGTACCTTGGAATAGGTACCAGTGAGGTGGTAATAGTTTTGCTTTTTTGTTTTTCTTTCCAGGATATTGCATGTATATTCTTTAATGAAACAGATAGCTATTACCACTTTTTATAAAACAAAAAGTGCTACTCCAGCTCGATGACAAACTATATCCAATATTGTACCCTGATTTCAAAATATAAAAGAGCATCCCTGGCTGTACAGTCTGATGTTGGCAATCAGGCTGCTAATCAGAGATGCCGTTAATTAGTTGTGCAGTTAAGCTTTGACAGAACAAATTACTTTTTCCAACTGATTCCAATCTGAATTGTTTCCAATAGCTCATGATAGGGTATGCTTTTAGATGCATAGGGGGTATGTATCTTTCTAAGAGTGGGGCCATTCATAAAATTTGATTGATAGCAGTGCATATAATTACACATGGTGCCAGAATGTATGTTACTGTGTTTATATGCATACACTTCTAAGATAATTAATAATTTTAACAATTATCTAACTGATTTGTCGATTACAAATAAATTTACTGTCAACGTCACTAATCCCTTGATTTATTGTAATTGTCAACATTAATAAGTCACACTAAATGAAAAACAAAATCTATGTTCGAATCTAAACTAGTGTTTAGGAGTAGAACTAGGGTGTTCCTAAGTTCATCAAGCTCCTTTGTGAACTCAACTCTAAAATTTAATGGATTGACTTTAAATGATGAATTCAAACTGTTAAAATTCTTGTATGCTACGAGTGATGCATCTACATAAGAAAATTCTAAAATTAATTTTATATAGAGTCAAGTGAGCAAAAAACATAAAAAAATAAATGCATTAAAATTATTTTGTCTTGTAAGTTGTAAGCAACCCCGAATTGATTACTTCAAGTAATCAGTTCTGAAAGAGGTGCAACAAATGGATCATCTTATGTCTTTATGAGGTTGATTGAAAATATACAAAGCACTTGTCATTGCTTTTATGTATGAAAAACTGATGTATGTAATATATAAAGTAAAGTAATAAAGCACCAAGTAAAGTAAAATATACAAAAGCACTTGACTCTATATAAAAATTAATTTTATATAGAGTCAAGTGAACAAAAAATATAAAAAAATAAATGCATTAAAATTATTTTGTCTTGTAAGTTGTAAGCGACCCCGACCTGATTACTTCAAGTAATCAGTTCTGAAAGAGGTGCAACAAATGGATCATTTTATGTCTTTATGACGTTGGTTGAAAATATACAAAAGCACTTGTCATTGCTTTCTGAAAGAGGTGCAACAAATGGATCATTTTATGTCTTTATGAGGTTGGTTGAAAATATACAAAAGCACTTGTCATTGCTTTTATGTGTGAAAAACTGATGTATGTAATATATAAAGTAAATTAATAAAGCACCAAGTAAACTAAAAATTAATTTCGTCGACAGCAGGGTTCGAACCTGCGCGGGCGAAGCCCAACAGATTTCAAGTCTGTCTCCTTAACCACTCGGACATATCGACTGTTTTGGCTAATTGTTAACACAAATGATATATAATTATTATAAATATCTTACTAAATAGCGTTCCATATAGAAACTTAATTGAAGCCCAATTAGAAAGCCCACAATTTTAGTTGTTTGAAGTTTTACAAAGCACTGGGTCCAATTGAGGGGATATGAAATATTTGTGAATATATGTAAAATTAAATAAAAGGGACATATAATTATGTACACTAGCCACGCATAAGTTACCTAGATTATATATAATCCTATCACACTTCACACGGAAAGCCATACGTGTGTTAGAAAATTTTTATAAGTAGACGAAAAGCATATTATATTTGATTGAGGAGGGTTAAAATGCACCATATTTTTTGTGCTCCAATATGCTATACATTTTTTATCTCTGTTTTCAAAGTCCGGACAGTTGATCCGAACCGCTTAACATGATCTCCATAATAAAATATTTTTTTGAATTTTTTTACTATTTTTTAGGTAGGTACAAAATCGATGTTTTAAGGAGATTATGGACCATCCGATAAAGTGATATTGTATCTATGGAAAAAAATAGTAAAAAAATTCTAATAAATATATAATTTGATCTCTAAGCATATTTTATTATGAAAATCATGTTAAGCAGTTCGGATTGACTGTTCGGATTTTGAAAATGGAGATAAAAGATATAAAGCATACTGGAACACAAAATAATGGTGCATTTGAACCCTTCTCTGTTTTATTATATACTGAAACGTACATTTTAAATGTCTAACAATTTCCATGGTACCTTTTTTTTACAAATGGTGAATGCTCCTTTGCTCATTACAATTCTACCAGCATGTTATTTGAAATCCATTGGCCAATATAACATAATTAATAATAACCTCCAGAATAATCAGCAATCCGTACATAAAATAAACCCTTTAGTTAAGGGCAAATAAAAACCAAAGCTAACTACTTCATGCCACAACTACCAACTTTACATACTAAACTAAATAAATATGACTAAACTAAATAATTAGTTCTACAAGTACGATCTAATCCAGAATTAACAATCTATAATAAATTAACCCAATGAAGGTCTCTTCTTCTTGCTCCTCTGATTCTTTGCCAGTAAAACTGAGAAACCAACACCAACAAAGCCGAACTTCTTTCTCTTCTTGGCCGCACTCCGTGCACGCACCGACTCATCCAGTGCCAAAGGTCGATACTTCCTATTCAGCATCTGGCCCAGAGATACCTTTGGGCTCTCAATCCGTTTCTCCCATACCTGTTTACCATACACATCTGGACCTGTTAACTTCATACTCAGTATCTGCCCTATTGACAGAGTCGGTTCACCCTCGTCGCTTTCTGTACCCGACCCGTTAACATCTGCCACCTTAGACTTGAAATCCCTGCTGCCATGGTATGGGCCGTGTTTCTTGAATTTATCAGCACTTTGAAACCCGTGCAAAACTTTTTTCTGACAGCGCCAGTTGCTGAGGCTTTCTTCGATGGCAAGTTTCCCCTCGTTGGCCGCCTCGACCCGTTTTAGGGCTTCTTCGAGAGCTTGACGGCATGCCTTCGCCTCTAAACGGGCCTCTTCAAGCCTCTCCAGAGACTCTAATTTTGATCGATTCGCCTCATCGACCTCACACATGGCAGCTTCGACCTTGTTTCTAGACCCTTCTTCAGCTTCTCGTGCTTTCTGGTTTAGCATGTCATATTCCTCGAAAGTCAGGGTTACACCTTCCTCTATGTTTTCCAAATTATAGCTGCTGAGTAATGCCTTAATTTCAATTAATGCAATGGCTTCAGCTTCCTTTGCTGCCTCTTCCACTTTTCTAGCTGCGGTACACCTTATTTCAGCTGTTATTATGCTAGCTTTTGTTTGTTCAATCTCAGCTGTCAGATTCACTATTTCAGATTGAGCCGAGTTTGTCACCTCTTTGATCCGTTCAATTTCTAAGGTCATCTCGTTTACCTCTCTGGATGAATCTAGAGACTTCTCCTCGTCAATATTTTTCTCATCTCCTTTTTGATTGGTGAGAAGTTTGAGTTTTTCGGTTGCAATGTTAAGTTCTTTTTCAAGGGATGAGATCACGATTGTGTTGTTAGATAGCTTGTCTTTTGTTTTCTCCAACAGGGTTTTCTCTTTTTCAATGCTACTGTTTAAAAAATCGATTGAGGCACGAATTGATGCTAGGTCAGAGGTTGTTCGATTTAGGTTCAGTTTGGCTTGTTTGAGTTCATTTAGTACAACAAAGCATTGTGTCTCCTGAGGGATTGATTCGGATTCAGGTTCGTTTAACGGGTGTACCTTTCTAGGATTTGGTTCTTCACATGAAGTTTCTTTCTGGATTTTCGACTTTAAACCAGCAACAATTTTCTTGGCTGATTCAAGCTCTTTTAGCACTTCCAGTGTTTCCCTTTCTTTGATTATGAGGTCCTTCTCCAGTTGTGTCGTTTGGTCGTGCAAAATAGAGACCTCTACATCCTCTGGTTCTTGCTCGTGTTTCTGTTTAAGAAACGAGTTATACCAACTTCAGTTAAATTTTACAATTCTACGTTTGGATGAAACAAGGAATAGAGCTGATCTCAAATTTGAGAGTTGTAGCTAATCTAACAAAATGTTGGGTCAGTAGAATAGTGAGAAAACACATAAAAGATAAACAAAGAATAGTCTATATTTACTAATCCAAACGCACCCAAACGAAGAATACTAGCTCGGAATAGTGCTAATCCGGATGAGCACTATTCCGGATTAGCACTATTCCGGATTAGCTATTATTCAAATGTTGAATTAGCTACTATTCTCAAATTTGGGATTGGCTACTATTCAAATTTGGGTTTTACTATGAACCACAGTGGCATTGCATATTTCATCTATAGATTTCGAAAAATTAATGTGGGACTTGGGTCACTCCCTGACTTGATACTTGTATAAAAGGATGCACAGTAAGTCACGGTGATACAGCTCATTAAAAGGCATCTCCAAATGAAATTACAAATATTTATCAAGGCAATTTAAATATTGAAGTAATAGTTGCAGCTTTAGATACCAACTCACATTAATCGGCTAAACACAACAAACTCTATACAATAGGAACACCAAAATATGCTGGTTCTGAGGATTATTGAAAGTGAAATAGAATGATAAATTAAAATGTGCATGTACCTTAGAAGAAAAAAGCTTTCTAAGCTGGGATTTCCACACAGCACTTCCCCCAAATCGATCAACAGCCTCCTTCACGGACTCGAACGGCGCTGACGTGTCAATCTCCACCCTACCGTTAACCCAACCCTCCTCACACTCAGGAGCTAGGGCTTCCGACGACGGCGCAACGGTTTCAGGCGGCGGTGGTAGGGTTTCAAGCGGAGGGGCGCCACCGCCATTACTAACTGGAGCCTCCGTTAGAGTTTCTTCCATAATACGATTTTTGTTTTGCCTTTTGCTTTTCTCCCTCTATCAATCTTTTTCTTTTCTTTTTTTCCTCTCTTCCAATTAGCTCTTTTCTGTAAATGGGAGGAGATTTTTTTCTTGGGGTTGTAGGGGTTTTTGGGTTAAAGAGAGAAAGCTCGTTAATGCTCAAATAGAAGCGAAAGGTAAAAGGAGGGAAGGTAACGTTACAATTGCTATATGCGCCGAGAGCAGCTTGGATCCGATGAACGTTGGAGCCACTTTTGGGTCCAACGGGTACGTCAGACGTCCGATGCGTTGTAAGATTCGAACGCACGAATTTCAGCGCAAGACGCACTATTCTTAAAGCACATCGGACGGCTGGCATATCCAAAAGTGGGCTCCAAGTCTCCAACGCCCATCGGATCCAAATCTCTTCCATATGCGCCTGGTGCTCCGTAAAAAAAGAGAACGTTACAATTGCTGGATGCGCCTGGTGCTTAGAGAAGGAAATACGTGACACGCCGTGACGTGACGTGACAAACACGCCGTGATTTGGTCACGTGACGTGACGTGACGTGACCAAAATGGTGGCAGATGGTCACGTCACGCGTAATCACGCCGTGACCATGCGTGACGTGATCACACGTGACGTGACGTGTCGTGACGTAAATTAGTCATGTAAATTTTTTTTATATTTTAATTTAAATTATTGAAAATTTAGAAAAAAGATATAAAAACTTATATAGTACGTAAATAATGTTGTAAAGATTATTTTTTTTAGGAAATGTTGCATCTGACATTACTTTAAAAATTTAAATTACAAATATTAATTAGACTAAACTAAAAAAAAATAAAAATCAGTACTACATGAGTACCAATATAACTGAACTTGCACTAAAATAAAAATCTAAATACTCTATACATATAAAAAAAATTGGATACTCTATGTTTCATACCGTGACGTGACGTGACGTGACGTGACTGGTTCGCGTGACGTGACGTGACGTATATTTTCACTAAAATGTGGTCACGTCACGTGAATGATCACGTCACGCGTCACGCGAGTCACGTCACGTAATCGACACACGTGACGTGACGTGACGTTAACGTGACGTGACGTGACTAGTCACGCCGTGACAAATTTCCTTCTCTACTGGTGCTCCAGAAAGCACCCCATTATTAATTTAGCATAGTGCATTTCTACCTACTCCCCTATTCATACGGTTATACACCAGGTGTTACTTCTATTAATTATGGAGGAATAATTTTCTAGTTTATTTTTCTTTAGAAATAGCCGTTAAAGCGATAACCAATTATTACTTTTTTTAATTACAGAGGAATGGTTTGTTTTTAGAAATAGCCGTTAAGCGACGGTAGCCGTTTACGGACGGAGGTTGTCGCAGTTGACTTTGATATAAACACGCTGAGTTTTGGAGTCCTCCGCCTCGCAAAAGCCTTCCTTCTCTGGTTCTGTTTGGTTCTTGCATGTTACCGAGCGTGATATTTGGTGAAATTCGACGTGAACATAGAAAAAGCGCAGGGTTTAGAAGTACGACTGGTCAGAGAGCCGGAGAGAGAATATGCAATAAATGATGCGGGCAGGGGCCCGCACGCGCCCGGCACGAGGACAAAAGAGGCCGTTGGGCTGCGTGATAAGTACTGGGTACAGTAAAAGACCGCGGTAAAAGTATTATTTACTTCCACTAATGATTCTGCAGGAAGTTGTGTCTAGTGTCTAGCGCTCTATCAGCCACGTTTTCTATTTTATTAAATATGTTCAGGAACCGGACCAGATCGATCACCGGTGGACCTGACCCGCACTGACCCGGACCGGCTCACACTGAGGATAGGGAGGGGCTTAACACGGTTTTTGGTGAGTTTTCTCCACTAGACTCGGACTAATCCAGGCAGTTCTAAACCCGTGGATCAGACCGGATCATACCCGGACTAAACTCGAACAGATTGGACCGAACTGGACTAACCCGTGGCAACCTGTAGTAGACGCAGACTTAACTTGTGGCAACTCGTGACAAACCAGACCAAAACCAGACTAACTCGAGGTAAACCCGCCCCTGATCAGACCTCATCCAGACCGGACCGTGGTTTACTACTGTTTTTTTTTTTTTTAGAATTCAAAAATTCAAATTTACAAGTTCAAAAAAAAAATCGGCAAGCAACTAGTTTTCCCCTAAAAAAATCTCTATAAATTAAACATCATCCTTCTCTCATTTTCACATCAAATTCTCATTATTCTCGATCTCTCATGCTCTCATACTCTCATTATTCTCAAACTCTTGTTATTCATTATTCTTAAATTTTAATTTCATTATTCCAAAAAAAAGAAATTTATTTCATACGCAAAGGTACAAATGGAATATGAAAGTTTAGGAACTTCGGCACCTCCCGCAAGATTTTCCCGCAAAATTTGAAGGTTAGATTTGGTTTATGTTAGATTTTTCTTTTGTTAGAATTTGTAGAGTAATTTAGATTTTAAATTAAATGTTATATTTAGTTTTGTAGAGATACGGAGTGGATAATGGTAAAACTATATCCATATTCTTTTTTTTCAGATACAAATACAAAGTGGGTATCAGACAGATACATATACGGATCCGAATCAGATCGGATATTTATTAAATAATATAAAAATATTAAAAAATATTAAAGTTCGTAACATTTATCTAAATATAATGGCAAATAACATAAAATTTTCAAAATATATGGTATATATCTACTATTCAGATACAAATAATTATCCACACGAATATTCAGATATCACATCTAAATTTTCGTATACATATCAGATATTATCCATACCGTTTTCACCTATAACTACAAAACTTCAAAACAGTCCCTTCATAAAAACAAAGAAATCATAAAAAAACGGGCCGTCCAAAATAGTCCCTTTAAATCACTATAGATTAATACCAGAGAAAATCAGATCACTGCGGCACTTTACTCATTAAAAATATTTTAATTTGTCGTGTAACTAAATTATAAAATTATATTTAGTTATTGCTTGAACATTTGACCTTACGCTAATTTTGTTTTTAAGTAATCAAATCAGTTTTTCTGACAGTAGTTAGTAAGGATAGTATATACGTTAAGCACTGTGTCAGGAGCTTGATTAATTAAATTAGAAAAATCCAACGGCTCTTGTCGCCTAAAGAAAAAAAAGCTTCCAGAGGTGTTTCTATCCCTCTTTTGGTTTTCTCTTTTTCAGTTCCCTCCTCGGCAATCCAAATTATTTAACGGTTACCATTTGCACTTTCTGTAGCGAGCCCGGCCCAATATATGACACTTCGGCCCAGACACCTCGAATATTTGAAGATCAGAACAGAATTTCTATAAATAAAGAGGAAGGTTCAAATGTTTTGTGTGTTTGATGTCAGATCGTACTTAACATTATTTATTTTTGTTATTAAAGTTTAAATAGTCAATTCCATTTTTTTGACATAATATTTATATTAAAATATACTTTAAAATCAAATTTTATATATGTTTTTTTTTAAGTTTTTACTATTTTTTAGATAGATATAAAATCACTGTTTTATATGATTCAGAAATAGTGATTTTATATTTATATAAAAATGGTAAATTATTTTCTAAAATAAATAAAATTTGACTTCCAAAAATACATTTAAATATCGCAATCATATTAAGTGGTTTGAATTCACTATTTGAATTTTTAAAAATAAAGATAAAAAGAATGTGAATCACAGCGAGACAATAAAGACATAAAAACTATCCTTATTAATAAATACTTCTTGTATATGGTTTAAATATTGGTACGATCAACCGCACCATTACTTGTCGTGTAGTTATTGAATTTGTCAGGATAATAAAACATGTAAATATGCAATCCCAAGCAACCAATCAAAATAAATCCGGTTCATTTACTGCTCTGCAGTTCGTCAATTCTGATCTCTCCTTGTGAGTTATGACAGGGTGAACTGACATCCCCCATGCTGAATGCAGCAAAGTATTGCGGATTTAGTAATATGGTAATTATGCATATCACGATTTAGTCCGCATTCGTAATACGGATTAATATTTTAGTTTTCAAAATTCTAACAGTCGATCCGAACCGTTCCAAATAATTTTTATATGAATATGTAATTGCAGACCAAATTTTATATTTTTTAGAATATTTAGTATTTTTTAAGATAGGTAGAAAATCACTGTTTTTGGATGGTCCAGAATTTTCAGATCAAGTGATTTTCTAACAATCTTAAAAAATAGTAAAAAAAATTCTAAAAAATATAAAATTAAGTCTACAAGTAGATATTCATATAGGGATCATGTTGGACGGTTCGGATCGACTATTAATATTTTGAAAACAGAAATATTGACTCGTATTACAGAGCAACTCGTGATATGCATAGTACCATAGACTCACTCATCTGTTTTAAGAAAAGTTAAAATTAGGCCCAATTTGACATGCTAAACACAGAAAAACACATATTGCAGTTAGGTGTGTTCATTGGGTTCAGTTTAGTCAGTTTTGAACCGTCAAGGAATAGTTTCAACTTTTAGTCAGTTTTGAACCGAATTAGTTTGGACTAAATATTTTGGTTTAATGGTTCGGTTCGGTTTGTTTTCTAAAACTGAATTATAATTTCGCTTTGGTTCGGTTCGGTTTGGAGATTTTCAAAACCGAAATAATCGAACCAACCAAACTTTTATATATTATTTATTTGGTCCGAATTGCTCCGGTTTATTTCTTAATTAATTGTTTTAAATACTTCGGTTTATTTCTTCATATCTTGATTTATTTCTTAATACTCCGATTTATTTCTTAATATACTTTGGTTTATTACAAAATAATTGCTTTAAATAAGAAAAATTAATATATTTCAGTTTGAATCGAACAAACCATTAACAGACAGAGGTCCAAATTATTTAACGATTACCATTTGCACTTTCTATAGCGAGCACGGCTCAAAATATGGAACCAAATATCCTACCTCAATGTGGGTAGAAAATTCCTACCCCTAACATTACTGTTGAAATCCACCGAAATGAATCCGGAACAAAACTATTTTCAATATTTAAATGTCAAAATTCATCCCAGATCTACTCGACAATAGGAATTTGTTATCCACAGAGAGACAGGTGATCCGATTTCCAAAATATGACACTTTTGACTCAGACACCTAAAATATTTGAAGACCAGAACAAAATTTCTACAAGTAAAGAGGAAGGTTCAAATATTTTGTGGTTTTTTTATTTCTCATCGTACTTAACAATATTCATTTCTGTTTTTAAAGTTCAAATAATCATTCAAAGTATTTAACATGATCTCCATATTAAAATCGGCAATTTTAATTGTGCCAAAATGCTAATTGGATAATAAGGGTTCTCAAGAAAAGGTCCATCATCAAAAGGAGATGGCACACTTGTCTGTTTTAACAAAAGAGAACGAAACGCTCTTGCCGAAATTTATTTTCTTAGCACCCGGATTAATTCAAATTAATTAAAAGACACCCGGATTTAAAAAGCTCCAAAAATAACACCCCCGCAAGCTGAATTCGCGCACCATGGCTCACAGACTCACTTGGCGCACCAGTTACGTCCGCCAACTAAAATCGCACACCATGGGTCCGCCAACTCAGATCGCGCACCGACCCGGTTCACCAACTGAGCTTGCGCACCGACCCGGTCCAACCCGGTTCACCAACTGAGCTTGCGCACCGACCCAGTCATACATATGTTGGGACTGTCATACAGATCGCGCACCGACCCGGTCCAACCCGGTTCGCCAATTGAGCTCGCGCACCGACCCGATCATATACTGTTATGCATATTTTATCTCAGCTTGCGGACCTATATTGGTGCATGAATTAAGCTTGCGGACCTACAAGTTTTGGTGCGTGAATTCAGCTTGCGAGAGTGTCATTTTCGGAGCTTTTCAAATCTGGATGTCTTTTAATTAATTTGAATTAATAAAAAAATTTCGGACGCTCTTGAGTGGGCCTTATTTAGTCGAGGGTTAAAGAGCAGGTGGCGTCTGCTAGCAGAGGGGTAATGATATTAAAACTACTTATTTTTTTATTAACACAACATTATCTAAATATTTTACTATATAGACAATTTTACCCTTCATTAAGTATTTCCTTTAAAACTGATTCTCTCTCATGTATTATCACATAATTTTTTTCCTTAAAAGTTATAATTTACAAAGTATTATTATATGATTTCTTTCCTTAAAAGTTAGATTCACAAAATAAGTATTCATTTGTATTTTTGTCACATCTTTCAGATTGTTTAAGAGAATTGCAAGAGTTATTATCTACTGTAAAAACATTGGTTTATCAATTAATATTTTATCTTCTTTTTTTGTACAAACCACTAAAAAAAAACATGATTACTTATATAAAAAAGTATTGGATGCAAATTATCATAAATAATTTTGAAATTCAACTTCTGATTAAGAAATAAAATGAAAGTACAACATAACACTACAATGAAAAAATACATCAAGAAATGCTAAAATTTAAAAATTGTTTACATCAAAAATAAATTGATAAAATATTCTAGAAATTCTCAATATCATATTGGAAAAAAGACTGTCCATCCAATTGATAGCTCATTAATTTGGTTAGAGATTGATCCATCTATTCAATTAACAAATATAAATTAATTACAAAACATCAATTAAAAAAATTTCCTAACAATTTAAATTAATTTTAACATAGATTATAAGTATCAAAATTAAGAGAAAAATTATAAAAATTAAACAATATATTTGAGTTGGATCATTTTACATATTAAAGCGAATATCAAAACCTTTTAAATTTATTTAACAAAATTATATACATACCTTTTTTGCTTGAAAATTGAATTCAATATGTCGTTTTGAAATTCGTGAAGTTTGAAATTAAACTTAAACAATATATACAACAAGTTAAATCAGCAACAAGCAAATTTCATATCATATAACGATTTTCAGACTTTAAATTACATTAATGCAAAATAGCAAAAAAAAAAGAAAAGGAAAGAGTATCTAGCAATTATAGAAATCAAATAATTAATAAATTATCACTATATTAATTATGTTATGAATAAATAAGGTAGTTAGAATGACATTTAATGAGGGTTAAAATTGTCCATACATTAAATTTGTTTAAAGATGTTGTGTTAATATAAATAGATGTGGTGTCAATATGTCTACCCCTAGGAGAGGGGCCGATTAAGGATAATGTCTGTTAGTTTTAGTGGGGGAGATGCATGTAGTGATTATATTCTTCAATTGGACTTGGGCCATTAAAGATATCTATTTATGCACTCAATAAAGAAATCCCAGAATCAGATTCTTTTTTTTATCTTAATATTATTACTACTATTTTGATATATCATATTTTTCTTTGTTTTATAAACAGTTTAATAGTTTTCTAAAATCACAAACAAGTCCTTACAGTCTTAAATAAGCTCAAATTAAGTCTAAATCTATATCTCAAATCAAACCGAATACAAAACAAGTTTCTGCCAAAATATTCGAATTTCCGATTCAATTCGGCCGATTCTGACCAATTCACCTGATTTTGATTCCAATTCTGATTTTTCCTTCTATGATTATACACACCTTTCTATTCTAAAATTTATACTCTTCATTCCATCTTAGGAGGATCTATTATTGTGTGTGTTGAGAATAACGAAGATTAGTAAACAATTAACCTTAGACACGTTAAGAGATTTACATCATTAGTCACTTTTAGAAATAATTAAAAAGGAGCAATTGCTCCATCTTTATTTCCATATTTACAATATTATGTTTTATAAGCTATCGTTGAATCAACGATTGTCAAAATGACTTAATAAATAGTAAAAAAGATTTCAAAAAATATAAAATTTGGTCTCTAATCACATTTTAATATAGTGATCACATCTAACGGTTTGGATCGACTTTTTGAATTTTGAAAATTAAAAAACAACTTAGTTGTACGGTACCTTAGGAATAATCGATTTGATATTAGCTAACATATATATATATATATATATATATATATATATATATATATTAATTAATTAAAAAAAAAGTGTAAACAATACAGGAATATCTGGCATCTTACGCTAAATTATATTTCATATATAATTGTCTATTGAAAATTATCTGAAACTAAAGTATTTTTAAATGGACTAGAAAATTAAAACAATTATTACATTTCTTTAAATACGGATGTGACATCATCAGAGATGGGTGATTATAATACTCCAGTGGTTCATTATCTCACTGTTGAAGATCTTTCAATTTTCAAGTCGCTCGTCAACTGTGGCAGGTGCATTAGCCAATTGCTGGTAAATTTTATTATTTCTTACAAATTCACATTATTCTCATCCTCCTAGATATTAATCAGGCCACATATGTAGTCTGTTCATGCCATATTCAATCACACAACAGAAGCAATGAAGTTATTATTGGAAATAGCGATTCTGGTTCTGGTTTTGGTTCCTGTACAGTGGGAGATGAGTGTGAGCGGGTCAGACTCAGTACAGTGCAGGGAAGAGGAGTGGTTGGCTCTTCTACACATCAATCCTTGCAATGCCCTTTTCTATTCACTCTTTAGATGGCTAGTGGGAAGGAAAGGAGTGTTGCAAAGACTTGAGATATGAAGAAGACTCAGACCTCGATATGAATAATCTTTCTGTCATTATGAGAGCAAGCCATACGCTGTTGTATGAATGGTGCTGGTATCTATCTTCACTTTTCTATCTTTTTTAAGTGCTGCTTAACAGTTGACAATGACATTACAAGTACTAACGTGCTTCTCATTTTGCTTTACCATTTGTGGGTACGGGTACTTAATTAATTAACATATCTTCCCTTGATTAATTTATGAAGACTAGATAACTTATAAATTAACCTTTTTTTTTTTTTTACCATTTGACTAAGACTACATAAATTATAAAATTTATAAATTTGAAACTTATATACCTTCAAATTTTTTTTTTTACCATTTGAGATCAATATTTTTTTTTCAAAATTCTAATGGTCGATGTGAACCGTTCAACATGATCTCCATATGAATATTTACTTGCAAACGGAATTTTATATTCTTTAGAATTTTTTTACTATTTTTTTAGATAAGTAGAAAATCATTGTTTTTTTATGGGCCAGAATTTTTGGATTATCATCATCGATCGATCCTCGTCCACTGTGATTGTGACTGAAATGGCAATTCGATCCGGTGCCATTTATGAATTTTCTGTTATTGGTGGTTTGGAAAACTATAGAACCACACGGGATGAAATGCTATTACAGTCCTGAAAAAAAGAAAATTGGCAGACCAAAATGGAATTTCAGTTCTTATGATTTTTGTAACAAAAAGTAATATGTTGGTTTCGTAAAATTATTATTTTTTAATTATGGTTTATAAAAAAAAAAAATCTTCAATAATACAACAGAAGCAATTAATGGAGTTATTATTGACAATAGCGCTTCTGGTTCTAGTCCCTGTATAGTAGGAGAAGTGTGTATGCGCGCGGGTTAGAGTCAGTACAATGCAAGGAAGAGGAGAGGTCTGCTCTTCTACACATCAATTCTTCAATGTCCATTTCTATTGACTCTTTAGATGGCAAGTGAGGAGGCAAGGGGTGCTGCCGATGGGAAAGAGTCACCTGCCATCCAATCACCCATAACGTCACTCAACTTAGAGTTTTTTGTTGTTATATTTTTATTAGTTTAGTTAGAATGTTATTCATATAACTAATAATATGTGATATATATAGTAGTTCTCATTTCAAAGAAATAACTCCCCTCTCTTGGTTCTACCTTCTCGAATGAACATGAGAATGAGAGAGAGAGAGAGAGGGGAGGAACCAGAGCCAATCGGAGCCGAGAGTGCGGCATCATCGGAGTTTGGAGCGTAGAGTTCCCATCTCAATTAGAGCGGGACGGTGAGTAGATCCGGCCGCCGTCGGAGGCCAGTGGCGGTTGAAGAAGCAAAACCGATCGTAGAGCGAGATGACGATTAAAGTACTAGGGTGATCAACATCTCAATTGGAGCGCGGCGATGAGTAGATCTGGTCGCTGTCGGAGCGCGGCGGCGGTTGAAGAAGCGGATCCGATCGTAGAGCGAGATGATGATTAAAGTACTAGGGTGATCAACATCTCAATTGGAGCGCGACGGTGTAGATTCGGTCGTCGTCGGAGCACGAACAGCGGTTAAAAATGGATCCTGTCGTGGAGTGAAATGATGTTTTTGGTATTCAGAAAAAAAGACAATCGATGAGATTTAGTTTAGTGTTTTAACAAAAATTTAGTTAATTGTTTTCATTTTGAGATTTTTCAAAATAAAAAAGAGAGAGAACCGTCCCACTGTGGGACGGTCAGAGCATTTTTCGAAAATTTTATTATCAAAGGCATATTTGTTTTTTTTTACTAAGGGCATTAATAAAAAAAACCGGCTATAGATGAATCCCTCTTTGGGATAATGCCATAATGGTAGCTCATCAATTTTTTGGCTACTTTGAAAAAGTATCATAGTGGATTGATTAACGCACTGTATATATGTAGATCATTATTTATGTGGCTAATAAAATTGTAATGACCAAGACTTAAGCTATGGAGAAGACTCATGTCTATGCCAAGACTGAAGGCTTCTTTTTCTAGTCAGATTAGGATTGGAAATCACGATAGCATATTTTTGGATTTGGATTGCGTAAAGAATACTCTGATCCTCTCTCTTTTGTCTTTTCCAAATGACTCGTGTAAATCTGTAGAAACCAGTGTAATTTTATTGGTAACTATTACAAATTATATTTGTCAAAAGATGAATGTGAATTCATTAGAAGAAAATTATTATTATGTTAAAGTGAAGACAAGAATCATCATTATCTCTTCACTTTCTTGTTTTACTGGACATGACCACCAAAAAAGACAAAGCATTACTTATCATTCATTATTCCAGATCACATATAGTCTTAGCAGGCTAACAGCTAAATGAATTCTTATTCTCTCTTGTCATGTTTGGTTGTAGTCAAACAAGAAGTAAATCCTTTATTCCACACTTAAGTAGTTAAACAAGAAGTAAAATAAGAGAAGTAAAATTGAGTAAGATGTGAACTAATTCGGAGTAACTTACTCTACTTCCGTAGATGGATTAACTATCTATAATAAGTATATAATGTTTTAGGTGAAGTTTTCATGTTAAAAGTATTTAACGTCAGCACAAGGGAAATTTCAAACATCAAACAAATTAATCCTCATTTCAATTTATTTGCAAAATATTCTCGTGGGACAAGAATTTACACTCTCTTTTGTACTATTTTTCCTCCTACTCCTAATATGCACCATGACTACAAGAATGAGGTTATATTTTCAAATGGGCAATTTTATAAAATCTTTTTTTTTTTTTTTAAAGTTAAGACAATTTTATAACATATTTTTTCTCTTCTTTTCTTCTACAATTTTAATTATAGTTATTTCAATTTACCACCATAATAAAACAACTTATGTTTGAAAAAAAAGAAAAAATATTTAAAAAGAAATTCAAAGATCGTTGTAGAACAGAAGTAGACACTTTTGTCAAATCATTAGATTCACCGAAAGCAAAAAAAAAATTCTATTTAATTAAAAAAATTCGGAGAATAATTCTCTGGATTCGTGATAACCGAGGCACCTCTGGATCGGGATAATTATTCTACGGATTGGATAAATCTGGAAATAACCCAAAAATGGGTGCTGATTTTGAAGTTTTATAATTTTTTTTTGGATATTAATAAAACTTTCGGTATTTTATGTTACAAATGACTAAGATCTGTGGAGAAATTCTAAAAATTTGAATTTTGGTGCATTGAAATAAAAATTAATCTTTCTCCTTCATGATAAAATATGTAATATATATATCTAAAAATAAAAAATCCTAGATAAAATTGACTTGACTTATGACTTGATGGCGTCAACATATGGACTGTACGTAGTTAGATTAGTTGTTTTCTCTTCTAGAAATGAACAGTTATAAAAGTTATTTTTTTATTCATTAATTTATTTTATTTCACTGTTAAATATATATATTTTAGATTTTATTTGATAGGGAGATTAAAATCATAAAATATGAAGATATATACGAGTTCATTTTAATGATCACTCTCTTACAAATTATATTTGGCAAAAAGATAATTGTTATTTAAATTAAAATCGATGAAGACCTTTCAATTTTGAAGTCGCTCGTCAACTGTGACGACAAATTAAGATCATTCTCATCCTCCTATAAATGAGGCCACATATACATGTAGTCTGTGTTCAAGCCCCATATTAATCACACAACAGAAGCAATGAAGTTATTATTGGCAATAGCGATTCTGGTTCTGGTTTTGGTTCCCATACAGTGGGAGAAGAGTGTGAGCGGTTCAGACTTAGTACAGTGCAGGGAAGAGGAGAGGTTGGCTCTTCTACACATCAATGCTTCAATGTCCATTCCTATTCGCTCTTTAGATGGCAAGTGGGAAGGAAAGGAGTGTTGCCGATGGGAAAGAGTCACCTGCGATCCAATCAGTGGCCACGTCACTCAACTTGAACTCGGTTATTTGTCCTATAATGATGATTACATTGAATGGATCGATTCTCATCCGCAGGGTATTTCACTAAATGCCACTTTGTTCTTGCCTCTCCGTCAACTAAGATCTCTGTCATTATCTCAACTTCGCATATACAATTGTACGGATGATGCTGGTATGTATCTTCACATTTCTTTCTTGTTTAACAATTATGTATATATACCCGGCCTGAGTACTGTATATATGGCTGGTGCTGATTAACAATGATATTACAAGTACTATATAACGTAGTTCTCATTTTGCTTTGGAATTTTTGTTGGGTACGGGTACTTAACTTTTCACCGTGTGACTACGACTATTGGGTTTCATTTCTAGCCTACCTCAACTTGTCTTGTTTGGGTTGTTGTTACGCGTACTTAACTTATTGCTTGATTTATGAAGACTATAAAACTACGTTGAACTGTAATTGGACAACGTGCTTATTGTTGATATCTAACGTGATTCAAGTGAAAGGTCATAACAAAAGAATTTATAATAAAGGCACCAAGCGGCTATATAAATTACTTCCACTTTCCAATTATTCTTAGGTGCGAATTTTCTTCTTGAACAAGTGCAATACATAAAAAACTAAAACAACCTCAAAAATATAATTCCTATTAAGAATAGAAGAAAGAAATGAGCAATTCCTAATGCAATAATTCCTGTTTCTATTTGCTGATCCAAGTACCTTTTTGTCAGGGTTTGAATCTTGATCCAATTTGACTGAGCTACAGGTGTTAGACCTTTCAGAAAACGAACTGCCTCAAAGCATCATTTCCTCCTTATCCAAAGTATCATCACTTCGAGCACTTTATCTGGATTTTAATTCTCCTATGGAAGACGGGATTTACATCTCGGTCCATGGTAACCTCGATCTCATAAATGAACCATTTTATATTTATGACAACAAAAAGTCTTCTTTTATTTTCTTAAATTTGATTGATATTTTAATGGAAAAATATGACAGAGCTTAGTTCCCTAAATTTGGAGGTGGTTAGCCTACGCAACTGCAACCTAAATGGGAGTTCTCTTAATTTGGGACATTGGTCTTCTCTAAAAGCCCTTTCGTTGGCGGACAATTTTCTACATGACACTTTATCATTAGAAGGTAATTACAATATAATACACAATTAAACATTGTTGTCAATTAAGTTATATTTGGCACAATGGTCTTCTTGCAAAAGGAAAAAAGTTATACTTAATGTAGTATCTCTACATAGGCAGATCATAGATCTTTGACATCATATATTTTAGAAAAAAATAATATAATATAGAACAATAACATAAAAATTGTATTCTTGTTGTCTGGTGGTATTATATGTATCTTAATTAGTCATTTACTAATGGGAGGGCTGCAAATAATAATAAGATGAGGGCCCAGTTATATTTTTATTTTTCTTAACGCATCTGAAGGGAAACTTTGCACTTTGCAATGTTCCTTGAAGACTTGAACCATTGCTTGGGCACTTTAAAATAATCTAAAGATTCTTCCTTATAAATTCCCTTTTTCATATCTGAAAAATCAATATATATTTTATTTTATGTAATTCAGTCCATAAAACTATATTTTGTTTTATTTTAATCTTTGTTATGGCTAGTCTATATATGTCTTATGGCATATAACACCGAGTCCTAAAACAAAACAAAACAAAACAAATGAAAACATAGAAATTAAGAAATGCTAGCTCATAATTGACCAAATGGATTTCACATAGATTAATCTTATTTTATGATCTTTCTCGTTAATGTTATAGGATTATGCCAAGTGAAGAATCTTGAAGAGTTAGATCTTTCAGGCAACTGGTTTACTGGAATTCTTCCTTCTTGTTTGGGAAATCTTTCCTCTCTTAAGCTAGTTGACTTATTATATAATCAATTTCAAATAAAATTTCCCTCCTCCATTTTTGATAGACTTGTATTCCTAAGATACCTTGACCTTTCATATAACCAGTTTGAGGGGACTCTGTCCATGAGGTCATTTCGAAATTATTCTAATCTTGAAGTTCTGGGGCTCTCAACAAATATTATATTTCAAGTTGAAGTTGCGGATTTGCCTTTTCAACTTGAGGTTCTTGAACTTGCTAACTGCATTCTTGATGTTGAGCCCACTTTCTTGTATTCTCAGTATAAATTACGAGTGTTGGATCTCTCTAATACTGGCTCCAAGGGCCCACTTTCAGCTATGTGGTTGTTAGAAAACAATACAAACATGATCAAATTAGATTTGCAAGAAAACTTCTTCACAGGGCCTCTTCAAATTCCATCTTTAACTCATGAAAAACTCTTATTATTGGATATATCTGACAACCATCTTGTTGGAGAATTACCGGCTAACATTACCACTAAGCTTCCAAATTTATTGTCCCTGACCTTATCAAAAAACTATTTTCAAGGCTCTCTTCCTCTCATTCCAACAAGAAATCTCAAAACCCTAGATTTATCTAATAACAATCTCACTGATGATATACAGAATAGCCTTTCAAGGATACAACCTTCAACCCTCTATTGGATGGATCTATAAAATAATCAATTATATGGATCTATCCCTAACCACTTGAACTTTACCCGAGGTCAAAAAGTATTGATACTAAATGATAATAATATAAGTGCAGAGATTCCTTTTCGCATTTGCAATACCAGTTTCATAACGTTGGACAT
Source organism: Carex arenaria (assembly GCA_964058825.1). Taxonomy (NCBI): domain Eukaryota; kingdom Viridiplantae; phylum Streptophyta; class Magnoliopsida; order Poales; family Cyperaceae; genus Carex; species Carex arenaria. The sequence continues at coordinate 322,379 of CAXKVW010000693.1, forward strand.
CAGTAACAATGAACTAAATGGTGTTTTACCTGATTGCATTGGAAGAGCTGATATTTGGAAATTGAAGTTAAGTGGAAATCATTTAGAGGGATCCTTGCCAACGATGTGTATTGAGCAAAACTATCAGTTGCTTGACCTTTCAGATAATAGGTTTTCTGGATTAATTCCTCGTTGCTCTAATGACTCAATCTTAAAAGTTATAAATGTGAGACAAAACAATCTAACCGGAAACTTTCCTACAACATGGCTTAATATTTCCAATATGTATGCCATTGATATTGGGGAAAACTATTTATCTAGAGAGCTTCCAAGTTGGATTGGTATGGAATCCAATCTAAGTATGCTCCTAGCAAGACAAAATTTGTTTCTGTACCAGAACAAATATGTCAATTCAGATATTTAGGAATACTGGATATGTCCCATAACAATCTTTCTGGAGAAATACCATCATGCATTAAAAATATGGGATTGGGATCAACAACTAACGATCACCCTGGCTTGGGTGAATACTTTGCAAATGCTGGAGTGGTGGAGTTGAACTTTAGTGATGCCAGTTTTCTCTTACACAGTAGAAATAAAGTCTACTTGGATGGCGAAGCATTACCGAACTTTGTAGTGGAATTTATTTCAAAACGAAGGTTAGATTCCTATTTGGTAGATTTGTTACAAATCCAGTGTATAATAGATCTATCTTCTAATAATCTAGTGGGCAACATTCCCGAAGATATCGGTCGAATGAATTGGTTGATAACACTGAATTTGTCAAACAACCATTTAAGCAGCACAGTACCAAATTCCATATCCAATTTGCACCAATTAGAAAGTTTCGATCTCTCTCACAACTCTTTGACAGGGGAAATTCCTATAGAACTGACTAAACTAACCTCACTAGAATACTTCATTGTGGCATACAACAATTTATCTGGTCCTACGTTAGGTGCAGAAGCACAGTTCAGTACATTTACTAATAGCAGCTATGAAGGCAACCCGAATCTCTGTGGATCTCCCCTATCAAAAAGTTGTGTCTCTAGTCTGAACACAACACAGCCTTCCACAAACGAAATGAGTGATAGCCGAAGGTATGAAGGTATTGATTTTCTCATATTGTTCGGTTCTTTCTCCCTTTTCTTTGTGGTTAGTTTTTGGTGCTTCATGGTTGTTCTTTATTTTAAAAGAAATTGGCGTTGTGCTTTGTTTACTTTGGTGGATCATTATGGGGTAGGCATATTGACACCACAGACATTTATATTAACACAACATCTTTAATAAAATTTAATGTAGAGACAATTTTGACCCTCTTTAAATGCTTTGCTAATTACCATATTTTTCTATAATGTAATTAATATCTTGATCATGTATTAAATTATTTGATTTCTATAATTGCTAGATTTTTATTTCCATATTTTCCATTTTCCATTATTTGATCATGTATTAAATTATCTCGATCAGCACCATTACTGAAGAAAATAAATTAATGAGCTATCATCAATTTGGATGGACTTTTTTTAAATATGATATTGAGAATTTTTGGAATATTTTATAAATTTAAGTTTAATGCAAATAATTTATTAGTTTTAGCATGCATGATTGATGTAATTTTTTATTATAGTATTTTGTTGTACTTTTAATTTATTATTTTAATCATAAGTTGAATGTTAACATTAATCATAATAATTTAAATTCAATATGTTTTTAAATTAGTAATCTCGCGTTGTTTTTTTAGTGATTTTTTGCCCAAAAAAATGGAAAAATGTTAAGTGACAAAACAATTTTTTTATAGTAGATTGTGAAAAAAAATTGTGAAGTTCGATAAAATAAATCAATATACATATTGATGATAGATTTTAAAAATATAATATAATCATTCACTGTTGTAGTTCTCTTAAAAAAACTGAAATATTCAATTAATGAAAACAAATAAAGAATATTTATTACATTAATCTAACTTCTAAGGAAATAAATCATATAATAGCATCAAAGAAACAAATTTTGATAAAATATAACTTTTAAGGAAAAAATAATGGTGTAATAGAGGGAGAGAGAATCAGTTTTTAATTAAAGGAATCAATTAATGAAGGGCAAAATTGTCTGTATTATAAAATATATTAATAATGTTGTGTTAATAATTTTTTTTGTTGTTTTAATATCATCACCCTCATTATGGTGATATGATATATGTGAAGGTTGTCCTTTTGGCAAGAAAGATTAGAGCTGCTTGAACTCGAAGGGGGTAGTTGAAGGACCATTTGTTTTAGTTTTAATTTGGAAGGATATGCTTTATTATATATATGTTTCCTTTATAAGTACCGAATATTTATGTATAATGTATTATGAATCTTTATAAACTTTTGACTTGAAACAATAAGTAAGATAACTTTCGTATATTTATTTTATGCCAATGCATTTTTAACGAAATTCTCAATTGCCCTGTAATTTTCACTACTTGTATTATGTGATATTATGTAAAGTAGAAAATATTATATGATTCTGTACACAATCATCGGTTGCACAATAATCCCTACTAAGATCCAAACTAGGAAATATTATGTGACTAGTCAAACAAAAGTTAGAAGGAAATCTTTTATACAGAACAAGAAAAGAAAGTTGGTTAGTAAAAAACAACAATTTCACGTCATCAACATCAAATCCAATAAAAGTGCAAGTAAAAACTAGTGAATTCCAAAAATTCCTCTCTATCCTTTTCTTTTGCAACCTCTCTTTTCCCCTTTCCCTTCTTTCATTTTTGGCTGTTGAGATTCAAGCAACGAGTAGTGGCCTGTTCTCTGCTACTGAAACTTTTTTATCTTTTCCTCTCCTCTGTTATTATAATTAGGTTTCAGCTGTAATTAATGGTTAAGCTTAGTCTTAATATTATCTTAATTAGCTGCTGCTATGACTAAATAATACCTTATTTTGATAACATAACTTGAATCTTAATTTCTTCAACTTAACATAAATTCTTACTACATATATATCTCAATATAAATTATTTTACCAGTTAGTATCAACATTGGAACAACATTATTTGCTCTATCTTTGCTTGAAATTCAAACCCAGTTACAATTATAAAGAATATGTTCCAAATTATAAAATTGAGTTCTTTCCTCTCAAGAATCTGAGCTAACCCATATCCTCTGAACTGATTTTATTTTCTAGTGCATCTTGCTTGTGCAAGTACAATTTTACAAATATCTGAAAATTTGGCCACTATTCTGACATTTTCAGGTACATAAGGACTGATCTGATCATTTGTTGATAACATCCTCATTTTCTGGTTCAAATTAGGGGCATTTATAAAAAAAATTCACCATTCTGGTAAATAAGAACTGATATGATTATTTGATGATAACATCTACACATTTTATTTGAGTTGCTTTACACACATGTCAATGCATTTTGTTGAATTTGCTTAACATTTCTACAAAATTAAGAATAACATGAGTAACAGAGTGCAAAGTAAAGAATTCGCTACAATGAAAATATGGATCTCTTATGAAATTGGAAATCGCGTTCAACTATGAAGAGAAAGGGGTAAAATAGTCTCACACATTTCGTTCTCTCTCTCTGTTTTGCTATTCTAAATTGCGGCCCAAAACACAATCCATTTCCTGCCCCTTAGAATAGCGACACTATTCCAATCCTCAATTCTGACTCATTTCAACTCTGTATTAATTTTCCTCTATTCCATCCAATTCCAATTCTCTATTCTGACTAATTTGAAGTTTCAACTTTTGGTTTTTATTTTGGGTTTGCACTTGTAAGGTGACTTTTGTGTAATGGTAGCTATGCATCTATGCTTTTAACATTTCCTTTCAAAATTAGGAGTTGGAATGTTTGTGGTTTGGGAGGTGTCTAAGTGTGCGGTGATTAGATGTGTTGTTAGATTCTAAGTATGATATCTATTCTGTGGAAGGCATGTGTGTCCTGTTAGATTTAAAATTTATTTAACAATAGATGCGATAGGATCAAGGGATGGAATTTCAATCGCATGGAGAGTACATCTTTCTCCCCAAACTTATGAGAGTAGATAATAAGATGGTGACAGTAATTCTGAAGAGAGGTCATTTCATATTCATGCTCACTAGGATCTACAGTCCACAATTTGGTGAATTAAGGGCAATTAGGTGCTTAAATGACTTACCATGGACCAGTGCGGGGGTCTTCAGTTTCATTTCCTCCGATTAGGAAACTACCAAAAATTTCAAAAACATAGGCGCTTCTCTTGAATATAATTCTATCATTGATGATATATTGATATTGCACCTTCGAGAGACCTCTCGTGGGTGGAATATTCACATGGTCAATTAGGCGTCCCAATCCGACCTTTCCTAAATTAGATAGGGCACTATTATCTAACCACAGGGAATAATCTTTGTGTACCTTTTCCTAATATATGACATCCTGGCTTCTGTCTCGGACCACCACCACCCCCCTTCCTTTTTCTATGCCACATATATCACCTTCCGACCAATTCACCTGATTTCGATTCACTGATTAAGTGACTGATTCCGATTCCGATTCCGATTTTTCCTTCTATGATTATATACACCTTTCTATTCTAATATTTATACTATTCATTCCATCTTTGGAGGATCTATTATTGCGTGTGTTGAGAATAACGAAGATTAGGAAACAATTAACATTAGACCCGTTAAGAGATTTACATCATTTTTTCTTTTAGAAACAAAAAGAGCAAAAAATACCTTCACCTTTATTTCCATATTTATAATATTACTGTTGTATTATATAGGCACCCATTAAGATTAGAAATAGACATACTTTACTTTTCTTTCTCTTTAGATATAAATAGGCTACACTGTAACAGAAAGAACTAAGAATGAAATGATAGAAATTCCATTCATCGTCTCTCTCAAACATAGAAAATTCATAGTATCAGAGCAACACATGTAATCTTGTTGTAAATTCCACAAACAACAACAACAACAAGACTGTAGACAACAAAGAACTATAGCATCATTAAAAAAGCTCAAAATCCAACTCATAGCGGGACTAAAGACTTAAAAGCCCAAGAGCAGTATAGCTAGCATATAACTATACAGCCACCCAAACAAACAAAACCCCTCGTATCAGTAAATTGGTACAGCAACAAAAAGGGCGAAATCAGCAGAACCAAAAAAGGCATACCAGTAGTGCCAGCAAAGGCTGATTCAACAAAACAAGTGCAAAGAACTAGAGCAGCCACACACACACACACACAAACCAGCAGCAGTAAAACGTAAAAAGGCACAAGTTACCGCAAAAAATCAGCGAAAAAACCCAGCCCCATTTTTCTACCCTTAACAGTAAAATCAGAACGAGAATTCAAGAAAATGGGATTTAGAGTTCTGGCATTTATCATTCTTATGTTTCTTTTGCAATTACAACCCTCAAATCTTGACTTTGTACTCGCTAGTAGCTACAATTAAAATGTCACAAATGACAAAAGAATTTCTATTCGTTTTCTCAATTTTATTATTCACACCAAGTTTAATCTCTCCTCCTAACTTCCGCATTTGATGCTGGTAAGTTTGTTGTTGCAAGAAGGTCCATGTTCAATATTTTTTTATCCACATATCTGCATCCATTCAAATAAATTTAATTCATTAAAAGTATATTTGTCAATGTAAAATGTCATTCATTGTTCATCATATAATTCCACATCACATAATTTTCTAATATAAGTTATCCATTTATGCCCACCTTTCTAACTCCTGTACCAACCCATGGTATGGTGAAATTGGAATGATAATAGGTTAACATGAATTAGAAATGCAGTGGATACGCTTCTCCAGTTTAATATGAATTGAACCGTATCATTGTGAAAAGACATCAAGAAAACAAAGAAGTAATGAATTGCACATGAAGATGTTACTAATGAGTAATGACCTTTCTAGGAGCTCAACATTGATAACCCAGTCAAGAGCATCGTCTTGGTCGCTTGCTGGAACCGAGGAACGATTTTTCTGGTTGCGCCAGAGGAGTTTCGAGTCAGATGATTTTTCTGGTAATTACAGCAAGATGAACAAATTACTCAAAAAATCGCAATATTCTGTAGGAGCAGCTGAAAGGGGAGAGAGAAGGAAAGGAGCATAGTACAGAGAAGGAGAGAGAAAGCTTACCAAAACCGTAGGTCGCTGTCGCGTTGCTGGAAAAGGAGAGGTGCACTGAGAGGAGAAGAGCTCCGAGGGGATCTGGTCTCCAGCGACGCCGAGAGAGGAGGGGTGGTGCTCCGTTTGAAAGTTAGTCGCCGACAATGCTGGTACCGCATGAGAGAAAGAGAAGGGGTCGGGCTGTTTAATTCACTGGATAGCTCCATTTCTCAAATCAGTGAAAACTTTCTAAATCTGATCTGATCCATTTGCACGAATATTAAAGTAGATCCAACGGATCAAAATAGAAAGTAAAAAAGGCATGTTTAATTTCAAAGCATGGTAGTCTATCTCTACATATACATATACATATAATATAATATACATATACATACATACTCTCTGTAATGTGTGTTTCAATATATAGAGTAGAACTAGGGTGCTCCTAAGTTCATTAAGTCTTTTTGTGAACTCAACTCTAAAATCTATCGGATTGACTTCAAACGACGAATCCAAATTGTTGAAATCTTTCTACTTTACGAGTGATGCGTCTACATGCAAAAAAATTAAGTTTGAAATAAAATTTGTATAGAGTCAAGTGGCCAAAAGGTTTTCAAAAAATGAATGCATTAAAATTAATTTATAAACCTTCTAATTTTGACCACTTGACTTCATATTAAATTAATTCCGAACTTAAAAATTTTCACTTGTAAGATAGAATGATTTCAATTATTTAGATTTGTTGTTTGAAGTTAATCCAATAAATTTTACAATTGAGTTCACAAAGGGACTTGATGAACTTAGGAGCACCCTAGTTCTACTCCAATATATATATAGTGATAGGGATTTCCAAATATATTTATACACCTATGTATTTCGGTAATTTGAACCTAATACACAACAATACATATGAATAATTTGATCGGAAAATAGATAGTTGTAAAGTTTCTAACAAATGTAGATTTCTAATTTTGTAAGTGTTGAAATAAGAAATTTTGAAAATGGTCTAACACATTATTATTTTTTTTTGTTTGGTACGATAAATTAGTTACATATGTTAATTAAATTTCATTGGCTTAATTGTAAAGTCGTATATTGATTTGAAATTTTTTCCTCAACTTTGGGATATTTAAAGATTATATTGTAGCCTCATGATAATTAAAATCTTAGTGTTTTAAAGTCAATTATAATTCTAAAATCATATGAGGTCCTCAATGTAAATAAACTATATATTCTCTAAATAAAAAAGAGTAATTAAATAAATTTCTTTTAATATTAAATTTGCCCATATGTCATCTCCTCTTATCCTCCACTTAGCCTAACCCCACTAATAAATTTCTTTTAATATTAAATTTGCATATTGGACACATATCATCTCCTCTTATCCTCTACTTAGCCTAACCCCACTAAGAAACTTTTAACAATAATATCAATCTCCACCAATTTTCCTCTCCACTACATTTCTCTTTGTGAATCCGTCAACAACTACCTCATTCACAATAGCACAGTTTTGGACTTGGATTGCGTGAGGAATACTCTGATCCTCTCTCTTTTGTCTTTTCCAAATGACTCATGCAAATCTGTAGAAATTAATCAGTGTAATTTTATTGGTCACTATTACAAATTATATTGGTCAAAAGATGAAAGTGAATTGATAAGAAGAAAATTATTATTATATTAAAGTGAAGACAAGAATCATCATTATTTCTTCACTTTCTTCTTTTACTGGACATGATCGACCACCAAAAAAGACAAAACATTACTTATCCGGTTATCCCCACTCATTATACCAGATCAATGGTCTTAGCAGGCTAACAGCTAAATGAATTCTTATTCTCTCTTGTCATTGTCATGTTTGATTGCGGAGTAAGTGGTGAAGTAAAATAAGAAAAGTAAAATGGAGTAAGATGTGAACTAAGCCAGAGTAACTTACTATACCTCCGTAGATGGATTAACTATCTATAATAAGTATATAATGTTTTAGGTGGAGTTTTCATGTTAAAAGTATTTAATGTCAGCAAAAGGGAAATTTCAAACATCAAACAAATTAATCATCATTTCAATTTATTAGCAAAATATTACCGTGGGACACGAATTTACACTCTCTTTTATATTATTTTTCCTCCTAATATGCACCATGACTACAAGGAATGAGGTTATATTTTCAATTGGACAATTTTATAACATATCTCTCTTTTTTAAAAGTTAAGACAATTTTATAACATATTTTCTGTTCTTTTCTTCTACAATTTTAATTATAGTTATTTCAATTTACCACCATAATAAAACAACTTATGTTTGAAAAAAAATATTTAAAAAGAAATTCAAAGATCGTTGTAGAACAGAAGTAGACACTTTTGTCAAATCATTAGATTCACCGAAAACAAAAAAAAAAAATAATATTTTCTATTTAATTAAAAAAATTTGGAGAATAATTCTCCGGATTCGTGATAACCGAGACACCTCTGGATAGGGATAATTATTCTACGGATTGGACAGATCTGGAAATAACCCAAAAATGGGTGCTGATTTTGAAATTATGTAATTTTTTTGGATATTAATAAAAAGTTCGGTATTTTATGTTACAAATGACTAAGATCTGTGGATAAATTCTAAAAATTTGAATTTTGGTGCATTCAAATAAAAATTAATCTTTCTCCTTCATGATAAAATATGTAATATATAAGGGGAATTTCATGTATACCCCTTAAAAACTTCAAAATTACATATTTTCTCCTCTAAATTTCAAAATTACATATTTCCCCCTCTAAACTTCAAAAACTCACATATTTACCCACTTTATTATATTTTATATTAAAGCACATTTTAAATTCATAAAATACCAATTTTACCCTTTATTAAAAAGCATAAAATGCCCAATCAAACTCAAATTTGAATCTGAAGGGCTCCTCTACCGTCCGATCCGCACACATCGCAATATGATCTATGCGTATTTGCTTTAAGATTCGTGCTAATATAGTGCACACGGATATTAAAGCAATTTTATATGCACGCATCACATGAAGATCTGTGCACATTGCTTCAATATTCGTGTGTGTTTGCTTTAAGATTCGTGTTGACCTAACACACACAAATCTTAAAGCAGTTCGGACGGTAGAGGAACTTTTCAGATTCAAATTGGAGTGGTATTGATGTTTTATGCTTTTTAATAAAAGGGTAAAATGGGTATTTTATGAATTTAGAATAAGTTTTATTATAAATGAAAATAAAATGGGTAAATATGTGAGTTATTGAAGTTTAGAGGGGAAATATGTAATTTTAAAATTTAGAGGGCGAAATACGTAATTTTGAAATTTTTGAGGGGTATAAGTGAAATTCCCCCTATAATATATATCTACAAATAAAAAATCCTAGATAAAATTGACTTGACTTCTGACTTGATGGCGTCAACATATGGATTGTAGTTAGATTAGGTGTTTTCTCTTCTAGAAGTGAACAGTTATAAAAGTTATTTTTTTATTCAATAATTTATTTTATTTCACTGTTAAATATATATATTTTAGATTTTATTTGATAGGGAGTTAAAAAATGAAGATATATACGAGTTCATTTAAATGATCACTCTCTTACAAATTATATTTGGCAAGAAGATATATAATTGTTATTTAAATTAAAATCGATGAAGACCTTTCAATTTTGAAGTCGCTCGTCAACTGTGACCAATTAAGATCATTCTATAAATGAGGCCACATGCATATACATGTAGTCTGTTCAAGACCCAGATTAATCACACAACATAAGCAATGAAGTTATTATTGGCAATAGCGATTCTGGTTCTGGTTTTGGTTCTCGTACAGTGGGAGATGAGTGTGAGCGGTTCAGACTCAGTACAATGCAAGGAAGAAGAGAGGTTGGCTCTTTTACACATCAATGCTTCAATGTCCTTTCCTATTCACTCTTTAGATGGCAAGTGGGAAGGAAAGGAGTGTTGCCGATGGGAAAGAGTCACCTGCGATCCAATCAGCGGCCACGTCACTCAACTTGACCTTGGTATATCTGATGATGATTACAGTGAATGGGCTGATTCTCATCCGCAGGGTATTTTACTAAATGCCACTGTGTTCTTGCCTCTCCATCAACTAAGATCTATGTCATTATCACAACTTGGCATATACAATTGTACGGATGATGCTGGTATGTATCTTCACGTTTCTTTCTTGTTTAACAATTATGTATATATGACTGGTGCTGATTAACAATGATGTAAAGTTTACTATATAACGTAGTTCTCATTTTGCTTTGGAATTTTTGTTGGGTACGGGTACTTATTGCTTGATTTATGAAGACTGTAGAACTACGTACTGAACTATAATCGGATAACGTTTACTATAAATTACTTCCACTTTCCAATTGTATTCTTAGATGCGAATTTTCTTGTTGAACAAGTGCAATACATAAAAACCTAAAACAACCTAAAAAATATAATTCCTGTTAAGAAGAGAAGAAAGAAATGAGCAATTCCTAATGCAATAATTCCTGTTTCTATTTGCTGACCCTAGTACCTTTTTGTCAGGGTTTGAATCTTGGTCCAATTTGACTGAGCTACAGGTGTTGGACCTTTCACTAAACGAACTGCCTCAAAGCATCATTTCCTCCTTATCCAAAGTATCATCACTTCGAGCACTTTATCTGAATTTTAATTCTCCTAAGGGAGACGGGATTAACGACATCTCTGTCCAAGGTAACCTCGATCTCATAAATGAACAATTTTATATTTATGACAACAAAAAGTCTTCTTTTATTTTCTTAAATTTGATTGATATTTTAATGGAAAAATATGACAGAGCTTAGTGCCCTAAATTTGGAGGTGGTTAGCCTACTCAACTGCAACCTAAATGAGAGTTCTCTTAATTTGGGACATTGGTCTTCTCTAAAAGCCCTTTCGTTGGCGAGCAATTTTCTAAATGACACTTTATCATTAGAAGGTAATTACAATGTAATACACAATTAAACATTGTTGTCAATAGGAAACAAGTTATATTTGGGGCAATGGTCTTCTTGCAAAAGGAAAAAAGTTATACTTAATGTAGTATCTCTACATAGGCAGATCATAGATCTTTGACATCATATATTTTAGAAAAAAAATGATATAATATAGAACAATAACATAAAAATTGTATTCTTGTTGTCTGGTGGTATTATATATATCTTAATTAGTCATTTACTAATGGGAGGGCTGCAAAGAATAATAAGATGAGGGCCCAGTTATATTTTTATTTTTCTTAATGCATCTTAATTAAGGAAACTTTCCATTTTGCAATGCTCCTTGAAAACTTGAACCATTGCTTGGGCACTTTAAAATAATCTAAAGAGTCTTCCTTATAAATTCTCTTTTTCATATCTGAACAATCAATATATATATATATATACTTTTTTTTTTTTATGTAATTCAGTCCATAAAACTATTGTTTATTTTAATCTTTGTTATGGCTAATCTATATATATGTCTTATGGCATATACACCGAGTCCTAAAAAAAAAATGAAAACATTGAAATTAAGAAATGCTAGCTCATAATTGGCCTGATGGGTTTCATATAGATTAATCTTATTTTATGATCTTTCTCGTTAATATTATAGGATTATGCCGACTGAAGAATCTTGAAGAGTTAGATCTTTCAGACAACAGTTTTACTGGAATTCTTCCTCCTTGTTTGGGAAATCTTTCCTCTCTTAAGCTAGTTGACTTGGAATATAATCAATTTCAAATAAAATTTCCCTCCTCCATTTTTGATAGACTTGTATCCCTAAGATACCTTGACCTATCATATAACCAGTTTGAGGGGACTCTATCCATGATGTCATTTCAGAATCATTCTAATCTTGAAGTTCTGAGGCTCTCAACAAATATTATATTTCAAGTTGAAGTTGTGGATTTGCCTTTTCAACTTCAGGTTCTTGAACTCGCTAACTGCATTCTTGATGTTGAGCCCACTTTCTTGTATTCTCAGTATAAATTACGACTGTTGGACCTCTCTAATACTGGCTCCAGGGGCCCTCTTTCAGCTATGTGGTTGTTGTTAGAAAACAATACGAACTTGATCAAATTAGATTTGCAAAAAAATTTCTTCACAGGGCCTCTTCAACTTCCGTCTCTAACTCATGAAAAACTCTTATCATTGGATATATCTGACAACCATCTTGGTGGAGAATTACCGGCTAACATTACCACTAAGATTCCAAATTTATTGTCCCTGATCTTATCAAAAAACTATTTTCAAGGCTCTCTTCCTTTCATTCCAACAAGAAATCTCCAAACTTTAGATTTATCTAGTAACAATCTCACTGATGATATACAAAATAGCCTTTCAATGATTCAACCTTCAATCCCCAATTGGATGGATCTATCAAATAATCAATTATATGGATCTGTCCCTAACCACTTGAACTTTACTCCAGGTCGAAAAATATTGTTACTAAATGATAATAATATAAGTGGAGAGATTCCTTTTCACATTTGCAATACCAGTTTCGAAATGTTGGACATCAGTAACAATGAATTAAATGGTGTTTTACCTGATTGCATTGGGAGAGCTGATATTATGTTTTTGAAGTTAAGTAGAAATCATTTAGAGGGATCCTTGCCAACGATGTGTATTGAGCAAAACTATTGGTTGCTTGACCTTTCAGATAACAGGCTTTCTGGATCAATTCCTCGTTGCTCTAATGACTCAAACTTAGAAGTTATAAATCTGAGCCAAAACAATCTAACCGGAAACTTTCCTACTACATGGCTTAATATTTCCTCTATGCATGCCATTGATATTGGGGAAAACTATTTATCTGGAGAGCTTCCAAATTGGATTGGTATGGAATCCAATCTCATTATGCTCGTAGCAAGACAAAACTTGTTTCGAGGACCTGTGCCAGAACAAATATGTCAATTCAGATACATAGTCATACTGGATCTGTCCCACAATAATCTTTCTGGAGAAATACCATCATGCATTAAAGATATGGGATTGGGATCAACAACCGACATTTTACCTTCCTTGGTTCCAGTCTACTTAAATATTGGAGTGATGGAGTTGAACTTTAGTGATGTCAATTTTCTCTTACACAGTGAAAATAATGCCTACTCGTATAGCGAAGACTTACCGATCATGAACTTTGTAGTGGAATTTATTTCAAAAGGAAGATTTGATTCCTATTTGGGAAAAATGTTACAAATCCAGCGTATAATAGATCTGTCTTCTAACAATCTAGTGGGCAACATTCCCGAAGATATCGGTCGAATGAATTGGTTGATAACACTGAATTTGTCAAACAACCATTTAAGCAGCGCAATACCAAATTCCATATCCAATTTACAGCAATTAGAAAGTTTGGATCTCTCTCATAACTCTTTGACAGGAGAAATCCCGGTAGAACTGACTAAACTAACCTCACTAGAATACTTCACTGTGGCATACAACAATTTATCTGGTCCTACGTTAGGTGTGGTAGCACAGTTCTGTACATTTAATAATAGCAGCTATGAAGGCAACCCGAATCTCTGCGGGCCTCCCCTATCAAAAAGTTGTGTCTCTAGTCTGCACACAACACAGCCTTTCACAAACGAAATGAGTGATAGCCGAAGGGATGAAGGCACCGATTTTCTCATATTGTTCGGTTCTTTTTCTCTTTTCTTTGTGGTCAGTTTTTGGTGCTTCATGGTTGTTCTTTATTTTAAAAGAAATTGGCGTTATGCTTTGTTTACTTTGGTGGACCATTATGGTGATATGATATATGGGAAGGTTGTCCTTTTAGCTAGAAAGATTCGAGCTGCTTGAACTTGAAGGAGGTAGTTAAAGGACCATTTGTTTTAGTTTTAATTTGGAAGGATATGTTTTATTATATGTTTCATGAATAAGCACCGAATATCTATGTATGATGTATTATGAATCTTTATTAACTTTTGACTTGAAACAATAAGTAAGATAACTTTCGTATATTTATTTTATACCAATGCATTTTTTACGAAATTCTCAACTGCCCTGTAATTTTCACTACATATAAACTTGGGACTATTATGTGATATTTTGTAAAGTAGAAAATATTATATGATTCTGTACACAATCATCGGTTGCACAATAATCGCTACTAAGATCCAAACTAGAAAATATTATGTGACTAGTCAAACAAAAGTTAGAAGGAAATCTTTTATATAGAACAAGTAAAGAAAGTTGGTTAGGGAAAAACAACAATTTCACGTCTTCAATTAATATCAAATCCAATAAAAGTGCACGTACAAAACTAATGAATTCCAAAAATTTCTCTCTATCCTTCTCTTTAAAATGCATCCTCTCTTTTCCCCTTTCCCTTCTTTCATTTTTGGCTGTTGAGATTCAAGCAGCGAGTAGTGGCCTCTTCTCTGCTACTGAAACTTGTTTATATTTTCCTCTCCTCTGTTATTATAATTAGGTTTCAGCTGTAAGTAATGGTTAAGCTTAGTCTTAATATTAGCTTAATTAGTTGCTGCTAGAACTAAATAATACCTTATTTTGATAATATAACTTGAATCTTAATTTCTTCAACATAACATAAATTCTTACTACATATATATCTCAATACAAATTATTTACTAGTTAGTATCAATATTGGAACAACATTATTTCCTTTATCTTTGCTTGAAATTCAAACCCAATTACAATTATAAAGAATATGTTCCAAATTATAAAATTGAGTTCTTTCCTCTCAATAATCTGAGCTAACCCATATCCTCTTAACTGGTTTTATTTTCTAGTGCTTCTTGTGCAAGTACAATTTTACAAATATCTGAAAATTTGGCCACTATTCTGACATTTTAAGGTAAATAAGAACTGATCTGATCATTTGTTGATAACATCCTCATTTTCTGGTTCAAATTAGGGGCATTTATCAAATTTTTCACCATTCTGGTAAATAAGAACTGATATGATTATTTGCTGATAACATCTACACATTTTATTTGAGTTGCTTTACACACATGTCAACGCATTTTGTTGAATTTGCTTAACATTTCTACAAAATTAAGTAAGAATAACATGTGTAACAGAGAGCAAAGTAACGAATCACTAAATGAAAATTTTGTCAAGATTGTTTCTCAAAACCCTGATTCAAGTGTCAAAAGTTTATGAAGGGAACTTGGGACTAAGTAGGGGCTCCGACTAGTAAAATATGGATCTCTTATGAAATTGGAAGTTGTGTTCAACTATGAAGAGAAAGGGGTAAAATTGTCTCACACATTTCGTTCTCTCTCTCTGTTTTTTCTTTCTTTTACGATTGAACACGCTATTCTAAATTGCGGCCCAAAACACAATCCAGCTTTTCCTGCCCCTTAGAATAGCAACACTATTCCAGTCCTCAATTCTGACTCATTTCAACTCTATATTCATTTTCCTCTATTCTGACTCATTTCAAGTTTCAACTCTTGGTTTTTATTTTGGGTTTGCACCTGTAAGGTGACTTTTGTGTAACGGTACCTATGCATCTATGCTTATAACATTTCCTTTCAAATTTATTAGTTGGAATGTTCGTGGTTTGGGAGATGTGTCTAAGTGTGCGGTGGTTAGATGTGCTGTTAGATTCTAAGTGTGATATCTTATGTTTACAAGAAACAAAGTGGTGTAACCACTCGTTATTTCATGGAAGGCATGTGTGTCCTGTTAGATTTAAAAATGTGCTATCGGCACTACCAACCTATTATATGCCATGCCTTAAGCTACCGGTCTGGGTTATAAAGGACATAGATCGGATAAGAAGACACTTCCTTTGGCATGGGGTTACACAACAAAAGAAGAAACTCAATCTTGCAAATTGGGAAATGATTTGCAAACCAAAAAAACTAGGAGGTTTGGGTGTCATGGATTTGACCGTATTTAACAATGCCATGCTAGCCAAATGGTATTGGCAGTGGAGTAATCCGGAGAAAAGGATATGGAAAACCATATTCCAACAGACGAACAATAGCCTGTGGCCGGTTCCACAATCTTACTTCTTCAAGATAACACTAAAAGCAGTATATAGTTTTATGGATGCCTCAATTTTGAGAATAGTTGGCAGAGGTGATTCAATCTTATTTTGGGGGCACAATTGGGGAGTGGGCATATTGAAGCATGAATTCCAAATACTGTACACATACGCAACAGACCAGCACCAGTCCTTAGCACAGATGGCGAGCACCAGACATATCAGAGACATGTTCAGAGGAGTCCTATCAGAAGAGGCAGAAGAGCAACTCAATTCATTAATTCAGAAGCTGCAACAACAGCAACGCTTACAGCTTACCAGTAGCCCGGATGAAGCAAGCTGGAAGTGGACCCCTTCGGCAAAGTTCACTGTCAGTTCATACTACCATGCCTTTATGCATGCCCCCCAACCATCAAATCTGAAGTGCACAAAATCTGGAAAATTAAGTCTCCACCTAGAATGCAAGTCTTCTCATGGCTAATGATGCTCAACAGAATATTAACAGTAGACAACTTAATGAAAAGGGGCTGGACCATGGTTAACCGCTGCATCATGTGCAGGAGCCAATCAGAATCAGTCAAACATCTTTTTGAGGAATGCACAACTACAAATGAAATATATCAGCAATTAACACTAACCATGGGGATGAAGCTACCTACACACCGAGCAAGGAAGGTGCTCATCAGCAATGAGTTCAAAAAAGAGGAAAGATCATTGTTACTAATAGCACAATTTGTTGTTTGGAGGGAACGATGCTCAAGGATCTTCAATGACAAATCAACAGAAACAGACATCCTTGTACAGCAAATATGCGAACAATGGATGACCACTATGAGGACAGATGGCCAAATATTAACATAGGTGGCAAAGGACGGAAAAAACAGTCTACTGGTATGAACCAGTATACGGATGCATTTGCACCTTCTTTTGTTTTTCTAGTTTTTTACCATTTTACCCTTTTCTACTTAGACTTTGATTTTTTCTTTTCTTCTTTTTTAGATGTTTTTTAGATGTTTTTTAGCAGTCTCAGATGTACTGAGACACTTGTATCTTATCTCAAAATCGAGATACAACTCTCTTGTAGCTCAATCAATTTAATCAAATGAGGCCTTGAGCCTTATTTTTTCTCAAAAAAAAAAAAAAGATTTAAAAATTATTTAACAATAGATCGATAGGATCAAGGGGTGGAATTTCACTCGCGTGAAGTACATCTTTCTCCCCGAACTTATGAGAGTAGATAATTAGACGGTGACAGTAATTCTGAAGAGAGGTAATTTCATATTCCTGCTCACTAGGATCTACAGTCCACAATTTGGTGAATTAAGGGCAAGTAGGTACTTAAATGACATACCATGGGCCAGTGTGGGCGTCTTCAGTTTCATTTCCTCGGATTATGAAACTACCGGAAATTTTAGAAACATGGGTACTTCTCTTGAATTTAATTCTATGATTAATGATATTGCACCTTTGAGATATACCTTCCGTGGGTGGAATATTCACAGGGTCAATTAGGCGACCCAATCCGACACTTCCTAAATTAGATAGGGAACTATTATCTAACCACAGGGAATAATCTTTGTTAACCTTTTACCTACTATATGACATCCTGGCTTCTGTCTCAGGCCAACTTTGATACGGCCCTTCTCGGGGAGCGGGCCCGTATATCAAGTTAATG
This sequence comes from Carex arenaria, assembly GCA_964058825.1. Taxonomy (NCBI): domain Eukaryota; kingdom Viridiplantae; phylum Streptophyta; class Magnoliopsida; order Poales; family Cyperaceae; genus Carex; species Carex arenaria. The sequence goes on from CAXKVW010000693.1 coordinate 340,092, forward strand.
TGTTTCGGACTTTCGAGTTCGTCCTGGTTTGTGGTGACGAGCCGAACTCAGGAAATGGGGAATTGGGTGAGATATTCGGACTCTTCACCTGTATGATATCTCGCTTAGGAAAAAAAATCCAACCCCTGTCAAATGGGACTTTTGGCCTTAAATAGGTATTCTCCTAACCGTCATTCCATATTGTCAGGGCAGTTAGGGGAGTTCGCCTAAGAACAGTGACGCTCGCATGATACGGTGGTGACCATATCCCGCCTAGCGTGCGCGGTTTAGGGGAACTAGACCTCGGACCGAATCCAAGTCGGCCGTGCTAGGACAAGCTTTAGTGGGCCACTGAATCTTGGCCTGTGCTGGACAACCTCGGGCCGACTTTTAACTGGGCCTGAGACTGCTAATTAGTAATCCGATTGTGGGCTTTCTTTCCTCATTCGGGCTGGCCCTCACTTAGGGATTCAACCTTCCAAGTTATTTATTGCCCTAGCAAGTATTAGGAGGGCCTTTGCTCATGGCCCTATCAAACTTCATTCTATATTTGGACACAACTTCCTGTGCTATCTTCTTCTTGAGCTTGCGACTATTCCATTATTTCAGCCCATGATTCATTCAAATGCAGTTGGCATCTTAATCCCAGATTCTGAATTTCTTCGTGTGAAAAAAAGTGTTTTCTTGTTTGCTCAAATGGCTGTCAGAGACGAGTAAGATTTCAAAATGAAACAATAGAAAACAACGGAGTGATTCTTTCACCTCATTTTGTATCACTCCATTCCAAGAGAGCATTCTTTACTCAAAAAGAAGAAAAAAATATTTTCGTCAGGAAACACCCATCTAGCATCCAATAAATCATCTTGTTGGGCAAACTGAAACGAGTGAGGAACTGAACCCAACCATTTCAGTAGATTACATTGAAAAATATTTGTTAAAAAAAAGCATTTAAGAATTCTAAACTAAAAAAATTTGCTCCACAAAATCTCCCAGTGCGAAGAAAACAAACACACATTACACACCTCACATGCAAATAAGATACAACCATATTTTAACACGGTTCTGACTCCATTTCATCTTTTTCGCGCCTTACAGACCTAGGTCAATCCTAAAGTATCACAAGATTGCTCCATCTGGCAGTTTGTCTAAAACAATAGTCTGATTGTGGAATCCTTGCTATTTTGCAAGTATAAATCATGGTTCCTAATAGGCAATTGAGGGCAAATTTGTGGAATGATCAAATTAATCTTCCATTGAATACGGAATTGAGGGCAAGTGGTCATTTTGCACTCCTAAGCTATCATTAGTTAAAATTTCTGTTACTTTGGTGAAGGGTAGGGGGTGCAGCAAATATACCATAAATAAAAATCATGGGTGCAGCAAATACAACAGAAAGCTAATTTGATAAGTAGATCTAACCTAATCTCACTAAAGTAAGAGTTCAATTTTACATCACAGTGAGCCTCGCGAATGTTAGGTAACCAGTGTGACCCCTTGCAGTGTTGCATGGCTTAGCCATGACAGATATATTGCTCTCTGTTTTATCTGATTTTGTTGCAGTTAGAGCAGATTGTTTTCTCTTTTGAGGCGGGGGTCCTACAAGAGAGCCATCTTCTTCGGGTACACTTTTAGCAAAATGCTGTTCTCGAATTTCATATGAGCGGACAAGAACTTCAAATGTTCTTATATCTGCAAATTTGCAAAAGAATAGACAAGTTACAAATTTGCAAAATGAAGTTCCCTCTACTAACGGAAAATATCTTGCAAGTGCAAAAAATAAGCCCTCAAAGAAATGATCCATACAAATTAAAAAATTTAATTCTAAGAGAAATGAATTTTATTTTACTTATGGGTATTTATTCCAGAAGGCTAAATGAATTTTATTTTATTCCAGAAGGCTAAAGCATAGTTGCAAGCTGTCACATTCCCTGAAAACTGTATCCAAATTGCATAAATCACGAGCAAAATTCAATTGCCAGAGAAAGCAAACAAAAGCATTTCCTGGAATGCCTAAAAATAAATATGCAATTTTAGGCCTGCTCTCTTTGGGCCCAAAAAAGGTATATAAATGTCTGTCCAAATTTAAATATTGCTTGTGGTGAGCTTGACAGTAAAGATCATTACAGTGAAGTTTTGGCATCTTATCTCATATGTTATTCCAAAGGCATTCGAATTAACATTTATCTGGAAACAACCTAGCCAACCTAAAGTAAACAATTGTCCCTTAAGTCAACAAGAGTAAACTAGCACAGTGTCTGTGGGAGTTAACTGACATAGTTTCTCATGAAAAGCAAAACAGAATCATTTACCAACTAAAATGAACTGTCAGATCAAATATGGACTAGTTCTATGACTACGGGTTGCTTTGTTAAAAAAAAACATATAGAAATAGATAAAAGAGAGACCTGAAAAAGATTGTCTGAGAGTCTCGCACGTGCGTTGCACTTGCTCGATACATGGTGAGAAGGAGCACAAAACTGCATCTGGCTTCATGCATTTACTTGCCGAAGGCACAGCAAGCCATGGTTGAGGCAGGTCTAGAAACACCGCATCAACTTGCCCCTCGTGCTCTTCTGGGAAGCCTTCACCTTGGATGTCTCTGACTGAAACTGTAATCAGGCTGCTCAGGCCATTTCTCTCAAAATCGGCTCTGTCATGAAATAGAAAGCATGACAGATAAATCAGTCGAACACCAAATAGCGAAAATACAATGATTGTATTGGCCTAGTAGCGAACCTGTTTCAACATGTCAGCAATTGTTTTCCTTTTCATTCAATTTTGCAGAGTTTATGTACTAAGATTTAAAATCAGTCAAATACTAACCTAAACTACTTTATAAAATGTAGCTTAATTTCATTAAAAAAAAGACATATGTTCCTTCCAAGAGTCCACATTACCAGAGTCAAGAGTTGTCTCAGTTATAGACTTGAGTAATCTCAATTATCTAAATGAAACACAAATCAAAATAAAGAACCAAAAAATACAACAAAACACCAAACAGAACATTTGCAGATGTTGATACTTCATCCCTACTTCTATAAATTATTATTTTTTGTGGATTAACCTCTTTGGTGATACTTATTTTGATTTAACCCCTTTGGAATGACCAGATCATCAATCCATTGCACATTAAATAAATATTTTATCGAACTCACAGTAAAAAGAGGCCTTGAACTGAGATGAATACCGAGTACTATTCAAATAAAATTTGGCAAGCCTTTGTTTCAAATAAAGCTTTGCTCTAACAAACTTAAAAATAATTACATAACACATGGCCATAAGGTGAACATAAATTTGAGAATTGAAGAAAACTATAACCGACTTCTTCCACTGAATTTAAATTTGAGAAGTAAACCTTAGGTCTTTACCTAACCGAAGAGGCCCGCTGCTCATGAAAATCAAAGGTGAACACATGGCCAGAAGGCGCCACGGCCCGGGCGAGAGAAGTACTCAGCGACCCACTACCCGTACCCGATTCCAGCACAATGCAACCCGGCACAATCTCCAGATAAGAAATCAGGAAACTAATGTCAGGCAAGTACAAAATCTGTGTACGGTGACTCAGCACGAGCGTCCAGAGTTCGGGCGTAGGCGCGAGGAGGAAAACGAACCCGCGTTTGCTGCTAAAAACCTTCGACCCGAAAGGCTTCCCAATCCAGTCGGAGTGCTTAAAGAGTCCGAAACGGTTTTGGAGGTCGGATCCGGGTGTGACCTTTACGGCGCGCATGGAATCGTGGCGCTCGTAAACGATCACCGTGTCACCATCTGAGATCGGACGGTTGAAGGAGATTTTGTTCGCCGAGTCGAGAGGAACCATCATGGCCATAATAGTATGATAGGAGAGGAGAAGAGAAACCGTCGAGGAGAGTTAGCGAGAGGCGGCCGAAGAAGAACAGCCGGACCAGAATACAATAGCGGCAGTCTAGGGTGTAACCGGATCGGATATTATCGAAATCGGATCCGAACTGAAAAATTATAACGGACAGATTCAGACAAAGATACGGTAAGATACTATCCGAAAAATTATAACGAAGGACCTGTTCGGCGGACAATTGGGAATGAACATGGACGTAGGAATTGAACTAAAAGTGACTGTTCACGTGGGAAAACTCTAAAAATTTTAGTTCAATTTCCGCGCTCATGTCCATTCTCAATGGTCCGCCGAACAGGCCCTAAGATTTTTAACTATCTTATCCAACAATTTATATCTCTAAACCACAACAATGTTGTGTATTCTATATTTCTATGTTATTAAATTGCATATATTTATTAAACTACATTATGTATATTATGATTAACAATATAACATTAACATGATTATTGATTAATGTTTTGATAATATGATATATATTTTGTAACTAACAAACTTATTGTAAACATATTAGATCTAATTTATGAATAAAAAATTATATTTAGATATTATTATTTACTAGAATGTATATTAGTAATTTATTTTTAATTACCCGAATTATATTCATATCCGTATTTGTATCCGTCCGATATTCAATCCGTATCCGTATATTCAATTATCCGATATTCAATCTGTATCTGTATCCGTTTAATATCTAATCCGTATTTATATATATTCAAGTCTAATCATATTCGTATCTGTATTTGAAAATTTATAAAGAATAAAAATACAGTTTGACCACTATCACACCTACGGCGGTCTCTTCAAAATAGGTCTGTCAATGGATCCGAATAATACAATATGAATCCAACCCATTACCATTTTAGAAGTTTTGTGTGCGGATTAATTGTATACTTGTAATTTTAGAATCTTAAAACGGATTTTTATCCATTTATCTAAGGATTCCAATTGTAATTTAAATATTTTAACTAAAATGGCAAAAAAGTACTAATGTGGATAATTTATAGACACTGATTTTTCAAATGATTTATTCACATAAAAACAAATTCGAAATGTGATATTTTTTATGAGCATATAGAGAAAATAACATAGATCACATCTAACATTTTTATTATGATGTTTATGATTTAAATTTTGATTTATTAACGTTTTTAAAAAATAGAGATATGGTGGAGACTGGAGACACAAAAAATGGAGGCATTTGAATCCTCCTTATTTTATATATAGAAATTTCAAATAGAAAGCAATGAATTGGGCTAATTTCTACGACTAATTTAAATTGAAGTTTCATCTGATGATATTTGGAATATAGCTTTAAAATGAGATAAAAAAAATATTTAGTATATTAGATTAGAGTTTTACTAATATATACATCATCCAAAATGCTAACGGTCCAATTTAAAATTTTAATATCTTGATCAAACTAGCTTAGTGTGATTTAATATTATATTGTATAATACAAGATTTTAAATACTTCATTAATTTTTTTTTTTTATCATTTTTCGGATTTTCACCCTACCCTATTTGATGTGAAAAGAATTATATATTTAAATTATTTTATGACCATCTTTCAAAAATCCGGAAAAAAAAATAGCAAAAATACACTCGTAGATAGGAATTTGATGGCTATTTTTATTCTTGAGGGAAAAATTATAGAAGTTTCAACAACATAACTAAAATTGAAAGGACTATAGAGTATTATTTAACTTTAATTCTCAATAAATTCTAGCAATAAATTAAACAGATTTAAATTATTAAAGCTTTCATAATTAAATGCATAAAGAGGAATTACGGAAAGCTCTTGATCTCTGACAGAGAAACAAACAACAATATAGTTATGATGAGAAACTAAAAAATGTTGATATTCTAGCTATATTAATATTAGTCTTAAAATTATATTATTTTTTTATTATGAAAAAGGCCAATCTTCGAGAAAGGGGAGGTAGCACAATTGGTTAGGAAAAAATCCTAGGATTGTTATACTCAAAGGTCGAGAGTTCGATTCCCCCTCACGACTTTGCAGCTTCTGTGAAGATTTCAAAAAAAGAAAAAGGCCAATCTTCCACCCATTTATGGGCAGTAATAAAATAACAGGTATCTTTTAGCCGCTTAGAATTTCATAAAGACCTTTCTTTTGAATACCGAGTGTTCTAAATTATATCTTCCCTTGTAATTCAAAAATAATTCGAATATAATTTAAGAATAATTCGGTTTGAAAACGTTAAAAGAATGTTTATTTCCGACTTATTCGCAAAATATTCGCAAATAAAATATTTGCAAAATATTCGCAAAATATCACCCTCTCACCCGTAGAATTTCTTAAAAACCTTTCTTTTTCGATTACCAACCGAGTGTCAAGATGAATCCATATCCTCTGAGGTAACAAAATATTTCTGTTTGGATCACGACCGTTCAATTGGAATCCGGGTCAATCCGGTCCGAGGTCGAACGCATGGGCCATTTTAATAGTTGTGCGGATTTTGATTAGATTAGACACAGTTGAGATATTTTTTATTGTTTTTTACGATGATGAGAATTAATAGTGAAAACTTTTGAATCAATTTGGAAATCAATAGTGAATGCAAATATTAATTTTCTAAAATAATAAAATAAAATTATTAATAACTTATCTATTAAAAAAATGAGTGTCAATTAATTGCCATTTCTTGCACTTAATTAATTCCAAGGCGGGTTAGTTTATCAATGTGCATGTTTCCATCGTCAGAAAAAAAAAAATATTATCATATGTATCAGATATTAATCTTTGGGTTGCTCCAGTAATCACAACTAACCATATATTATTATCAGAGTACTCGACATTGATTTTTCCATGTTATGGTTGCAGCAAATTAGAGATAAGTGCAGAAAGCAATCATTTTTTGAAAATGTCATGTTGCAATTTTCCAAACTTTTTCCTAATCTACAAAACAATACTTATTTTGCCAAAAAGTAAAAGAAATGTGTCATGAGTCATGACTCAAGAGGCTTGTCACTGTCACGCGTCTCGCCGACTCGCTTTACTTCTTTAGCAAAAGCCAGTAAGGTTTACGCCTCTCTTTCTTTTATTCTGTGGTCAAAATGAATCCCAGGGCAGAGCCATACTGTTTAGTAGGATGACGCATGAATTTACTTTGGTTCAATGGATGTAATGACCATTCGATTGCATCAAGATCCGTGCAAACTAATTAAAATCTGTGCCAGTCTGGTCCAATTTCTGTGCTCACAAATCTTAATGCTAATCGTATGGTGTTAGAGCTAATTGAACCTAAAAGTAAGTCCGATGCTCATCGGACCTACTCCTGTCTCATGAGGCAGATGCATAATGTTTAACACGTATGATCTGCATTAACTCAAAAGAGAATCTTTTGAGTTAATGTCGGTGGGCTGTTTACTTTTAAACGGAGCTAATTCAGCTGTTTGATTTTAAATGGAGCTAATTAATTTGCCCGTCTGATTTTAACACATGACTCTTTAATATTAGTATGGATCTAATTTACACAGATCTTAAAGCGAATCTAATGGTCCAGATGCATTAACTCAAAAGATTCCCTTTTTTGAGTTAATGGAGAGGATATGAATTCTAATATTTAGTAGGATGAGGCAAAATTTTAAAGTGTGAATAATTTTATAATTATTTTAAATATTAAATATATTTTAATAATTTTTTTTTGAGAAAAGTATATAAATAAACGTATATTTTTGAGAAAAAATTTAGAGTGAGATATACATTTATAACCATTTTATACAAGTATATTTTTATAATTTTTTTTTTGAAAAAACTACATAAATAACAGTATATTTTAAATATCTTTTGAACAGGGGCAAGTGCTCCCTCTGAATCGTGGGCCTTCGTGGCATTGTCCCTGAAAATGATTAAACATTTTTAATCTCTTTAAGTAGGCTTTTAGTTTTAGTAGGTAACCTGTCTTTTGCTATTTCTTTTAAAAGGTGAAGAACAAACATTCCACTAAATACAGCGAAATAACTACACATTGTTTTTATTACACAGACTTTAAAAATTGTAATATCAAGTTACCAACAATACACACTTGCTTTGTTCCTAATTTTTATTTTACCAACCATGAAACTATTAAAACGAATACAATCTCCACATATATATAAACAGTAAAAATGCTAATACACAAGTTAATTGATCACTCTGCAATTCTTTCTGATCTCTCCTTGTGAACCTGTGAGGGGGCTGATATCTCCCATTTTAATCATTGCTGCCGCAAAATCTGAGCTGAACGTGTTGGCATCGTTACTATATGTCACGACAAGCGAATCGGTCGACCCGTTGTTATACAACTCCTGGTCTGAGTGTAGAAGGCCTTCAGAATTTTGAAGATTTTTGAAGTAGTTGTTGTCGAAACTGGTCGGAGTTTGAAGGTCAAGAGGCGATAAATTGTCATCCCCGGAACCTGAGGTGCTGGGGCAGTTCGACTGTAATTGACTGGCGTAAGAACTGTAAATGTTGGTGTCGCTGTAAATTCGTGAACGGAAGCTGGTACACCTTGCTTGACCTACTGTATGTGCTCCTGTAGGAAGGAATCATATTAACCTTGTCATGATTAATTAAGGCAATCCAATGGAAGTATATATAGTATTTGGTAATTTACCAGAGAATATCAGTCAAAGAAAGAAAGAAGAAAAGCACTGTACAGCTGATTATTCTTGATACATTTACATGTTGTCTACATCACAAAATATCTGTAATCTTTTGATTTTCATGGTCAATATATAACAATGAAAAATCTCATCTGAACACAAGAAAATTGGTATGGTGGTGATTTATCAGCAAGAATTATATATAATTATCTTTTAGAGCAAGATATATTTTCTAAGTACCTGAGAGTGCAACCATTTCATTTGCAGAGAGGCCTTGATTGCTGAAGCTGGAGATGAGATTTTGAAGGCTTGAGGAGGGGCCTGGAATGTTACTATTTGCCCCGGAAAAACTCGCAGTTGTCGAGTCACGCCTCCCCAATTTCACATTCCAGCTAGGTCCCCCGAGCTGTGTATTAATTAATTGCACCGAGTAAATTTAATGAACTAGATCGAATAACACTTACAGGATCATTAACTAATATGATTGTATATTCCATGAAATCTCATATTATATTCAATGATAGTTTGTATTAGTCATATGCTTATAGCAGATCAGATACTTACAATTGAAACAGAATCCATTGCTGCTAGTGACACTATGTCGGCACACGATACAATGCCTGAACAAGCATTCTCAACTGCAGTCTTTATATTATCAACAACTTGGAACACCTCTGTTGTCAGAGAGTCCTTGTTCGGCGCTGCGGTTTTTTCACCAGTAAATGTTGACGTGTCATCTAACAGTATTGATCCGTCACACCCCTGCACACAAACATATATAAATAAAAATTCAAACCTGTGAAAATCACACTCCAAATTCGATGTTTGTAAGTTTTACTGATAAGAACAAGCAATATAAATTAGAACAACTGTTGTCGTACATTTACGAAGCAGTCGTGGTAGAAGAGACGGATGAGGGTGGCTCCGACACGGGCATCTTGCGATATGGCAGATTGTACGACTGATTGTACCGTCGATGAGAGATTAGGACATGTGTTTGAGTAGTAAGTAGTGGAGAGTTGTGCATTGGAGCTTGTCCCCAGCAAACAAAGGAGGATAGCAATAAGAGCAAAAAGAACCATGATTTGGAAATTTGAATGCTTGTTTATTTAATTTGGTTGGCCTTGATAAATGATGGAAGTTTATATAGACATGATGGGATCCTATGTTTAATATTTTTTATATTTTTATCTTTCCTATTCTAGAAGTTAGTAAAAGTATAGGGTAGGTTGTTAATATTTCAATTTCACCAGCGTTGATAGGGCTGGAAATGCCACTTTGTCAACATAGATTGCTTTCCTTTTATAATTTAATAATTTATTAATGGGTTAGATTGAGAAAGCACCCCTTGTCAGTGTAAGTTGCATTGAAGTCAACTGTTGATACCACGAACAATTCTTGCTTTACTCGGTCTTAACTCTTAACTCGGAAGATTGATAAAGAAATTTCAAATTTTGAGTTACAGACAAATTACTAGATAGATATACCGCTTCAACGCGGGCGGATACAGAATTTTCGTCCGGGTAAAAAAATATTGAATATGGATAAAAAAATATTGAATCGGATTTAAATAGTAGATTGAGTTTAAATTCATTAACTAATTGAGTACTCGATAAAAAAACAATGCTGTAATATATACTTTCTAATTCTTTGACTTGTAATTTATAATGCTCTAACTTATAATTATAATTATAAATTAAAATTCAACAAATTTATTTCAATTTTAATCCTAAATTTAATTGGAATTACAAATCAAATATTCAGAGAGGGACAAAAAAAATTCAGAGAGAAATAAAGTCGGTCAGGATCAATAAATCTCCACTAAAACTCAACATCCTGAAACCAGATTAGTCCGTCCGTGCTGAAAATAAATCTACTGTTATTCGTTTAGAGCCGAATTAAAATTTACTTCGTTGAAATTCGTATATGAAAAAATTTGAACGGTTGAGATTGGAATAAGATGTCCCAGTTCAGACTTCAAGGAAAATGCAAACTTGCATTTTTGTTCTTCTGTAGTAGGTTATGCACTGTTCTCTATCTAATAATTAGAAAAGGCAGCGGACAGTGACATCTTTTACTCAGAAGATATTAACCTCAATATATAGCTCGCTACACAAAGTGAAACAGGGAAATTGCTTCATGAAAAATATAGGAGTCAAACTTGAGCCCTTTTCTAGGTTCCGCGGTTCTAATTAACCTTACATCGAAAAAGCCTTAAAAAGCCCATAGATCCTCTTTAATTTACTTTTTAATATGTCAAAGCAACATAGATTTATAAGAAGCAAGTACTGGGCCGCATTTTATTTAAAGCCCACCACGAAATTATTTCTCCTGACACGTCCATCTTTTACTCACTGGGCTTCAAAGATAATATTTCAAAGAATATTTCTACAGGCTTCAACAAACTAGATATTTTTCTTATTAATCATTAATTTGGAAGCTAGTTAGTTATAATTTGGTAAGCAGAGTTTTGTACTGCATTTTGATGTTATTATTCTATAATTTCCAAGTACAGATGTCAAATTGCACCGCTGTGGTTGCTCAACCCTGTGGTCTTGAGAGTCATTTTGAAAAATTTATCGTCAAAAAGGAAAATTTTAAAATGGCCTTTAAGCTCCATAGGATTGAATAATCTAATAAAATTTAAGTTAATATGTTCACTATTTTGTCAAACTTAAGAACAAGTCATTTAATTGATCATTTTGTCAAACTCAGGGGAGATACTGACTTGATTATCTAAAGGATTGAGCTCAAATTTCATGAACAAATTGATCCATGTACACAGGTCTTATGAATTTGTTCTCTTTTTTGGTTAGGGTTTGTGCAAAGATGAAGAAAAGAGGAAAGAGAAACATTGGAGCAAACTAAATTTTAATTTTTCTCTCATCAAATCTAAATTACATAGTACATATAAGTAAGATATATAGCTCAAGAGAGGACGGTTCAAATGTACCATCATTTTTTGCTTCAATAATATGCTCCACATTCTTTATCTCCATTTTTAAAGTCCGAATAGTCAATCAGAACCACTCAACATGTCTTCATAAGAAAATAAGCTTGGAGACACAAATTTTATATTTTTATAGAATTTTTTTACTAATTTTTTTCATAGGTACAATATCACTTTATCGGATGGTCCAGAATCTCCTTAAACAGTGATTTTGTACCTATCTAAAAAATAGTAAAACTAAAGCCCAATTAGCAATTAAGATCAAAACATAAAACTTAAAGGTACAGAAATTGTAAAAGTGGAACATCACCATTTTTTCTTGGTAATTCCCTAATTACAATTATTTAATCAATTAACATAGGTCATAATCCAACCTTGATGTACAAAAGTTAACAAGCAAAAGTCAAGTATTGGTGTGATAGTGCAATCTCCAGCAGCTTAACAACTAAATCAATGTAGGAATTTGTTGGTCAAAAATACTATTTTTTTTTTGGTGAAAAGCACCTCTTTTGATTAGTAAACAGGTATTTCCGTCATTATTACCCTCATAATTAATCAATTACAGAACTTTTAATTAATATCATACATGTACCTTAAGAAGTTTTCTTACCTAATATTTTGACATAGTGCATCCTCATGCCAAGTCAAGGCATGATATACGCACTGGCTCCTACAAAATTAATAAATCTCAACTAAACATAGTACCACAACTAGCTATATATACCCCTCTTAACACAATTCATTCATTCATCCAATAATTAGATTTCAGTATCTAATCTCACAAGTGCAACCATTCATATTTATATAGATGGCATTTTTTAGGCTTCTATCAGCATATCTCCTTTTGCTTGTGGCTTCCTCTGGAGTCCTGGCAAAGGCACAACTCGACCCATATTTCTATGACAAGGTGTGCCCAGAAGCTCTCCCTACCATCAAGTCGATCATCGAAGATACGATCAAACAAGAAGCGCGAATGGGTGCATCGCTTCTCAGGCTGCATTTCCATGACTGCTTTGTTAATGTACACATATATACCTTATCTCATGCACTAAATTTCTTTATGTTTCCCTATATCAATTAAGGCTGTTGTTTCATGTTCTGGTACCTGATACTGTGAGTAGTAGTCAACACATGTTCTCAGTGCAATTATGTGTATATGATTTTTGAATTACGAGTAAATTTAATATTTGTTGTAGGGTTGTGATGGCTCCGTCTTGTTAGATGACACACCGATATTCATCGGGGAGAAAAATGCGGCACCAAATAAGAACTCGGCGAGGGGTTTTGAGGTGATAGACAGGATCAAGTCTGCGGTTAACTATGTTTGTAAAGGAAATATCATCTCGTGTGCTGACATCGTGGCTGTGGCAGCTCGTGACTCTGTTGTCGCTGTATGTATATTTATTATTTTTCCTTCACTAAAATACTTAATGCATAGTTGAATATGAATTTTTTCGCAGGAAAAATATATATGAAGATCTCTCTGTTCAGAAAGAAACTACATATATAACAAAATTAAAATTGGAATCACAATATAAAGAGTACATAATTAATAATATATGTCACACTCACACAATTATTGTCTAAAGTGAACTCAGCATTCTCAACTTGCTATCACGTACTTTGCCTTCTTGCCATCGTTTAAGAGAACTTTGCTAGTTTGACCATTTTTATTTTAGAATTCTCAGACAAGGAAGAAGTTCACTATTCTGCTCTTACTTGTAGGATGAAATATTTACAGAACCTTTCAAATCCCTCTAGAATGATAATCAACTAGTAAAAAAGAAGAATATAAAAACTGCATGACTTTTTTGTTTACATAATAAAACTTAATTATAAATTAGTGATATAGATTAGACATGTCTTATTACAACAAATTTCTTACAATCTCTCATCGTAATAATTATCCAGCTTGGTGGGCCATCGTACAAGGTGCAGCTAGGCCGCAGGGATGCCAGAACAGCCAGCCAAGCTGCAGCCAACAACAGTATCCCAGCTCCAACTTTCGACTTCTCCAGTCTCCTCTCCAATTTCGCATCACACGGTCTCAGTATGCAAGACCTAGTCGTCCTCTCTGGGGCCCACACGCTTGGTTTCGCTAGGTGCACCAACTTCAGAGACAGGTTATACAACGAATCCTACACTCTCGATGCCAGCTTGGATAGCTCACTCAAATCCATCTGTCCATTAGAAAATGGCAATGGAGATGATAATCTCTCGCCATTGGAATCTACACCGGCAAAATTTGACACGGTGTACTACGATTGGTTGTTGCAAAGGAAAGGATTGCTTCATTCGGATCAACAACTGTACAAAGGCGATGGAAGCGGCAGTGACGGGCTTGTGAAATTTTATAGCACAAATGCAGGGAAATTTTGGGAAGATTTTGGCGTTGCTATGCTTAGAATGGGGGCTTTGAGTCCCTTGATTGGGTCCAATGGAGAGATAAGGATGGACTGCAGGAAGGTGAATTAAAATTTATATACTGCTTGAGTGAGTGAAATGTTGATAGTTTCTTGTTTTCTTAAATTTCTTTTGGAGTCTTGGAGAGACTGTGTGTTATGTTATTTGGTAAGTTGATTTGGTTTTCTTCAATTTGTTTTGGAGAAATTTACTTCGTTGAAATTTGCATATGAAAAAAATTTGATAGGTTATATGAGGTCCCAGTTCAGATTTATTTCCATTTAAGCTACATAGCGACTTCATGGAAAATACAAACTTGCGTTTTTGTTTTTCTGTAGTAGAATATGCACTGTTCCCTATCTAATAATAAGAAAAGGCAGCGGACAGTGACATCTTTTACTCAGAAGCATAGTCACCACGTTAAACGCGAATTATTCGCGTTTAATACGTTTTTTTTGGGGTTTCCGCACTGAACAGTGTATAAAACATTGTCCGAACATTTGATCGAATAAATCGTTCATAAAACACAAATCATGAATTATTCGCGATAAAAATGCAAAAATAAACGTCAAATTTTTATTTTTTTAATTTTTGTAAGGGTTTTTTTTCAGAATTTTTTTCCTTTCTTATTGTACCGAATCATTCCCGAATTATATTCGAATCATGAATTTTTACCCAGAAGATATTAACCTTCATATATAGACTCGCTACACAAAGTGAAACAAGGAAATTGTTTCATGAAAATATAGAAGTCAAACTTGAGCCCTTTTCTATATTCCGCGGTTTTAATTAACCTTACATCGAAAAATATAGACAGGTAATCTAGTTCAATTAAAAGCCTTAAAAAGCCCATGCATAGATCCTCTTTAATTTACTTTTTAATATATCAAAGCAACATAGATATATAAGAAGCATGTTCTGGGCCGGATTTTACTTAAAGCCCACCACGAAATTATTTCTCCTGACACGTACATCTTTTACTCAGAGGGCTTCAAAGATATTTCAAAGAATATTTCTACAGGCTTCAACATATATTGTAAAGAGGAGGGATCCATTTACAACATTTTGGATCTTATAAGTTATAACAACATGTTATAATATTTAATTTTACAATTTTTAAAATTCAAATAGTCGATCCACACCGTTCAACATGATCTCTACAATAAAATGAGCTTTAAGATCAAATTTTACATTTTTTTGAATTTTTTTTACTATTTTACAAAACTGTTGTTTTTCAGTTGTCCATGATTATCTAAAACAGCAGTTTTGTAAAATACTTAATAAATAGTAAAAAATAAAAAAAATATATAAAATTTGGTCTCAAAGCACATTTTAATATAGAGATCATGTTGAACGGTTTGGATCGATTGTTTGAACTTTGAAAATTGCAAAACCGAATATTATAACATGTTGTAACTTTCAAATGTTGTAAGTGGATCCCTCCTCTATTGTAAAAGGCATATTAATGACCATTCCATTAGATTGAATCCAGAAATTAACTTAATTGCAAGACAAAACAACAGTATTGTCACATAAAAACTAAAAATAACATCAAAAGGAGCTAATATTGAGCAAAACACAAATGCTCTTCTCTTAATCAACCACCAAAACACAGTTATAGAAAACCAAATACCTAAAATTAATACGGGGCTAAGGTAAGTAACAGTCCCATAAACTGGATCATAGCAAAATTTGGAAGTTGTCTTCATTCTTCATCATTTGAAGCCCCAGCAGTACATCCTAAGAGAAGTGTAGGTCGTTATCTTCCTAATAAAGAACCAGTTGGTTATCAACAAGATCCCACATCCTCAACGGTATAGCATTGATCTCATCAGGCAGCCATTCTCCAGCAGCTTTTTTGATTTTTTTTTTTTGTCCATATGACCTGCCAAATATTAAAAAAAAAAAAGATAATTAGTAAAATCAGAGATCTAATTGACTTACTAGCACTAAATTTAAAGCATATGTTATTTCGATATTTTCAGAGAGTCTAACAAACTGCATTTAAGATGACTAAAAAACCTTTTTTCTTTACACCACCAAATTGAGATGCAAATACAAAGATATAAATAAGTTCCATGTATCAAAGAAATTCTGACTTTTCCTTAACTAAACCTAGATTTTCTGAGCTTGTTGGCAAGTAAGAAATAAGTGATTATTAGTATCTTCAATATCAGAGCAAAAATTATGACAACTCATATTTCCAGACCAGCCTCTTTTATTTAATTTTTTCTTAGTGAGAATTCTATTATTTGAGAGAAGCATAAAAAAATTCTAATTTTGGTGGAATAGGCAAGTCTCAGACAATGGCAAATTATTATCATTTATAACTCTAAAGTTTAAGATTTTATAAATCGATCTAATAACGAAAAATAATCCTGAGGGTGTCCATCTCTAAGCTATTTTATCATAGTAATGAATGAAGCTAGATATGGTAAGTAATAATAGAAGTTCATTCCATTCATTTAATAATATGCCACTAAGGCTTCGGAAGTGAATCGCAAACTTGATAGTTTTTATTAATCATTAATTTGGAAGCTAGTTAGTCATAATTTGGTAAGCAGAGTTTTGTACTGCACTTTTATGTTATTATTCTATAATTTCCATGTACAGATGTCAAATTGCACCGCTGTGGTTGCTCAACCCTTGTCTTGAGAGTCATTTTGAAAAATTTATCGTCCAAAAGGAAAATTTTAAAATGGCCTTTAAGTTCCATAGGATTGAATAATCTAATAAAATTTAAGTTAGTATGTTCTCTATTTTGTCAAAGGTAAGAACAAGTCATTTAATTGATAATTTTGTCAAACTTAGGGGAGATATTGACTTGATTTTCTAAAAGATTGAGCTCAAATATCATGTACATATTGATCTATGTATACAAGTCTTATGAATATGTCCTCTCTTTAATTTTGTTAGGGTTTGTGCAAAGATGAAGAAAAGAGGAAAGAGAAATATTGGAGCAAAGTAAACTGAATTTTTATTTTTTCTCTCATCAAATATCTAAATTGCATAGTACATATAAGTAAGATACATAGCTTAAGAGAAGGGTTCAAATGCACCATCATTTTGTTCTCTAATATGCTCCACATTTTCTATCTCCGTTTTCATAGTCCTAATAGTCAATCTGAACGGCTCAACAAGATCTTCATAATAAAATATGCTTGGAGACCAAATTTTAAATTTTTTTACTATTTTTTTATAGGTACAATATCACTTTATTTGATGGTCTAAAATCTCCTTAAACAGTGATTTTGTACCTATCTAAAAAGATAGTAAAAAAATTCTATAAAAAATATAAAATTTGAGGTCCAAGCATAATTTATAATGAAGATCATGTTAAGCAGTTCGGACTTTCAAAAACGGAGATAAATGATGCATAATGGAGCACAAAAAAGATAGTGCATTTGAACCCTTCTCATAACTCAATGAACCCCAATAGCAATTTGGATCAAAACATAAAACTTCTTATACAAAAAGGTACAGAAATTGGAATAAGAGCAATCTCCATTATTACCAAGCAAAAGTTAACAAACAATCTCCATTTTCTTGGTAATTTCCTAATTACAACTACTTAATTAATTAATATGGTTCATAATCCAACCTTGATGTACAAAAGTAAACAAGCAAAAGTCAAGTATTGGTGTGATAACACAATCTCCAGCAGCTTAACAACTAAGTCAATGTAGGAATTTGTGGGTTAAAAATACTTCGTTTTTGGTGAAAAGTACTTCTTTTGATTAGTAAACAGGTACTTTTCGTCATTATTACCCTCATAATTAATTAATCAATTACCGAACTTCCAATATGATACATTTACCTTAAGAAGTTTTCTTACCTAATATTTTGACATGGTGCATCCTTATGCCAAGTCAAGGCATGATATAATACGCACTACCTCCTACAAAATTAATATATCTCAACTAAACATAGTACCACAACTAGCTATATATACCCCTCTTAATACAATTCATTCATCCAACAATTAGATTTCAGTATCTAAATCCACAAGTGCAACCATTCATATTTGTATAGATATGGCATTTTTTAGCCTTCTATCAACATATCTCCTTTTGCTTGTGGCTTCCTCTGGAGTCCTAGCAAAGGCACAATTGGACCCCTATTTCTATGACAAGGTGTGCCCAGAAGCTCTCCCTACCATCAAATCGATCATCGAAGATACGATCAAACAAGAAGCGCGAATGGGTGCATCGCTTCTCAGGCTGCATTTCCATGACTGCTTTGTCAATGTACACATATATACCTTATCTCATGCACTAAATTTCTTTATGTTTCCCTATATCAATTAAGGCTGTTGTTTCATGTTCTGATACCTGCTACTGTGGGTCTGTGAGTAGTAGTCAACACATGTTTTCAGTGCAATTATGTGTACATGATTTTTGAATAACAGGTAAATATTTGTTGTAGGGTTGTGATGGCTCCGTCTTGTTAGATGACACACCGATATTCATCGGGGAGAAAAATGCGGCACCAAATAAGAACTCGGCGAGGGGTTTTGAGGTGATAGACAGGATCAAGTCTGCGGTTAACTATGTTTGTAAAGGAAATATCATCTCGTGTGCTGACATTGTGGCTGTGGTAGCTCGTGACTCTGTTGTCGCTGTATGTATATTTATTATTTTTCCTTCACTAAAATACTAAATGCATGGTTGAATATGAATTGTTTAGCAGGAAAAATATATATGAAGAAGATCTCTCTGTTCAGAAACAAACTGCATATATGACAAAATTAAAATTGGTATCACAATATAAAGAGTACATAATTAATAATATATGTCACACTCACACAATTATTGTCTAAAGTGAACTCAGCTTTCTTAACTTGCTATCACTTTCCTTCTCCTTTTTTTTCCATTATTTAAGAGAGGTTTGCTTGTTTGACCATTTCTCAGACTAGGAAGAAGTCCACTATTCTGCTTTTACTTGTAGAATGAGATATTTACAGAACCTTTCAAATCCCTCTACAAAGCTAATCAACAAATAAAAAAGAAGAATATAAAAAAGCATGACCTTTTTGTTTACATAATAAAACTTAATTATTAAATAGTGATCTAGACTCGAGAACTAGCCTTTGGTCTAGTGGCTAAGGCACATGGTCTCTATGTTGGAGGTCATGGGTTCGAAACCCAGATAGGGGAAATCCTTTGTTATAATAACAAAGGTATTAAATAGTTGGGTGGCTTGACCTCCAACCTTTACTCAAAAAAAAAAAAAAATAGTGATCTAGACTAGCCATCTCTTATTACAATAAATTTCTTACAATCTCTCATTGTAATAATTATCCAGCTCGGTGGGCCATCGTACCAGGTGCAGTTAGGCCGCAGGGATGCCAGATCAGCTAGCCAAGCTGCAGCCAATAACAGTATCCCGGCTCCAAATTTCGACTTCTCCAGTCTCCTCTCCAATTTCGCATCACATGGTCTCAGTATGCAAGACCTAGTCGTCCTCTCTGGGGCCCACACGCTTGGTTTCGCTAGGTGCACCACCTTCAGAGACAGGTTATACAACGAATCCTACACTCTCGATGCCAGCTTTGCTAGCTCGCTCAAATCCATCTGTCCATTACAAAGTGGTAATGGAGATGATAATCTCTCGCCACTGGATGCTACACCGGCAAAATATGACACAGTGTACTACGATTGGTTGTTGCAAAGGAAAGGATTGCTTCATTCGGATCAACAACTGTATAAAGGCGATGGAAGCGGCAGTGACGGGCTTGTGAAATTTTATAGCACAAATGCAGGGAAATTTTGGGAAGATTTTGGCGTTGCTATGCTTAGAATGGGGGCTTTGAGTCCCTTGACTGGGTACAATGGAGAGATAAGGATGGACTGCAGGAAGGTGAATTAAAATTCATAAACTGGATTTACTGCTTGTATAGGTTGAAATTAAGTGAGTAAAATGTTGATAGTTTCTTGTTTTCTTAAATTTCTTTTGGGGAGACTATGTGTTATGTTATTTGGTAAGTTTAATTTGTTTTCTTCAATTTCTTTTGGTGAAACTTACTTCGTTGAAATTCGCATATGAAAAAATTTGATCGGTTGGGATCGAAATAAGAGGTCCCTGTTCAGATTTATTTCCATTCAAGCTATATATCGACATCATGAAAAATAGTCAAATACAAACTTGCGTTTTTGTTCTTCTGTAGTAGGTTATGCACTGTTCCCTATCTAATAATAAGAAAAGGCAGCGGACAGTGACATCTTTTACTCAGAAGATATTAATCTTCACATATAGACTCGCTACACAAAGTGAAACAGGGAAATTGTTTCATGAAAATATAGGAGTCAAACTTGAGCCCTTTTCTATGTTCCGCGGTTCTAATTAACCTTACATTGAAAAATATAGACTGGTAATCTAGTTCAATTAAAAGCCTTAAAAAGCCCATGCATAGATCCTATTTAATTTACTTTTTAATATATCAAAACAACATAGATTTATAAGAAGCAAGTTCTGGGCCGCATTTTATTTAAAGCCTACCACGAAATTATTTCTCCTGACACGTACAACTGTTACTCACTGGGCTTAAAAGATAATATTTCAAAGAATATTTCTACAGGCTTCAACAAACTAGATATTTCTTTTATTAATCATTAATTTGGAAGCTAGTTAGTTATAATTTGGTAAGCAGAGTTTTGTACTGCATTTTTATGTTATTATTCTATAATTTCCAAGTACAGATGTCAAATTGCACCGCTGTGGTTGCTCAACCCTGTGGTCTTGAGAGTCATTTTGAAAGATTTATCTTCAAAAAGGAAATTTTTAAAATGGCCTTTAAGTTCCATAGGATTGAATAATCTAATAAAATTTAAGTTAATATGTTCTCTATTTTGTCAACCTTAAGAACAAGTCATTTAATTGATCATTTTGTCAAACTTAGGGGAGATACTGACTTGATTATCTAAAGGATTGAGCTCAAATTTCATGAACAAATTGATCCATGTATACAGGTCTTATGAATTTGTCTTCTTTTTTGGTTAGGGTTTGTGCAAAGATGAAGAAAAGAGGAAAGATAAATATTGGAGCAAACTGAATTTTAATTTTTCTCTCATCAAATCTAAATTACATAGTACATATAAGTAAGATATATAGCTCAAGAGAGGACGGTTCAAATGCACCATCATTTTTTGCTTCAATAATATGCTTCACATTCTTTATCTCCATTTTCAAAGTCCGACTAGTCAATCAGAACCACTCAACATGATCTTCATAATAAAATATGCTTGGAGACACAAATTTTATATTTTTATAAAAAAAATTTACTATTTTTTTTCATAGGTACAATATCACTTTATCGGATGGTCCAGAATCTCCTTAAACAGTGATTTTGTACTTATCTAAAAAAATAGTAAAACTAGAGCCCAATTAGCAACTTGGATCAAAACATAAAACTTAAAGGTACAGAAATTGTAAAAGATCGAGGAACATCACAATTTTTTCTTGGTAATTTCCTAATTACAATTATTTAATCAATTAATATAGGTCATAATCCAACCTTGATGTACAAAAGTTAACAAGCAAAAGTCAAGTATAGGTGTGATAGTGCAATCTCGGGCAGCTTAACAACTAAGTCAATGTAGGAATTTGTTGGTCAAAAATACTTCTTTTTTGGTGAAAAGCACCTCTTTTGATTAGTAAACAAGTATTTAAGTCCGTCATTATTACCCTCATAATTAATCAATTACCGAACTTTTAATTAATATCATACATGTACCTTAAGAAGTTTTCTTACCTAATATTTTGACATAGTGCATCCTCATGCCAAGTCAAGGCATGATATACGCACTAGCTCCTACAAAATTAATAAATCTCAACTAAACATAGTACCACAACTAGCTATATATACCCCTCTTAACACAATTCATTCATTCATCCAATAATTAGATTTCAGTATCTAATCTCACAAGTGCAACCATTCATATTTATATAGATGGCATTTTTTAGGCTTCTATCAGCATATCTCCTTTTGCTTTTGGCTTCCTCTGGAGTCCTAGCAAAGGCACAACTCGACCCGTATTTCTATGACAAGGTGTGCCCAGAAGCTCTCCCTACCATCAAGTCAATCATAGAAGATACTGTCAAACAAGAAGCGCGAATGGGTGCATCGCTTCTCAGGCTGCATTTCCATGACTGCTTTGTTAATGTACAAATATATACCTTATCTCATGCACTAAATTTCTTTATGTTTCCCTATATCAATTAAGGCTGTTGTTTCATGTTCTGGTACCTGCTACTGTGGGTCTGTGAGTAGTAGTCAACACATGTTCTGAGTGCAATTATGTGTACATGATTTTTGAATAACAGGTAAATATTTGTTGTAGGGTTGTGATGGCTCCATCTTGTTAGATGACACACCGATATTCATCGGGGAGAAAAATGCGGCACCAAATAAGAACTCGGCGAGGGGTTTTGAGGTGATAGACAGGATAAAATCCGCGGTTAACTATGTTTGTAAAGGAAATATCGTCTCGTGTGCTGACATCGTGGCTGTGGCAGCTCGTGACTCTGTTGTCGCTGTATGTATATTTATTATTTTTCCTTCACTAAAATACTAAATCCATGGTTGAATATGAATTGTTTAGCAGGAAAAATATATATTAAGAAGATCTCTCTGTTCAGAAACAAACTGCATATATGACAAAATTAAAATTGGTATCACAATATAAAGAGTACATAATTAATAATATATGTCACACTCACACAATTATTGTCTAAAGTGAACTCAGCTTTCTTAACTTGCTATCACTTTCCTTCTTTTTTTCCATTATTTAAGAGAGCTTTGCTTGTTTGACCATTTCTCAGACAAGGAAGACGTCCACTATTCTGCTTTTACTTGTAGAATGAGATATTTACAGAACCTTTCAAATCCCTCTACAAAGCTAATCAACAAGTAAAAAAGAAGAATATAAAAAAGCATGACCTTTTTGTTTACATAATAAAACTTAATTATTAAATAGTGATCTAGACTAGACATGTCTTATTACAATAAATTTCTTACAATCTCTCATTGTAATAATTATCCAGCTCGGTGGGCCATCGTACCAGGTGCAGTTAGGCCGCAGGGATGCCAGATCAGCTAGCCAAGCTGCAGCCAATAACAGTATCCCGGCTCCAAATTTCGACTTCTCCAGTCTCCTCTCCAATTTCGCATCACATGGTCTCAGTATGCAAGACCTAGTCGTCCTCTCTGGGGCCCACACGCTTGGTTTCGCTAGGTGCACCACCTTCAGAGACAGGTTATACAACGAATCCTACACTCTCGATGCCAGCTTTGCTAGCTCGCTCAAATCCATCTGTCCATTACAAAGTGGTAATGGAGATGATAATCTCTCGCCACTGGATGCTACACCGGCAAAATATGACACAGTGTACTACGATTGGTTGTTGCAAAGGAAAGGATTGCTTCATTCGGATCAACAACTGTATAAAGGCGATGGAAGCGGCAGTGACGGGCTTGTGAAATTTTATAGCACAAATGCAGGGAAATTTTGGGAAGATTTTGGCGTTGCTATGCTTAGAATGGGGGCTTTGAGTCCCTTGACTGGGTCCAATGGAGAGATAAGGATGGACTGCAGGAAGGTGAATTAAAATTCATAAACTGGATTTATTGCTTGTATAGGTTGAAATTAAGTGAGTAAAATGTTGATAGTTTCTTGTTTTCTTAAATTTCTTTTGGGGAGACTATGTGTTATGTTATTTGGTAAGTTTAATTTGTTTTCTTCAATTTCTTTTGGTGAAACTTACTTCGTTGAAATTCGCATATGAAAAAATTTGATCGGTTGGGATCGAAATAAGAGGTCCCTGTTCAGATTTATTTCCATTCAAGCTATATATCGACATCATGAAAAATAGTCAAAGACAAACTTGCGTTTTTGTTCTTCTGTAGTAGGTTATGCACTGTTCCCTATCTAATAATAAGAAAAGGCAGCGGACAGTGACATCTTTTACTCAGAAGATATTAATCTTCACATATAGACTCGCTACACAAAGTGAAACAGGGAAATTGTTTCATGAAAATATAGGAGTCAAACTTGAGCCCTTTTCTATGTTCCGCGGTTCTATATAATTAACCTCACACTGAAAAATATAGACTGGTATTCTAGTTCAATTAAAAGCCTTAAGAGGCCCATGCAGGCATGCATAGATCCTCTTTAATTTACTTATCAAAGCAACATAGATTTATAAGAAGCAAGCACTGAGCCGCATTTTACTTAAAGCCCACCACGAAATTATTTCTCCTGACACGTACATCTTTTACTCACTGGGCTTAAAAAATAATATTTCTACAGGCTTCAACAAACCATATATTTTTTATTAGAATAATTATATTAGACCCCACATATCCATTCTTGCAACCTCCTCACATTAATTAACTATCTCAATTAACTTTGATTTAATTAATCCGGTCTAGTGATATCCCCGCATCGCTCTTTTCCTTTCAGAATTGAATATTCTTTTTTTTCCCGCGATTTCTAAAAATGTTTAAGATAAATACTTAATTGACCAAAAATAAATACTCCATTATAAAGAATATATACTCCAATATCAAAAGATAATTACTTCAAACTTTTAAAGATAAATTCAAATTACTACAATGTACGTTCAATGGAGAATTACTTCAATTAATAGTATAAATACTTCAATGTTTAAGGATAAATAATTTAATTTTTAAGGATTAACGCTTATTATGTGTAAGCTAAATACTTAATTGACTAAGGTAAATACTCTAATCTAATAGATAAATAATTTAATGTGTAAGGATACATATTTAAATATCAAAAACAATAAATACTCCAATATCAAAAGATAAATACTCCAGTTTTTAATAATAAACTATTACTATGCCTAAGATAAATACTTACTTGTCTAAGGATAAATACTACAATCTTTAAAGATTAATATTATATAGATCATGGATAAATACTGGTATGTCAAATGGATAAATACTAGATTGATACTTGAACTGAAGGATAAATACTACATAGATTAGGAATAAATATTTATTTTATTAAGTACTCAGCCCTTGAAGTTTGGCCAATGAAACATTTATAAAAAAAATAAAAAAAATTGAAAGGTTGGCTAGGAAAGTTTGACCCTGATTAGTGGTCCACCATAGTGCGGGGACGAAACAAAAAATTAAGAAAATTAGTGCGGGATGCAATTTACACATTTTTTACGTACGTAAATACAATTATCTTCAGAGAGATTAATACTTGTACTATTCAAGATAAATACGTCAATGTTTAATGTTTTAATGGTCGCCCATAGCAGCGCGAAGATGGGAGTGCGGGGATGGAAGCGTGTGGATGATTATTAAAGTCCTTTTTATTAATCATTAATTTCGAAGCTAGTTAGTTATAATTTGGTAAGCAGAGTATTTTATACTGCATTTTTATGTTATTATTCTATAATTTCCAAGTACAGATGTCAAATTGCACCGCTGTGGTTGTTCAACCCTGTGGTCTTGAGAGTCATTTTGAAAAATTTATCTTCAAAAAGGAAATTTTTAAAATGGCCTTTAAGTTCCATAGGATTGAATAATGTCGTAATAAAATTTAAGTTAGTATGTTCTCTATTTTGTCAGACTTAAGAACAAGTCATTTAATTGATCATTTTGTCAAACTTAGGGACGATACTGACTTGATTATCTAAAGGATTGAGCTCAAATTTCATGAACACATTGATCTATGTATACAGGTTTAATGAATTTGTCCTCTCTTTTTGTTAGGATCGGAATACAGGTTTAATGAATCAGCTGCTAGCCAAATTGGCAAGCAGCATCCTGTTTTTCCAAATCGTTTCCGTTGATTTTTTTCATACACGAATCTCAACCCAGATCAATGGTTTGATTTGGAAAAGCAGGATCCTGTTTGGCAATTTGGTGAGCAGCGGAGTCGGACCCTTTTTGTTAGGGTTTATGCAAAGATAAAGAAAAGAGGAGATATTTTCTCTCATCAAATTTAAATTACATATAAAATTTATAGCTCAATGAGCTCAAATAACAATTTGAAGCAAAACATAAAATTTATTATCCAAAAAGGTACAGAAATTGGAATAAGAGGAACAGCACCATTTTTTCTTGGAAATATCCTAATTACAACTAATTAATTAATTAATATAAGTCATAATCCAACCTTGGTGTACAAAAGTTAACAAGCAAAGTCAAGTATTGCTATGATGGTGCAATCTCCAGCAGCTTAACAACTAAGTCAATGTAGGCATTTGTTGGTTAAAAATACTTCTTTTTTGGTGAAAAGTACTTCTTTTAATTAGTAAACAGGTACTTCCGTCATGATAACCCTCATAAATTCATAATTAATTAATCAATTACCGAACTTCCAATAATAATTATACATGTACCTTAAAAGAAGTTTTCTCACCTAACATATATAGTCTGACATAGTGCATCGTCATGCCAAGTCAAGGCATGATATACGCACTAGCTCCTACAAAATTAATATATCTCAACTAAACATAGTACCACAACTAGCTATATATACCCCTCTTAGCAAAATTGATTCATTCATCCAACAATTAGATTTCAGTATCTAATCTCACAAGTGCAACCATTCATATTTATATAGATGGCATTTTTTAGGCTTCTATCAGCATATCTCCTTTTGCTTGTGGCTTCCTCTGGAGTCCTAGCAATGGCACAACTTGACCCCTATTTCTATGACAAGGTGTGCCCAGAAGCTCTCCCTACCATCAAGTCAATCATAGAAGATACGATCAAACAAGAAGCGCGAATGGGTGCATCGCTTCTCAGGATGCATTTCCATGACTGCTTTGTTAATGTACCCATATATACCTTATCTCATGCACTAAATTTCTTTATGTTTCCCTATATCAATTAAGGCTGTTGTTTCATGTTCTGGTACCTGCTACTGTGGGTCTGTGAGTAGTAGTCAACACATGTTCTCAGTGCAAATTATGTGTATATGATTTTGAATAACAAGTAAATATTTTTTGTAGGGTTGTGATGGCTCCATCTTGTTAGATGACACACCAATATTCACCGGGGAGAAAAATGCGGCACCAAATATGAACTCGGTGAGGGGTTTTGAGGTGATAGACAGGATAAAGTCTGCGGTTAACTATGTTTGTAAAGGAAATATCATTTCGTGTGCTGACATTGTAGCTGTGGCAGCTCGTGATTCTGTTGTCGCTGTATGTATATTTATTCTTTTTCCTTCACTAAAATACTAAATGCATGGTTGAATATGAATTGTTTAGCAGGAAAAATATATATGAAGAAGATCTCTCTGTTCAGAAAGAAACTACATATATGACAAAATTAAATTTGCTTTCACAATATAAAGACTTAAAGAGTACATAATTAATAATATGTGTCACACTCACACAATTATTGTCTAAAGTGAACTCAACTTTCTTAACTTGCTATCACTTTGCCTTGTTGCCATCGCTTAAGAGAACTTTGCTAGTTTGACCATTTTTATTTTATAATTCTCAGACAAGGAAGAAGTCCATTATTATGCTTTTACTTGTAGGATGAGATATTTACAGAACCTTTCAAATCCCTCTAGAAAGATAATCAACAAATAAAAAAGAAGAATATAAAAACTAAATGACCTTTTTGTTTACATAATAAAACTTAATTATTAATTAGTGATCTAGACTAGATATGTCTTATTACAACTAATTTCTTACAATCTTTCATCGTAACAAATATCCAGCTCGGTGGGCCATCGTACCAGGTGCAGCTAGGCCGCAGGGATGCCAGATCAGCCAGCCAAGCTGCAGCCAACAACAGTATCCCGGCTCCAAATTTCGACTTCTCCCAACTCCTCTCCAATTTCGCATCACACGGTCTCAGTATGCAAGACCTAGTCGTCCTCTCTGGAGGCCACACGATTGGTTTCGCTAGGTGCACCACCTTCAGAGACAGGTTATACAATGAATCCTACACTCTCGATGCCAGCTTAGCTAGCTCGCTCAAATCCATCTGTCCATTACAAAGTGGCAATGGAGATGATAATCTCTCGCCACTGGAATCTACACCGGCAAAATTTGACACGGTGTACTACGATTGGTTGTTGCAAAGGAAAGGATTGCTTCATTCGGACCAACAACTATACAAAGGCGATGGAAGCGGCAGTGACGGGCTTGTGAAATTTTATAGCACACATGCAGGGAAATTTTGGGAAGATTTTGGTGTTGCTATGCTTAGAATGGGGGCTTTGAGTCCGTTGACTGGGTACGATGGAGAGATAAGGATGGACTGCAGGAAGGTGAATTAAACTTTATAATATTTGGATTTACTGCTTGTAGATTGAAATTGAGTGAGTAAAATGTTGATAGTTTCTTGTTTTCTTAAATTTCTTTTGGAGAGATTATGTGTTATGTTATTTGGTAAGTTGATTTTGTTTGTAATATGTTAATAAGATATTTTGTTTCTAGCTTGTTTGTTGTACCTATAACTATCTAAATGATTTGCAACTAGTTTCACTATTTTGGTTATTAATGGTTTCTTGTTTTCCCTTCAGATTTAGTAAATTGTTTAATATTGTGTTCATATGAAACTAGGGCAGATCCTATGTTCATAAGCTTTTCTGTGCAATGATCTATAATTGGTTAATCAGTAATCGGCATTAATGAATAAACTACCTGATTATTACTGAAATGAAATACACATTATTACTGATATGAAATACATAGTATTATCCTTTCTCTGTCTGAATTACGAAATACTGCAACGGAATGCAGGAAACCAAGGCTGTTCATGCCATAAAAGAAAACTCGTACTGTGAAATTCTTGATGTTTAAATATGGAGTAGAGCTAGGGGTTTCCTAAGTTCACCAAATTCCTTCGTGAACTCAACTTTGAGCTTGTCAGATTGGTTTCAAACGACGAATCCAAACTGTTGAAATCTTTCTACGTTATGTGTGATGCGTCTACATACAAAAAATTTAAAATTAATTTTATATAAAGTAAAGTGGTCAAAAGACGTTCAAAAAATGACTCAATCAAAATTAATTTATAAAGCTTCTAATTTTAACCACTTGATTTTATATAAAATTAAGTCGAAAATTTAAAATTTTTGCACATAAATGCATCACTTAATTGTAAAATAGAAGAGTTTCAATGGTTCGAATTTGTTATTTGAATCTAATGAGATAGGTTTTATAATTGAGTTCGCAAAGAAATTTGGTAAACTTAAAAACACACTAGTTCTACTCTTAAATATTTGTATTAGGTCGTCCAACTTTCAAATAATTAATCAAGGTCTAAACATGAAAGATTTCAAACTAAAGGTCAATGTTGCCAGATTGCTTAAAACATAAAATTTTATTTTGATGAGCTTTCGGGTGAGCGTTGTGAAGTGCATGCCTAATATTTTAGTTGAGTATAACAAGTTTTAGGTAAAACTACCGCCTCTTGACGCGGATCAAAGGGTTAAGATTAGCTATTAAATTTTGTTGATTATGTTCTGGAAATAAATTAAAGCTGAAAAGAGGGAAGCTTATATTGACTGACCCACCACCGAAATTTTTAATGGTACCATATTAAACAAAAAACCAAAAAATCATTTTTCTGAGAATTTCAAAATCTGTCATCTTCGCTAAATAAAACAGCAGAACTGAAAGACCGAGTCCGCTATTTAATTTTGGCGGACACTAGATTGAGTCTGCCATCTTAAATGGCGGACAATTAATATATATATATATATTTTTTAGTTTTTAACTTTGTACGCAACATTTAATATAAAACTTATATTTTAATATAAAGTCATCATGACTTTTGTTTTTATTCGATTTCAATATGTAGTAGGATTGATATAAAATTCAAATTGAAAGTTTGACTAACCAATATCCTCTGCGTTAGTGGTAAGAAAAATAAAAGATAAAAAAGAAAGAAAGAATATCCGCTGTTTAATTTGGCAGATCTAATTTGGTGTCCGTCAAATTAAATGGCGAACTAATTTTTTTTTGTCTGTTGTTTTATTTGGCGGACATGACAGATTTCGAAATTCTCAGAAAAAATATGTTTTCGGTTTTTTTTTTTAATATGGTATAATTAAAAATTTCGGGACCCACCAAAAACCTTTGCTAAAAAAGCTCTTCACTTTTGATCCAGGATGATCCTTCACTAATAAGCTTCAAACCTTGTACTTATCACTAGGTCCTTATGATTTGGTAAATAAATTAATGATGGTTGGTTCCTTGAGAAAATCGAATTGGCTAATGTAATATAACACTAATGCAATCATACTCAACTTTATATAATCTGACCTTATCGATTGCTTTCGGACACTTGATACACTTTTAAAGATGGCTACTTCTCCAAACTTGATCTTTTCTTTCTTAACTCAAGTTTTCTTGATTTTCTCTTTATCAATCGCAGATTTGACACCCAATTTTTATGATGATATCTGCCCTCAAGCTCTGCCCACAATACAGACACTGGTCGAGGCAGCTATTGGAAATGAGCCAAGGATGGGTGCGTCTTTGGTCCGGCTACACTTCCATGATTGCTTTGTCAATGTATTGTAATTGCAACATTTTTTTGGGCATTTAATGCATGTACAATCATAATATAGCAAACTAGAGCTGTCATTCAAATTTATATATTATAGATTAAATATCTTTTTAATTTATGCCAACAAAATTATCGTAGGGTTGTGACGGCTCTGTTTTACTGGACGACACAGTAACAATAACAGGGGAGAAAACAGCAAAGCCAAACAATAACTCAATAAGAGGCTTTGAGGTGATTGACGATATTAAATCTTCACTTAATGATGTTTGCCAAGGAAATGTAGTGTCTTGTGCTGATATTCTGGCAGTAGCAGCTCGTGATTCTATCGTGGCGGTAAGTTATTACAGTGCCAATTACAGAGGTGGTTTCAAAACCTGAGGGTTTGTAATATATATTTGCTGTTTTTGTCATCACAAAAACACGAACTTGCTTTGCGATTTGGTCGTTTATTTCGGACCAGCCGGATCATATTATAATAGCTGAATTTTTTAATGCAATTGAAAGCAGCATATACAGATTCTTCAACCTAATAGCATGCTGTATTTTATCTTTTGTGGAAAAATGCTTCCTCGGCCTCCATTTAATAAAAAAAGTGTCTAAATAGTAAATTTGATAAATGATGATGATCATGTCTCTCTGTTAGAAGATAAAAAACGATCAAAAGACATATATTCTAATCTTAAAAGTTCGATTTCTTAATGGAAAATAAGACCACATTGTTTTAAAATAACAAAGTATTTCCCTTTGATTAGAATATGCAGGTAATAATTTGTAATTAAGGAAATGTCTAACAATCAATTAGATCTTCTTAAACCGTAGTTAAGTATTGTTTTTTTTTTTTTATTAATGTATAGCTTGGAGGGTCATCCTACGATGTGCTGCTTGGGAGGAGGGATGCTACGAGTGCTAGTCTCGATGCAGCCAATGCTAACATCCCAGCACCAATCTTCAACAAGTCGCAACTCCTCTCCAGCTTCGACTCGCAAGGTCTCTCTATGCAAGACCTAGTCGTGCTTTCTGGGGCCCACACTCTAGGTTTTGCTCGGTGCACTATCTTCCGTGATCGGATTTATAATGATACAAACATAGACCCGGACTATGCAGCCAGTTTAGAATCTGTGTGCCCCATCTCAGGAGACGATGACGTGCTTGTAGCACTTGATGACACGCCGACCTCAGTCGACACAGACTACTATCAAGGCTTGATGCAGAATAGAGGGTTGCTAGGCTCTGATCAACAGTTGTTTCAAGGAGACGACAGCGACACTGATACCTTGGTGCAATATTACATCGACAACCCGGATAATTTTTGGTCAGATTTCGGCACTTCTATGATTAATATGGGGAAAATAAGCCCGCTTACTGGAGATGACGGGGAAATACGAGAGAATTGTCGAGTTGTTAACTGATATATTTGATCGTTTTCTTCGATTTGATTGTCCCAAATACCAAACAAAACAAAAAAGAAAGATGTTTTGTTGATTTGAGCAAAAATAAATGTTCATTTGATGTACCAACTTTATGTTTTTTTTTTTGTGTTTGTTGTATAGCGAGGAAGGTTTCTTGTTTAACTTTGCTAGGTAAAGGGTTACATCATTATAAGAGGAGAGTCATACAAGTCATGTAAAATGAAATGAAAATATATATTTAATTAGGTTGTGATCATGAGATCAAGGGATGATTTATTTGGAGAAAATGATTACTAAAAGAATTGTTTAATATAGATGCGCGTTGAGTCTAATGCATGTATTTGACTGTTTTTTAAATTTGAGTTGGCAAGAATATTATTTTTCTAATTTTCTTTTTGAATAAAGTTTGAAAGTCAAGTCAGATTTCTTATTTTCTCTATTTAATAACTACAAGGAATTCCTCTATCCGTCGGATTTCAAACTTTGCAATCTGTTACTATACCTAAGACGGATTCTCTTCTTATTTTTCTTTTTATCAATACGAACACATGTGCGTCTAAATATATATTGATTAACAGAGTGCCGGGGTGATGCAACGAACTATTATTTTTTTACTTTTTTTTACTAATTTTCATATGATCTTCTAAATCTAAACATAACAATACAATAATTTTATAATGTATTTAAAAAAAAAGTTCAATAATTAAGATGTTACAACTAATAGCAACATTAGCATCAAGTTTGACAAATTAAGTATTATTTTTGTTAACAATACAGAGTGACAAATCCAGATCCTTGTGACACCGAATTACACCCTATATTTTTAAAATTTTCAAAATCTAAACAATCGATTCAAACTGTTCAACATGATCTCCATATTAAAATATGCTTGGAGACCAAATTTTACATTTTTTTTTATTTTTTTTACTATTTATTAAGTATTTTACAAAATCGTTATTTTCATACTATTGAATTTTTGTAACCGTCTTAATAAATAGTAAAAAAATTCATAAAAATATAAAATTTAATCTGCAAACACATTTTAATATATCCATCATGTTGAACGATTTGGATCGACTATTTGAACTTTAAAAATATAGAGTGTAATTTGATGTTGTAAGTGGATCCCTCCTCATATATATATAGTTTTAGTTTACTTACCTATAGAGATGGTTGTTCTACCCAAGTCTTGTACATTATTCAATTAGAATATTAAGTATTTACTATACAATTAACGCTCATGCAAATTAAAACTCACTAATATATTCAAAAAATAATGTTACAAAAAATGCGGTAATCTCGTTTCATAGTTTGAAACTTTCCATGCTGATTCCTATTTATTAATTAGAAGTAGGTCGACCTAATCCATATCGTCATCTTTGATCATTTTTAAGAGAGATAAAATTAAGAAAATACTTTTTATCACCACTCTCATAAGAAATAACTCACTCTCAACAAAAATATGGCCCACAAGGACCGACATATGTGAATTGAGCTTCGTTTCATTTAAAATTAATGATTTTC
The DNA here is from genome assembly GCA_964058825.1 of Carex arenaria. Classification (NCBI taxonomy): domain Eukaryota; kingdom Viridiplantae; phylum Streptophyta; class Magnoliopsida; order Poales; family Cyperaceae; genus Carex; species Carex arenaria. The sequence continues at coordinate 373,355 of CAXKVW010000693.1, forward strand.
AATCAGTGTTCCAAATAGCTAGCTATAGCGTCGCTATAGCGGTTTTGGACCCCATAAGCTAAGCTAAGGAGTAAAACAGCACTATTCGAGCTACGACCGCTATAATGATAATAGCGATCCGCCATAGCACGTAGCGGATAGCGGAATAGCGGTCCGCTATGCTACATGGGCTTATTTTTCTATTTTTTTCCAATTTAAATGGATTTTATGTCTCAGTCTGACTAATCTAAAGAATAGTTGATTTGAATATGCAGTAAAATGATACTTAATATATGATAGTATATTATTTTGAATAGAAAATGTATCGATAGTTTATAAATTATAAAATTAGGGATATTTTGAATGACAATTTGGACTTTGTATTGGTTCAATATGAATATTAGAACTTCTTAATCAATTTGGTGTTTTTGTTACTCTATAAGATTTTATAGATAATGTTCATTATTAATAGAAATATAAAATATAATTTTTAAAAAGAAAAAAAAACGCTATGTAGGAAAGCTTCGTTATAGCTCCGCTATTCGCTATAGCTTTTTTTTTCGTCTCTCCGCTACGCCGCTATAATCGCTATTTAGAACCTTGTTTTCAATTGATTTTTACTGAAATTTTGATATATATATATGTACAATTTGACTCCCATATTTTTGTTGAACTTGTACATTGATTTCAATACTTGTAAAATTAATAAGTATTATTAAAGCAATAATTATTCAGATTTTAATTAGTAAATAATTGATCCTCATTCTTGAAATTTCTGCATCTACACTTGATGGCTCATAATTGTCATAGTGTGTGTGTGTGTGTGTGTATATGAGTAGAACTAAGGTGCTCCTAGGTTAATCCGATAGATTTTAGAGTTAAGAGTACAAAGGCACTTGGTACTCCTAGGAGCACCTTAGTTCTACTCTATATATATATATATATACATTGTGGGAGTAGAACTAGGGTGCTCCTAAGTTCACCCAACCTCTTGTGAACTTGACTCTAAAATATATCGAATCGACTTTAAACGATGAATCCAAACCGTTGAAACCCTTCTACCTAATGAGTGATGCGTTTACATGTGAAAATTTTGAAGTTTTGAATTAATTTAATATAGAGTCAAGTGGTCAAAGGAGTCCAAAAAAATGAATGTATTAAAATTAATTTATAAACCTTAAACTTTTGACCACTTGACTCTATATTAAATTAATTCGAAACTTTAAAATTTTCACATGTAGACGCATCACTCATTAGATAGAAGGGTTTCAACGGTTTGGATTTATCGTTTAAAGTCGATTCGATATATTTTAGAGTCAAGTTCACAAGAAGTTTGGTGAACTTAGGAGCACCCTAGTTATACTCTACATTGTGGCACCATATATGACCTTTTCTGCATATCAAATGCATTGTTTTGTAATGGAAACTAAATACAAGATTAAACAAATATTCTTGAAAGAATAACAAAGTTCACACAAGCAAACATTAAATGAAATAATGAAATAGTAGGGGCTCACTTGGTAATAACAAACTAGTTAGACATAAAAGATTAACAAAGATCCCAACAAATTAACAAATAAAAAGAACTTTCCAAATAACATAAACACACTTAATTAATCTCTCCAAAAAAGATTTCAGTAAAATGCACATTTTTTTTTTAGAATCAATCATGGAGTCATCAGTAAAAAATTTAATTTACTTTTCTGCAGTCCATTCTTATCTCTCCTTTGGAACCAGTCAAGGGACGCAAAGCCCCCATTCTAAGCATAGCACCACCAAAATCTTCCCAAAATGCCCCTGTATGTTTGCTATAAAACTTCACAAAACCGTCACTGCCGCTCCCGTCGCCTTTGTACAGTTGTTGATCCGAATGAAGCAAACCTTTCCGTTGCAATAACTGATCATAGTACACCGTGTCAAATTTTGCCGGTGTAGCATCCAGTGGCGAGAGATTGTTATCTCCGGTACCACTTTGTAATGGACAGATGGATTTGAGTGAGCTAGCAAAGCTGGTGTCGAGAGTGCAGGATTCGTTGTACAACCTGTCTCTGAAGGTGGTGCACCTAGCGAAACCGAGCGTGTGGGCCCCAGAGAGGAGGACTAGGTCTTGCATAGTAAGGCCATGTGATGCGAAACTGGATACGAGTCTGGAGAAGTTGAAACTTGGAGCCGGGATACTGATGTTTGCTGCAGCTTGGCTGGCTGTTCTGGCGTCCCTGCGGCCTAGCTGCACTTGGTACGATGGTCCACCGAGCTGGAAAGTTATTATGATGAGAGATTATCAGAAATTTTCTCATACTAAGACATGTCTAGATCACTAATTAAAAATGAAGGTTTATTAGGAAAACAGAAAGGTCATGCATTAATTTTTATATTCTTCTTTTTTACGGATTGATAAGCTTCCTAGCGGGTTTTGAAAGGTTCAATAAATAACTCATCCTACAAGTAAAAGCAGAATAGTGGACTTCTTCCTCTTGTCTGAGAATTCTAAAATAGAAATGGTCAAACTAGCCAAGCTTATTTTTGATAAAGTAACAAGTTGAGAAAGCTGAGTTCACTTTAGAAAATAAATGTGTGAGAGTGTGACATATACCATGAATTATGTACTCTCTGTATATATTGTGATACAAAGTTTAGTTTTGTTATATATGTGGTTTCTTTCTGAACAGTCATCTTCTACATATATATTTGCCTTCTAAAAAATTTCATATTTAACCATGAATTTAATTTATATTTCAGTGAAGGAAAGATATACATACAGCGACAACAGAGTCACGAGCTGCCTCGGCCACAATGTCAGCACAAGAGACGATATTTCCTTTACAAACATAGTTAACCGCAGACTTTATCCTGTCTATCACCTCAAAACCCCTCACCGAATTCTTATTTGGTGCCGCATTTTTCTCCCCAATGAATATCGGTGTGTCATCTAACAAGATGGAGCCATCACATCCCTATAACAAATATTTCCTCGTTATTCAAAAATCATATAAGCTGAAAACATACAGTAGCAGGTACCAGAACATGAAACAATAGCCTTAATTAATAATGGAAACACAGAGAAATTTGAGTGCATGAGATAGGTATATAAGTGTACATTGACAAAGCAGTCATGGAAATGCAGCCTGAGAAGCGATGCACCCATTCGCGCTTCTTGTTTGATCGTATCTTCTATTATTGACTTGATGGTAGGGAGAGCTTCTGGGCACACCTTGTCATAGAAATAGGGGTCAAGTTGTGCCTTTGCTAGGACTCCAGAGGAAGCCACAAGCAAAAGGAGATATGCTGATAGAAGCCTAAAAAATGCCATCTATATAAATATGAATGGTTGCACTTGTGAGATTAGATACTGAAGTTTAATTGTTGGATGCAGGAATTGTGTTAAGAGGGGTATATATAGCTATCTAGTTGTGGTGCTCTGTTTAGTTGAGATGTATTAATTTTGAAGGAAGACGTACATTTGCTAGCGCGTAATTCATGCCTTGACTTGGCATCAGCATGCACTCTGTCAAACTATTAGGTAAGAAAACTTCTAAGAGTTACATGTATAATATTGACAGTTCGCTAATTAATTATGAGAATGATGAAACTACCTTTTACTAATTAAAAGAGAGTTTTCAACCAATCAAATGCCTGTGTATCGTTTACTTGGTCATTAAGCTGCAGATTTGCTAATTGTTTCTTAATTTTGACAAGTGACAAATGCATATTAATATAGGGAAAAAAATTTTTATGCCACTCCAAAACTTGAAAATTATAAAATTGCCACCCCAAAACATGAAATTGGAAAATTGCCACTCTAAAATTACTAAATTTATGAAATTGCCATAGATACACATCTTAAATACAGATTTCATTAAAATTATAATACATTCTGTTGTATGAAAACTGTATTTTAAAAATTCCAAGTTTACCCCTGCTATTCAATTAATAAAATCTCATCCCTTCTCCTCTCTCTCGTTCTCCTTTTCCGTTTCCATTCTCTGGTTTACTATGACCATGGCGACCAGCACTTCCAAAAGTTTAAACACACCAATAAAAAAAAAAGCCTTCCAAAATTAAAACATGGACTTTCCAAGAAAAAGAAACGCTATTAATGTGCGGCAGCAAACACGGACTTTCCAATTATAGCTCGATTCCGTCCTATTTGAACCTTTGCTTGGAATAAACCAGAGTTTATTCCCCCTTTTCCAGGAACCAAGCAACCAAAGATAAATAGAAGCGATACGAAAAGGAAGAGTTGTTTCCAGTCAGATACAGGGCTTGGTTGTTTCCAGTCAGATACATGGCTAGTTTTTTTGTAGCCTTTTTACTGGTAGCGGTACTACTCGAATCTGATTTTTATATGGCCGATCTGGAGATGCTCACTAAGCTGTGTATTATTGAGTGATATAGGCTAGAGTTATGGGAGAAGTGTTATTGTGCAATGTCATCTACGCATTCTGCGATTTAATTTGTTTCTTTTGGTAATGGAAACATTAACAAGCTTATATTTAACAAGATGAAAAAAAGCAAAAATTCACCGATTTAATTTGTTTCTTTTGGTAATGGAAACATTAACAAGCTTATATTTAACAAGATGAAAAAAAGCAAAAATTCACGAGATTGGAAAAAAAAATACTTGCAAATCTCACGCTAGCTCTCTTTCAAGTTACTACTAGCTCTAATTTATTATCAATTACTATTTTTTTTTTTTAATTATCAAGCTCACTCAATTGGGTTCAGTAATTCTACCTTTTTTTTTTTTGAGAATAAGCCCGTAGGCCTTTGCAATAATATAAAATTAAAGACTGATAAACTGTCTCTTACATTACCAGAAAATGAAAGAAAGAAAGTCTTGACTATGTTACTACCAGAAAGTGCATTAAGAAAAGAAACTACACTGCATCAAAACTAAACTACATAAGCTTGCTAAACAAATCAATCAAGTGGAGAAAGACCAACTCCAAATCGATCAAGTGGAGAGAAGAGGACTCCAAATTAATTAGCTTAGTTCATTAAATAGAACATTGTGATCTCCTACAACTACAATTGTGATCTCGACCGGTACCCGACCCAGCGAGCCCTGATCGAATCGCTACATGTGTTCAAGCATGGCGTCAACCCATCGGCAGTGATCGAGTGTGCAGTAGCTGAGGCGCTAGTGCCGTACTACCCCATCGCCGGAAGGCTTGTTGAGGATGGTACCGACGGGCAGCTGTCGATCGACTGTACTAGTGAAGGTGTCTGGTTTATAAAAGCTAAGACCGAGTGTACATTGAAGGATGTTGATTATTTGGAGTATCCATTGATGATACCGAAGCATGAGCTGCTGCCGCATCCCTCACCTCGGTTGTCCCGATCCAGGGAGGATTCATTGATTTTGCTCGTTCAGGTAATTTCGGATTCATTGATTTTGGAAGCACCAGCTCTGCAATAAACGAGAGAATGGAAATGAAAAAGGAGAACGAGAGAGAGGAGAAGGGACTAGGGAGGAATTAATTGAATAGCATGGGTAAACTTGGAATTTTTAAAATACAGTTTTCATACAACATAATTTAGTATAATTTAAATGAAATATGTATTTAAAATGTGTATCTATGGCAATTTCATGAATTTAGTAATTTTAGAGTGGCAATTTTTCAATTTCATGTTTTGGGATGGCAATTTCATAATTTTCAAATTTTGGAGTGGCATAAAAACAATTTTCTCATTAATATATGATAGGATCCCTTGACAATTAACTTTCTTCTTTCTATAAACTTTAAGTGCATTTTCTAATTTCCGTTTCGACGCTATAAAATAGCTTCAAGACCACAGAATTTGAGAAACATAGGGGTGGTATTTCACATCTGTACTTCAGATTCTGGAACTCTAACAAAAACATGTAGTACAAGGTAATTTTCTTACCGAACTAAAACTAAAACTAGTTTGTTGAAGCTTGTACAGCTATCCTGACTATCTCTCAAGCACAGTTCGTAAAAGTTACCACGCAGCAAGATATTAAATTACGGAGTCGTATATCTCAACACAAAATTACGCAAACAATAAAATACACACCCACAGGGTTGCGTCTCTCGCAGTGCGATTATAAGCGGGTCATTCGTGCTTGAGACTTAAAAAATGCATTGATTCCTTAATTTTATATGAGGAGAGTTCAAATGCACTATAGTTTTGTGCTCCAATTATACTCCACGTATTTATCTCAGTTTTTAAAATCCAAATAATCGATCCGAACCGCTCAAAGTAATTATTACAATAAAATATGCTTGGAGACCAAATTTTATATTTTTTAGAATTTGTTTACTTTTTTTGTGTGGGTACAATATTGACTTTTTGGATGGTCCAGGATCTCCTAAAAACTGAGATTTTATACCTACCAAAAAAATAGTAAACAAATTCTAAAAAATGTAAAATTTGGTCTCCAAGTATATTTTATTGTAATAATTATTTTGAACGGTTCGGATCGACTGTTCAGATTTAAAAAATGGAGATAAAAGCGTGGAGCATAATTGGAGCACAAAACCATTGTGCATTTGAACCCTCCTCATTTTATATATAGTTCTGTTTAACTTATTAGTGAAGGATCATTCTGGACCAAAAGTGAAGAGCTTTTTTAGCAAAGGTTTTTGGTGGGTCAATGTAAGTTTCCCTCTTTTCATGCTTTAATTTTACTTCCAGAACATAATCAACAAAAAATTTAATATCTAACCGTAACCCTTTGATCCGCGTCAAGAGGCGGTAGTTTTACCTAAAGCTTGTCATATTCTATTAAAATAGTAGATCTGCACTTCACAACGGTCACCCGAAAGCTCATCAAAATAAAAATTTGTGTTAAATAATCTGGCAACATTGACCTTTAGTTTGAAATCTTCCATGTTTAGACCTTGATTTAATTATCGGAAAGTAGGACTACCTAATACAAATATTTAAACATCAAGATTTTCACAGTATGAGTTTTCTTTTATGGCATGAACAGAAGTTTCCTGCATTCTGTTGCAGTATTTCGTAATTCAGACAGAGAAAGGATAATACTATGTATTTTATATCAGTAATAATGTGTATTTCATTTCAGTAACAATCAGGTAGTTTTTCCATTAATGCCGATTACCGATAATAATCAGACAGTTTGTGAGCTAGCGTTGTCTTTGCTAAGGACAGAAATTATCATATCTAAATTTGCATGCTAATTTCGTTTGTTTCTTGCAAAGAACGCTAGGATATTACCAAATCTTATCTAAATGAATAAGCAATGGATCCATTGCACGGAAAAGCATATTAACCACTGTTATTAAAACCGGACCGGACCGGTGATTTAACCAGAAAAAACCGGACCCGGTTACCAATCCGGTTTGGTTCATTAAAAGGACCGTTTATGGAGTTAAACCGGTAAAATCCGGTTCAATTGACCGCTTTTTATAAAAGAAACACGGCTAAACCATTCGGTTTTATAAACTCTGTACTTTTTCTGATTTCTCTTCTTTCGATGCATACTTTTTTTAAGATACTCCTCTCAATCTGTAGCTTTTAACTTTTAGGCGCAAATCTAAACAAAAATTGGGCAGCAGCTTTAGTTTTAAATTTATTCATTTTATTACATGAAATGGAACGTCCAGTTTCAAGTGAATTTTTTAATCTTAAAAATTATTTTAAAAATATTTTGCTAAATTATTTTAATGGATCAAATACTAAATAATTTCCTAGAACAAAAAAAAAAGAGTAAATCAACATAATATATTCAAATTACTTAGAATGCTTTAGCAAGAGCAATTCTCAGAGGTCATATGATTGGTACTAAAAAATATTTATTATTTTTTTCATTAGTGCTTCTTTCACTGTTTTGATGAGCTTGAACGTGGAATGGTCATGTTATGTGTACCAAATATATCACAAGAAATAATATTTTAGGCTTTCAGATTATAAATTAATAAATTGTAATTATTTTAAAAATTCAGCAGTTGAACCGGTTGACCCACCGGTCCAACCAGTAAATCGTTGACCCAGAGATTTACCGGGTCGACATCCGGTCCGGTTCTGATAACATTGATATTAACATAAGATCTGCTCTGGTTTCATATGAACACAATATTAAACAATTTACTAAATATGAAAGGAAAACAAGAAACCATTAATAACCAAAATAGTGAAATTAACTAGTTGCAAATCACTTAGATAGTTATAGATACAACAAACAAGCTAGAAATAAAACATCTTAACATATTACAAACAAATCAAGTTACCAAATAACATAACACATAATTAATCTCTCCAAAAGAAACTTAAAAAAAAACAAGAAACTAACAACATTTTATTCACTCAATTTCAACATTTTATCCAGTTTATAAATTTTAATTCACCTTCCTGCAGTCCATCCTTATCTCTCCATCGTACCCAGTCAAGGGACTCAAAGCCCCCATTCTAAGCATAGCACTGCCAAAATCTTCCCAAAATGCCCCTGCATTTGTGCTATAAAAGTTCACAAGCCCGTCACTGCTGCTTCCATCACCTTTGTACAGTTGTTGATCCGAATGAAGCAATCCTTTCCTTTGCAACAACCCATCGTAGTACACCGTGTCAAATTTTGCCGGTGTAGCATCCAGTGGCGAGAGATTATCATCTCCATTACCACTTTGTAATGGACAGATGGATTTGAGCCAGCTAGCAAAGCTGGCATCGAGAGTGCAGGATTCGTTGTATAACCTGTCTCTGAAGGAGGTGCACCTAGCGAAACCAATCGTGTGGCCTCCAGAGAGGACGACTAGGTCTTGCATACTGAGACCGTGTGATGCGAAATTGGAAAGGAGTTGGGAGAAGTCGAAAGTTGGAGCCGGGATACTGTTGTTGGCTGCAGCTTGGCTGGCTGTTCTGGCATCCCTGCGACCTAGCTGCACCTGGTACGATGGCCCGCCGAGCTGGATAGTTATTACGATGAGAGATTGTAAGAAATTTATTGTAATAAGACATGTCTAGTCTAGATCACTAATTAATAATTAAGTTTTATTATGTAAACAAAAAGTTCATGCATTTTTTATATTCTTCTTTTTTACTTGTTGATAAGCTTTTTAGAGGGATTTAATAGGTTCTATAAATAACTCATCCTACAAGTAAAAGCAGAATAGTGAACTTCTTCCTTGTCTGAGAATTCTAAATAGAAATGGTCAACCTCGGAAAGCTCTCTTAAACGATTGCAACAAGGAAAATTGATAGCAAGTTAAGAAAGTTGAGTTCACTTCCACTCAAAAAATAAAAAGCTGAGTTCACTACAATAATTGTGTGAGTGTGACATATACTAGTATGACATCTGTATCATATAACACCAACTCCAAAATTAATTAGATAGACTTCAAGTGACTAATCTAAACCGTTCAAACTAATTTACTTTATGAGTGATGTGTTTACATGCAAAATTTTTTTATATTTTTGAATTATTTTATTATCAAATCAAGTGGTCAAAAATGTTGAAAAATGAATGCATTAAAATTAACTTTAAAAACTCACGCTTTTGATAGCTTGACTTACTACTAAATAAATTCGAAAATTATAAAATTTGCATGCAAATGCACAACTAATGAAGTAGATCGGCTTGAACGGTTTGGATTCACCGTTTGAAGTCGATTCGGCAGGTTTTGGAGTTGGTGTTATATAGGCTGAAATGATATTCATGTCATACTAGCCAGACTCACTATTAATTATGTACTCTTTAATCTTTATATTGTGATACCAATTTTAATTTTGTTATATATGTAGTTTCTTTCAAAACAGAGAGATCTTCTTCATATATATTTTGCGCTAAAAAATTCATATTCAACCATGCATTTGGTATTTTAGTGAAGGAAAAATAATAAAAATACATACAGCGACAACAGAGTCACGAGCTGCCACAGCCACGATGTCAGCACAAGAGACGATATTTCCTTCACAAACATAGTTAACCGCAGACTTTATCCTGTCTATCACCTCAAAACCCCTCGCCGAGTTCTTATTTGGTGCCGCATTTTTCTCCCCAATGAATGTTGCTGTGTCATCTAACAAGATAGAGCCATCACAACCCTACAACAAATATTTACTCGTTATTTAAAAATCATATACACATAATTGCACTGAGAACAGTGTTGACTACTACTCACAGACTCAAAGTGGCAGGTACCAGAACATGAAACAAAACAGCCTTAATTGATATAGGGAAACATAAAGAAATTTAGTGCATGAGATAAGGTATATATATATTTGTACATTGACAAAGCAGTCATGGAAATGCAGCCTGAGAAGCGATGCACCCATTCGCGCTTCTTGTTTGATCGTATCTTCTATGATTGACTTGATGGTAGGGAGAGCTTCTGGGCACACCTTGTCATAGAAATAGGGGTCAAGTTGTGCCTTTGCTAGGACTCCAGAGGAAGCCACAAGCAAAAGAAGATATGTTGATAGAAGGCTAAAAAATGCCATCTATATAAATATGAACGGTTGCACTTGAGAGATTGCAAACTGAAGTTTAATTGTTGGATGCAGGAATTGTGTTAAGAGGGGTATATATAGCTAACTAGTTGTGGTGCTCTGTTTAGTTGCGTACATGATATCTTGACTTGGCATCAGTATGCACTCTGTCAAACTATAGTAGGTAACGAAATTTCTAAGAGTTGCATGTATAATATTGACAGTTCGCTAATTAATTTTGAGGATGACGAAAGTATCTTTTACTAATTAAAAGAGAATTTTCAACCAATCAAATGCCTGTGTTTACTTGGTCGTTAAGCTGCAGGAGAATTCATGCTCACTAGAAAGTTTAATTTGTTAACTTGTTTCTTAATTTTGACAAGTGACAAATGCATATTAATCTATGATAGGATCCCTTGACAATTAACTTTGTTCTTTCTATCAACTTTAAGGGCATTTTCTAATTTCTGTTTTGACACTATAAAATAGCTTCAAGACCACAGAATTTGAGAAACCTAGAGGTGGTATTTCATATCTGTACTTCATCAGATTCTGGAACTCTAACATAAACATGCAGTACAAGGTAATCTGCTTACCGAACTAAAACTAAAGCTAATAAAATACACTCTCACAAGATATAAATTATGTATGGAGCCATATATCTAATAAAATACACTCCCACAGGGTTGCATCTTGCAGTGCGATTGTAAGCGGGTCATTCGTACTTACTATTGCTTGAGACTTAAAAAATGCATTGATTGCTTAATTTTATATATAGTTCTGTTTAACTTCTATGTTTTCTTGAAGAAATTGCGTTGTTGAATTATTCAAAATCATACTGATTCAAACCCGTCAACGCAATCCGATGCAATTACAATTCATCCAGTCCAGTTGTCACCTGACTCATTTTGTAGATGTACTCTGCCAGGGAGGGTTTTATTTATATTTGGTAGCTGAAGGGTTGGAGACTTGGAGCATATATAATTAGATATTTGTCATATCTAAGATGGATGAAAATGTTTAGATATATGGTGGCAAGTACGGCATTCGCATCTGCCGAGATATCTCATATTTTGCGTTTTTTTTTTTGAAAGATCTCAACCGTTCAAATATGTTCTGCACAATCTCAAAGCACAAATAATACTGGTCCCCTGCGCTATCCCGAATAGGCACCGGACACATCGGTCATGCAAAATATGAGATATCGATCTCAGAGGATAAGCACTCGGGAAGTAAGTATGATTTATTTGGAGAAGGTGACAATTATAACATTGACAGTTCGTTAATTTATTATGAGGATGACGAAAGTACCTTTTACAACTAAAGAGAGTTTAAGGACATTTTCTAATTTCCGTTTCGACACTATAAAATGGCTCTCAAGAGGCGGAACCAAGGCAGGGGCCAGCCTAGGCCTCGGCCCCCCTGGTCCAAAAAATATATATAAATTTTTAAAAAATATACTTTTTTTTTTTTTTTTTGCTTATGGGTCCTTAGCACTCCCTAAATTTTTTGGAATCACATCTAGGGGTGTTCAAATGGTTCGGTTTATTTGGTTTTAAACCTAATCGGAAAGTTTCAGTTTAAATGCTTCGGTTTAGTTGATTTTATAAAATAGTTTGGTTTAAATGGTTCAGTTCGGTTTTGAATTCTCAAAACCGAATAAACCGAACCGATCGATTTTATTAGTAGTTTGAGATTTCGCATATTATTTTAGTTCATTTTCGGTTTTGAATCTACGTGTTTTGATTTTTTGAGATTGAATTCCTCTATTCAGTTCAACGGAACAAACCATTTATTAATAGTTTGAGACCATTTATTTTCGGTTCAACCAAATCATTTATTTATTCCTCTATTCAATTCAACCGAACAAACTAAAGTTTAAATCGGTTTAATCAGTTCAGTTTTAATTCGGTTTGCTATTTTAGTTCGGTCAGTTCGGTTGGAATTTCAAAAACCAAAAAAAAATTTGGTTTGGTTATTTTAGTTCGGTTTAAACCAAACCGACCAGTTGAACACCTAATCACATCCTCTGCGGAGGTCATGCGGTTCTTTTAATCTGGTCCGTTCGTTTTGATCGGATGGACCAAGATTATAGCACGGATCTCAAAGAAAAAATAATATTGCCACCTCCATCATCCCGAGCACTCACCGGCTAAGAGTAAATCTGGACCGTCCGATCAGCTCCGCACCGCAAACCTCCGCAGAGGATACTGGTCCAATTTTTTTTTTTGCTTATGAGTCCTAAATTATTTATGGTCCCTCTAGTTTTCATTTCTAGTTCTGCCACTGCTCAAGACCACAAAATTTGAGAAACATAGAGTTGTATTTCACATCTGTACTTCGTCAGATTCTGGAACTCTAATATAAACTTGTAGTACAAGGTATTCTGCTTACCGAACTAAAACTAAAGCTAAGAAAATACACTCCCACAAGATATAAAGTATGTATGGAGCCATATATCTAATAAAGTACACTCCCACAGCCGTAGGGCTGCTTATGAGTCGAGTTGAGTCCGAGTCGAGAGTGACTTGGATTCAACTCACGAAAATATGAGCCGAGTTGAGTCCGAGTCGCTAATTCAGTTTCGAATCAGAAATTCCGATTCGGAATCAACTCACAAGCAACTCAAGTCGAAGTGAGTCAACTCATGACTCATAATATAGCACATATATAGTGAGACAATCAAATTTAATTCTAACAAAAGAAATAGTACATTGTTTATCAAAATAACACACAATTAAAAATACTACATAATGAGTCAATGGTCAATACATAATTAAACATTACGAAAATATCAAAAATAGTACATAATTAAAAATTACCAAACAGATAAAGTCTAACAAAACAGTACAGAGTCTAATAAATTAACAAAACAAAAAAAATAGTGCATCGTTCACCAAATTACTAAATATTACAAAGTCTAATAAATTTATCAAATTACCAAAAAAAAGTCTAATAAAACAGTACACTGTTCTTATTTCTACTTCCCTTCCTCTTTCTTCTCTACTTCTCTTCATCTAATAAAACAGTACACAGTTCTTTTTTTTTACCTCCATTTCAGTAAGAAAAAGGGATACCTTACATAAAATGGAAGGAGGAGAGAAAAAAAAAACAAGGGTTGACCATCAAATGGATACCTCCATTTCAGTAAACACTGGATAGAGAGATGATCCTTACCTAACATCTTGAGACTGATTCTCTCTATCTCAACAATGCACAAGACTAGACATCATACCGGATTCTCAGCTTATTATCTCCTTAACTCTAGTCAATTATTGTAATTAATCATAGTTAAGAGCATTGGTTAGTTTCAATTATCTCTATATATACAAGCACTCACTACATGAACAATATATATATATACAAAAAAAAAATTCAATACAATGAATAGTTATATCAATTACCTTCTCCTTTTGCTAATTACACCTATCCTCCATGATTATGGATTAATTAAATACATTGATTAACAAATCATCCTATTATTTCCTTTGCATTTTATTAGGTTAATCATCCTAAGATTTTTGACGGCACACATTTATTATCAATAGAAAGGAATTACATATATATCAAAATATATATTTTTAGAGGAAAATGAAAGTCCAAGTCTTTCAAATTCCAAATTTACAATGTTCATAAAAGACTCCATCCGTATTTCGAACAGTGATCTCCTATACAGAGAGGATTGTTTTTTACCAACGGACCAAAAACAATATATTTATTTGGACATGTTTAGCCTTGGATATTGTTGTAGTTTTTTTTTTTTTTGGTTGAAAACTCATAGGCGATATTTCATTAATCAGGACAAAAATCAGTTATACATCATTTTGTATCAGTACATTACAAGTGAACAGAAATTACTTGCTTTTTTTTTCTTTTTCTTTTATGTTTTTCGAAGAAAAAATGTTCAAGGTTCTCTCACATTATGCGTACATGGCTTTCACTAAATCAAATAAACAGAGAGAACTTGTAAAAAAATAAACAGAGATAACCAAAAGGAGAAAACCTGTACCCCACACAATAGATGGTCGGTGAGATCGGAAGAGGTAAAAAAATAGGAAATAAATTATAAATTAAAAGGAGACGTGTTGTAATGAATGATAGAATTCAAAACCCCATTGTTGAAAAATCTTGGAAAAAGAATAATAGCATAACAATCACAACAAAGGACCGAACTGCCATATCGATAAAAAAAAATCTATCTTACCAAATTATTTAATTTGTATTAAACGCATGAGCTATAAGCATTACATATTGACTTGGGCCAGTTTAGCCCAATGCATAAATGGATTATTTAGGCCCATACAATTTCCTGTTTTGAATTTTCGATATTCATACCCATAAAATTCCCCACAAATTAAGTACGCATAATATCCATATAATCACAAATAACCAGTTCTGTTTTAATTTGTCTTTCTACAGTTGAGTCTGATTTCTCCACTGGATCCTGTCAAGGGGCTAATATTTCCCATATTAATCATAGCTGCTGTAAAATCACTGAAAAACTGGTTGGAGTTGCCAGCATATGTGTTAACTTGCGAATCGGCCGACCCGTTATTGAAAAGCTGTTGATCCGAATGGAGCAACCCCTTCTTGGCCTGTAAGTTCTTGTAATAGTTTATGTCGAAGACTGTCGAGGTTAGGGTGTCTAGAGGAGCGGTGTTGTTGTCACCACCGCTGGTCGGGCAGTTGCCTTGCAGCGATGTGGCAAAAGAGGAGTCAATGTTGGTCTCGTTGTAGATACGGGTTCGAAATGTTGTGCATCTGGCTAGACCTATTGTGTGAGCTCCTGCCAATATCAATTTGTTCTAGAAGTGAATTTACACATACTTTGAGATTATAGCACCGATCGATCATGACGGATATTAAATTTTGGGTCTTGCTTGGCACATTAGCCACTGATAAAGTAATACATTAATTTGAATGTTTGAGTTTGTCTGTAATGCATGAATGTATACAAAATAGGTGCATGAGCTACTTAATTACCTGAGAGAGCAATCATGTCAGTGGTGCTTAGGCTCTTTTTGGAAAAAGCTGAGATGAGAGTGCTGAGGTCAGAAGTTGGCGCAGGGAGGTCGCTATTTGCTGTGCTTAGACTTGCGGTTAGAGAGTCTCGTCTTCCCAACAGCACCGTCCAAGTTGGCCCTCCAAGCTTTTCAAATAAAAGGGTCCCATTAATATATTAGGGGCATTATGGGGGGGGGGGGGGGGGGGGGGGGGGGGGGGGGGGGGGGGGGGGGGGCGCGATTGTATATTGTATCTTGTCATGATGAAAAGCAGAAATATGTTCATTTGTAAACATTATACGGTTTAAATTTTGCTTATGGAAAGAAAAGTGCTGAATTATTAAAAGAAGTAATTTCATAAATCATCACAGTAAGGGCATAGTAATTATGAGAATTTTTAAGGACGGATAAATATATTGTACCGCAACCACAGAATCACGTGCCGCAACGGCTAGTATGTCAGCACAGGACACAGTTTGCTTGCACACGCTCTCCACTTGAGTCTTAATATTGTCAACGACATCAAACCCTCGAAGTGAGTTCAAGTTTGGGCCCGCTGTCTTCTCTCCGGTGAAGGTTGAGTTGTCATCAAGAAGAACTGATCCATCACAACCCTGCAAACAATGCTTAGGAATGTCAATGATGATTATCTTTATTATAATTGTAAGTATACAGTTGTAGCTATATATAACTGTCAACCACACAATCTTTTCAAATGTTATAATTGACAATTGTTTTAAGAGAAACAAATGTGATAACTAGCTAGCCGAAACTATTCTTCGCCACATTGCTTTTTCATTCACTCGATGGAGAGAGAAAAGGATGATGCCGAAGCAGGGGCATTTTGGGTAATTATAAAGACGAAAAGCAATGGGGGATATTTCTCATCTTTTGCAAACTCAGGAGACATTTCTTATAAATTTGCACATACATAAATAAGATTCAAGGTCTATCTGAATTGGGTATCTATTTTCAAGAGCTAATTAAGAGCAAATTAAACTAGCCTGAACAAAACAATCATGGAAATGAAGGCGAAGCAAGGAAGCCGCCATGCGTTTTTCTTTGTTAACCGCGGCATTGACGGCACTCTTAATAGTAGACAAAGCATTGGGGCAAGAGCTTGAATAGAATGTAGAAGACAACTGTGCAGAAGAAGTAGCAACTAGTGTAAATAAAACTAGAAGAAGAAGTTTAGCCATTGATTATTGTTTTGTTTGATGGAGAAATGGATATAAGATGAGGTACTTGTGTGTTTGCAACGGATGGTGTGCAATTATATATAGCCACATTTTTACCAAGCAAATTATCTAATTAATTAAATGGTAACTTAATTAATTAACAACTAATAGTTGCATTTTTGGATTTAGCTTTCCTTTTCCATTGTTCTGCATTATTATTATGAGGTTGCTTTTGTCTTTGAATTATTCACTTGATTCGGTTCACACTTTAGTCAAAACTTTAATTTGAATCTTTTAAAGTTTTCGTTTTACATCCTTATTCCTCGAAAGAGGTCGAGAATTACATGTATGTATGACCACAAAGGATACCGTTCCATTTAACAATAAAGGGGCATTTCATGTGTACTTTTCAAAAAATTTAAAATTATATATTTACCCTTCTTAATTTTGAAAACTCACAATTACCCAATTAATTTTCTTTTCTATTAAAACACATTTTAAATATGATGTATTGAACAAATATACGAGTTTTTATATTTTTAAGGATAAATATGTATTGCCGATTTTGGAAGAGAAAATACGTAATATTGAAACTTTTGAGGGGATACATGAAATTCCCTAAAAAAATATGTAGTATGTTTAAGAAAAATGTTCATTCTTCTAATTGGTCGGTGTGAGTGTAAATTATTCATTTTCTTACTTGTGAACACAAGTGTATGTATCATGTATGTGTCACAATAAGATTTATAAAAATGTGTCCTTGAAAACCGACCAATTAGAAGAATGAACATGTTTCTTGCACTCACTAAATATTTTATTTTATTTTAATAAATCACAAATGAGTACTTTAAAAAATTTAAATTAGTTTTAATAGAAAAGATAATAAATTACATGAATTTCTAATTGTTAACTTCAAATTTTGAAGGATAAATATGATATTATGAACTTTAGAAGGGGGAATACGTAATTTAGAGATTATTGTGGTATATACATAAAATTTCTCCAAAAATAAAATTCCAAGGAAAGATTATGCAAATTCACTTAGCACTATAATTTCTATAATTTATAATTTTATAGCTTAGGGAATGTGATCATTCTGTCTTTCAAAGATATTTTAAACTGGATATGGTAGCATTAGTCAAAGCCTAAGTGCACGCTCCCAATATACGAGAGTGAAAGTCACATTCGTAGTTAACCAACAACCCACATGGCTGAAAAATTATTATATAGTAAGCTTGCGTGCGTGTGTGTGTGTGTGTGTTTTTTTTTTTTTTTTTTTTGTACAATGCATTTCATTTAGGGGTGAAAACCGTATAGATAATATATGATCTGTATTCGAAAATTTAGATGTGGATATCGGATATTCGAATATTTGTGTGGATAGATACTGATATAATTTTACATTTTTAATTATCTATTTCTGAATATTAGAAATATATCATATTTTTTTAATATATATTATGCAAAAATTATGTTATTCACCATTATAATTAGATAAATATTATGAACTTTAATATTTTTTATATTATTTTAATAAATATCTGATCTGATTCAGATTCATATCCGTATTTGTCTGATCGATATGCACTCCGT
This sequence comes from Carex arenaria, assembly GCA_964058825.1. NCBI lineage: Eukaryota > Viridiplantae > Streptophyta > Magnoliopsida > Poales > Cyperaceae > Carex > Carex arenaria. The sequence continues at coordinate 391,521 of CAXKVW010000693.1, forward strand.
ATCCATATTCGGAAAATGAAAAAATAAAAATACGGATCCGTATCCGTATCCGCTCCGTTTTCACCTCTAATTTCATTACATTTCGGGAACTCAGTTGATATGAAATATACGAATACGGACCCAAACCGTTGATTTACATTTCCCTAACCTTTAATGTAATTAGCGGTTCATAGGTTTTATATAATTCCAATTTCAATAAAATATGATTTGTGAAATCCGAGATGAATGAACAGTATTTCTAAAATTCCTGCAATCGGGATCTAGCTGTCGAACTGTTCCGAAATACGTGCGCAGAAAAACTAGTTATTCCGAGATGCGTGCACAGAAAAAGTTGAACGGCTGAAATCTCTGGAGATAATCACGGATTTTAGCCGATTTAAATTCAGCTAGTTGACATAGAGAAAAGTTTCTATGACGAGCAAAATCATTCGCCTTTATCTTCTATTTTTTAATTGCATCTCATAAACCGACTAATTAAAAGATTGATATTTTTCATAAACATACTAAAAAAAATTAATAAAGAGTAAAATGAATACTCTATAAAATTTAAAATGCATAATAGGAAATCATTTCTTCGAAATTTAAAATGAATACATAATTTTTGGAACAATCTTTCTTCGAAATTTTTATTAATACCATTTAAAAAAAAAAAAAACTAAACACCACCGAAATTAAGAAATTTCAAAAATATTAGGGTAGCCAATTCAATATGCGGCCCCATTAATTGAGAGGGAGACACACATTGATTTGGACCCCAAAAGTCCTAAATATCAATATATTTCAGTGAATTTTTAGATTTTTTGAGAGCCGCCAACTCAATCTGCTATTCCACTTTATTTTTAAAATTCCTCGTAATTTTTGAATTTTTAGTTTATTTTTTTATAATTATGGTATAGATAAAAATTTCGGAGCGGACCTTTTTGGGAATTCAGATCCAGTGAAGTAACCCAATCTTTGGGTTTTAAATCGGGACCGTCCGATTCGAATCCGAGACAATCCATCCAGATCTGAAGCGCACGCATCCCGAGAACAAATTCGAATTCCGAGACAATTCTGAGCGACGGATTCGAATTGGACGGTCTTAATCCAAAACCCAAATATTGGGTTACATTAGGGGATCCGAACTCCCTTTTTGGAAGGTCACATACTCACATACAAGTCCAAGCACTTGTGGCTGCCTTTGAAATTTCTAGGATCATTATACATTCCATCAGTACCCCACACTGGCCAGTGGCCACTAATTTGTTTCTTTTAGTAAAATATGTATCCCACTAGTTGATTAACATACGAACATTCTCCAAAAGTATCATCTTCATTGCTGACTTAGTAACATTTTTTCTCTATTAAATGAAAGCAATTAAGCTTGCAAGTACATCTATGGAATCTTTTACGACTGTGTTGTGAGCTCAAAAATGACTGAATTAAGCTCACCAAGTCTTATCTCTTTGTGAGCTTAATTTAAAATTTTATTGAATTGACTTCAAACGATTCATCTAAATTATTGAAACTGATCAACTTCAAGAGTAATGCGTTCACATGTCAAATTTAGTATAAAGTCAAGATTTAAAATATATATGGTTTATAAGTTAATTTTAATGTGTTTATTTTTCTTTATTTTTGACAGCTTGATTTTATATTAAATTATAAATTAGTTTGAAAATTTATAAATTTGGTATGTAAACTCATCACTCTCGTGAAGTAGATCGGTTTCAACAATTTAAATGCATCGTTTAAAGCTAATTCCAGGTTTTTCAATTAAGCTCACAAAGAGGCTTGGTGAGCTTAAGAACACCCTAGCTAGTTCGACTCGAATTACATAATGTTTGTATTTAACGAATTTTATTCTCTAGTTGGTGATTAACTGTCAGTTTCAATTTTTTTACCTTATGTTTGACAATTTGAAATAAAATTAACGCTAACTAAATATTAAAATCACTTTAAAAAATTGATATATTTTATAGTAATTTTGCAAACAGATGGAGTAATATTAAATAAAAGATTAAATTAGCCTCTCAAAAATTACAAGATCACATCATAATGTATCACTACTACAAAAATATTAAATATACACGGTTAAGAAATGAGGTGATATACGGTTTTGCAACCGTGTCCGCGGAAGTCATGTATAATAGGTTCAGTAAATTGTACACGGTTTTAGAATCATGTGTGATTTTTTTTTAAATTGCTGATTTTTCTAACCAAAAGACATCATACACGGTTTTTAAAGTAAAACCGCATGTTCAACACTAATGGTACATGGTTTTTTTTTTATTGAAAACCATGTATAATTTATTTATTTTGCCGATTTTTTTTCGCAAAATCACATCATATGAGTTTTAAAGTAAAATCGTGTATGAAAATCCTTATCCTACAGTTTTTTTACTGTAACCGTGTATAATTCATATGAGTTTTTTACATACATCACTTATGAAGTAGATATATTTCAACAGTTTGAATTTGTCATTTAAAACTAATTCGATAGATTTTTGAGATTGTGCTCACCAAATCATCTTAATGAGCAACATCACATTCTAGCTTTGCTCAAATTATAAATTAATGATTTTATACTATGCATTAGGACTAACTTTAAGACCCGTGGTATCTACGATTTAGATAGAATTAATCTATATATTATATTTATAAAGGACAGTTTCTAATATAATCAATGCTATATATTCGTTATAACCAAAATCAAGACCTAAATACTATAACCTAGATTGCTAACCTACATAATTTAAAACATTGTTTCCCATAGGATCTAGCCCTAAGCACATTCCCCTATCCATAGTTTTATCTGAAATGATTCCTAATTTGCTGTATCAATCATTTCTTAATTGTCTTTTGATTGAGATGCTTGTAGGCCAAGTGGGCCTAAGTCACTTCATTTATAATTAGACGAGGTTAATTAATTAAGAATTGTTATCTGTTCACATTAGAGTTTAATTATCTGCATGCATGCATGCATGAGGAACAATCAACTTTAAAGGCAACGTATTGATTCCACAAACTTAATCACGAAGATTTTACATTGTCATGATGATTATCCAATAAGTAATATTTTGAGAAGAGATCATTAGTCTTTGGTCTGTAACAAAGATAATGCTCTTAATTGGTATGAGAAATTATAGGTTCGAAATTCGAAAGGAGTAATTATTTATAGATATTAAATAATTGGAAAGCTTGGCCTCTAATCTATACTAAAAAAAATAATTTGAGAAAATTTACTATCTTTTTTTGTATTTTTTTTTTATAAGAGTGACAAATATCTTTTCTATATAATTTGAATGATCCTATGGGAACCAGATATGTGATAACTGATTAAAAATATTCTAATACCAAACTATAAAAGAGAAAGAATTGAGAATGTTTCATTTTCTAGTATAATTTATTGTATTTCGGTGATCTTTTGTTCATATCAGTGTTGTAATTTTTTTAGTTAAGATTGAAGATCAAATTATCTAACTATTTAATATTATTGTTGTTTTAATAAAAAAAATTACTTAAATTTTAAATTCATAATCTCTCCCATAGAGATTATGTGTTTTTGTCAGTAGATCAAAAACTAATTTTTTCAGCACTGTATTTCAAGTTATACGTCGGCGATACATGATAAAAGATAACATGGTTGTTTAACATTTGAATCTATATTGTGGGAATCAGCCAAACAGGTAAATCCTTCCTAAAGAGGAAATAGTTGATTACTATATTTTTAATTATAAGGGAAAAAAGGAAACTTATTTTATTCATATGGTTCGGAGTGGGGTGGCAAAAAGCTTGTAGTTCGTAGAGTGATTGTGGACTAAATTGTTAACGAGCCAGCTCGCTACTAGTTCGGTCTATAATTAACGAGTTCAAGCTGGGACCTAATTTGCTCGTAGCTCACGAGCTAACTCGGCTAAGCATGAATTTGTGTATATTTTATATTGTCCAGCTCGATTCTGCTCAATCCAACTTGGTCCAAAAAATTTGTAAATTTTTTTTTTTTTTCGTAAAACAGAGTCCAACCAGACCTAGCTCGCAAGCTAGCACGATTCAACTCGTGACGATTTCAAGCTGAAATTTCAACTCGCAAGAAAAATGTGTTTCTTTTTCTAAATAATGGTAATGGCCCCAACTTCCATTAAAAGGGCTGCGCATGCACAGTGGTTAATGGAAACGGCTGAATATGCATTACTAGGTAATATAATTAAATAAATCCATACAAGATTTAAAAATTATTAATGTAGATTAGGAAAAGAGATAAATCCATTTGAATATTCTGTAGTCTGGTACTGAGGCACTAACTCGGTAACTCCATTTGCAAACAAAGATATATAAATCCGGAAAATACGACTGGAATTTCGTCGCGAATTTTGGCGACAAATTGTAACATTGTCCTTCGATTGAGACGTCACTGAATGAATTCTAGCAAGTGAATGCATGCAATAATTAATATACATACGAGATAAGAGTAGGTCCGATGCCCATCGGATCTATTTTAGGTTCAATTAGCTCTATCACCGTACGATTAGCATTAAAATTGGTACGTATGGAAATTGAAACATATTTACACGGGTTTAATGTTATTGCACGGATCTTAATGCAATCAAATTGTCCTTTCACCCATCGAACTGAAGTTGGTCCGATGGGCATCGGACCTACTCTGAATTCTATACATCTTGTAATAAAGGCACTAGACTTCTGATTTTGTCTAGATCCCTTGTCATAGTCAAAGGATTTGACAAAAGGGGTATATAATAATTTGGGTATATTGCATGCCAGCTAATAACTTAATTTTATTATACTGTAGGACTTAATATTTTTATATTTATCATTATCTTATTAATTATATTGTAATCTTTTGAATAATTTATTTCTTTACCTCGTAATTTTTGAAAAAAAAAAAAACACTAACGAACTTGAAGCATTGCGATGAGATCAATGTTGTAAATAACAGTATGTGTTCATTGGATGAAGAGAGTACTGCGAAGTAATTAATCAGAAATAATAAAAAAATATTTGGAAATAACCGAGAATAATCGACTGATTATTCAGAAAAACCTGTAACGGTTTAGTTGCCGCCACCGACTAATCGACCGATTAATCAGTCTAAACAACTTTTTTTTACAACACTAGTTGAGATATTAAGACTAAATCTATGATTAATATTAAAACATCTTAATTGAACACTAAAACTAGTACGGTAAATGCTAGATAAACTGACTATTAATACTAGATTTGATAAATATGTAACAATCTCAACATTGATTTAAAAACAATTCGGATAATTTTAAATTCATAATTTTGTACGAGAGATCGCAGGTTCGAAATTCAAATGAAAGAATTCTTTGTAGATATTAAATAGTTTGATGAATTGATCTCCAATCTTTACTCGAAAAAATATATTGTAGGTATAATTCAAAAATAATTTGCTCTTTTATAATACAAAGAAAACATTACAAAACTATTTTCTTTTTGAAAAGCAAAAATTATTAATTTTGTGCGTAATTAATACAAATATAATTGACCAATTATTCATAAAGCTCGTAATATTCGGAAATAATACCAGTACCCAACGAACTATCTAGAAAGACCTAATTGGTTCTTTGTTTATTCCAAATGGTATACAAGAATTTTGACAATTCCTCTTCTTTTATAAATATTATAAAATTCTTGTTACTATCTGTTAATACTTTTGTGAAAACAGGATTCAAACAGCAGTGATCCCCTTGTATTAAACCTGAGATCTGTATGATGCATATTAAGATTCGTGTTAACAACTCCTAAAATTTTGCGTGTGAAAACTGAGCGGATAGTGGTAAAATCATATCCATATCCTTTTTCATTTTTTGAATACGGATACGGAGTGGATATCAGACGGATAAAGATACTGGTCCGGATCGGATCGAATATTTATTTAAAAAATACTAAAGTTCATAATATTTTTTCATAATATATATTAAAATATAAAATATATATATCTACTATTTGAATACGGATAATTGAAACGTATAACCATATTAGTATCTATATCCACACGAATATTCAGATATCCATATCTAATTTTATAATGCAAAGAAAACATTGCAAAACTTTTTTTAAAAGAAAAAAATATAAATTTTGTGCATAATTAATAAAAATATAATTGACCAATTATTCATAAAGCTCGTAATATTCGGAAATAATACACTAGTACCCAGCGAACTATCTAGAAAGACCTAATTGGTTCGTTTTTTTATTCCAAATGGTATACAAGAATTTATAATTGTCAAATACTTCCTCTTCTTTTATAAATATTCTAAAATTCCTGTTACTATCTTGTTAAACCTGAGATCTGTCTGATGCATATTAAGATTCGTGTTAACAACTTCTAAAAGTTTGCGTATGAAAAACGAAGCAGATAGTGGTAAAACTATATTCATATCTCTTTTTTATTTTCCGGATACAGATCCGGATCAGATATTTATTAAAATAATATAAAAAATATTAAAGTTCATAATATTTATCTAATTATAATTATAATGGTGAATAATATTGTTTTTCATAATATTATTAAAATGTATAATATATATCTACTATTCGGATACGGATAATTGAAACATAAAACCATATCAGTATTCTTATCCAGACGGATATTCAGATATCAAATATTCACATCTAATTTTTTTAATACTAATCCAATACAAATCAGATATTATTCATATCGTTTTCACCTCTAAGTCCGGTGCCATCATATTTAAAGAAAAAAATGTTTTATTAATTTTGATAGCGTAAGCCGTAAGATGAGTTTTAAAGAGAAAATTTTAAGACTAATCAAAGAACTTGTCGCCACTTTGTACAGCCTAAAATGACAGATGGAGGTGGGTTTAAGGGAAGAGCTGACTTGAGATGACAGATTCTGTAAGTAGAGGTGTTCATCGGTTCGGTTCGGTTCGGTTGAAACCGAATCAAACTAGACAAACTAAAGTTATAATTCGGTTTTAAAAATAGAACCGAATCGAACCGACTAGCATTACAACTGAATTGAACCGAACCGAAGTTTTATTTCGGTTTGTTCGGTTCAAACCGAAATATATTCATTTTTTTTTATTTAAAGCAATAGTTTTGTAATAAACCGAAGTATATTAAGAAATAAATCAAAGTGTTAAGAAATAAACCGGGATATTAAGAAATAAACCGAAGTAATTAAAATAATTGATTAAGAAATAAACCGGATATTAAGAAATAAGCTGGGGCTGTCCGAACCAAATTCATAATATATAAAGGTTCGGTCGGTTCGGTTATTTTGGCTTAGAAAATTTTCAAACCGAACCGAACCGAAGTTATAATTTGGTTTTAAAAAGCAAACCGGACCGAACTATTAAACTGAAAAACCGAACCGTTTGAACCGATCTAATTGGGTTCGGACCATAACCGATTAAACCGGACCCAATGAACACCTCTATCTGCAAGTAGTAATATATATGTTCTTTTTATTCTGTCAAAGCACAGTGACAAATGAATCATATGCCAAAACACAGTGATAAATGAATAGTTTGAGTTTCATTTGGCTGAGTAAAATTCGTAATTCGAAAATATTTGGTACCACAAGGAAGAAAAAAAAATTTAAATATAATTATTTTCGAGTTTTATTCGTTAATAACTCGTGATTCGCGTTTTATTCGCAAATAAAACATATAATACGTTTTTTTTGTATTTTATTCAGTGTTCGGTTCAGAAACGTTAAAAATCGAATTAAACACGAATAATTCGCGAATTAGCCGTGTATCTGGTTACAATGATGCCAAGTAGTAAATATATATATTTTTAAATTTTGGTTGAGGACCAAGTAGTAATAATTGATAAATCGAATATTTTAGTTTTGTAGTAGAACTTTACAAGACTTGAGTATACGGGAGATAGGTACCAGTTCGAATCTTTTTATAAATAGAAAATGAGAAAACTTAGAATATATATTTCGGATCATAAACAAAACGCCATAAACTATGACGTTTAACATGTAACAACGAAAGCAATGTCATAATCTATAGAGTCCACCTTAAACGTCATAGATTATGAAGCCGAGATTCTAGACGTCAGAGACGGAGCCAGACTTATGAGGATTAAATGTGAATGGAATCAATTATATAAAATTATTTTTTCTACAAAAGAAAATCAAATTTACATATTTACAATATTCTACTCAAAACTATGTAAAATATATATTATGTATACTTATAAAAAATTTGAAATTAAATAGAGGTCACTCCCATAACTCCAATATCTCTCCGCCTCTGTTAGACACCATAAAGTATAAAGTCCACCTCCGCACTTCGTTTGAGACTAGTCTCCATAAACTATGAGTGCGTATCCTTTGAGATATCTCAATTTTTGCATGACCGACATGTCCGGTGCCTATTCAGGGCAGCATAGGGGCCAGTATTATTTGAGCTTTGATTGAGATTTGTGGAGAACGTATTTGAACGATTGAGATATTCCAAAAAATCACGCAAAGTTTGAGATATCTCAGAGGATGCGAATTCATAAACTATGGCGTTCAGGATGAACTCCATAGTATATGACATCCACATAGCTTCTTTTTTTGTTTACTGTTGGTCGATATCCATAAAAAAAATCATGTTTGGTTCCATTATTCTGTTAACAAACTAATTTTTTTAAAGAAATCGCAAGTTTTTTTATCCATTTTAAAAAAATATATATAAAAACTTCTGAAAACTAGAACGAATTTTTTGCGTTGTCACGGAGTCACGGGGTCAGTTTCTTCAATATCTCTGCTATGCCATTTTCTTTATATAATATTATGGTGAGTTTAGAGGTGAAAACAAAAGCGGATAGTAGTAAAATTATATTTTTATATATATTTTTTAATTTTTCAAATACAGATACGGATCGGATATCAGTTAGAATATGGACACAGATATGAATACGGATCGTATTAGATATTTATTAAAATAATATTAAAATTATTAAAGTTCATAATATTTATCTAATTATAATGCTGAATAACAATATTTTTTTCATAATATGTATTAGAAGTTATTATATATATATACTATTTAGATACAGAAAATTGAAACGTATAACCATATCAGTATCTATATCCACATGAATATTCGAATATCGGATATTCATATCTAATTTTTCGAATACAGTTCGAATACAAATCGGATATTATCCATACCGTTTTCCTCCTAGATGAGTTTCTTCAATATGTCTGCTATGCCATTTCCTTTATATAAATCTTGTTATTGTATTTTCACTGTCGTTGTTATTAATTCTTACCATCCAAAATTTAAAATATTAATTTAATAAAAGCCAAAATAGTTCTACAATAGTTAACACTATATTCAATTGTCCATAAATGACATGATGGTCAAAATCTTCAATTCATTTGACAACAATATCAATCTGGTATTTTGTTTAACACTTTTAATTAGCATAAATTATATGAAGCAGAGTAAGCATAATTAAGTTGTTGATGCATGTAGCGCTTCTGATCATTTTTTTGTGAACTAGAACTATATTTTTTTTGGAAAAATGAAATTTTCCAAAACCCATGTTAATTATGTTTATTATTATTTTTTAAATATAGTAACTTAAACAATCGTTTTTTTTTTCGGTTCTTGAATATATCTTTTATTAGTAAAATCATGTGCATGGGATATGAGAGTTTTAGTGGAGATCGGAACGTTTCGATCGGCATTGACCTCCTTTGAAAATTTTTATTGTCCTCTTATAAATGTTTGATTTGTAACTCGGATTAAATTTAGAGTTAAAATTAATTTTCTTTAATTATAATTGATAATTAGAATTAAAGATTAGAGCATCAGAAAGTATAAATTAAAGCATTATTTTTTTTTTATTGAGTATCTAATTAACTAATGAATTTAAACTTGATTCAATATTTTTTTTATTTTTTCTCCCTGACCAAAATGCTGGGTCCATTCCTGATTGCTTCTAGATGCGCCGCAAATTAACTTTGAATTTTCACAACAATCAATTATGTATTGGATGATTTAGCCCCTTTTAAGATCCAATCAATTCTTAGGTCAATATTAGCTAATGTGGTACTTTTGGGAGCACACTAATAGAATTTTACCAGTGCCTAAGTATCCACTAACAGCCGGATAATACTTTTGGCACCTTTTGATTCTCTTGAAACACTTTTATAATTTTTTATTGACAAAATAAAATTTATCATTTATTAAGGTAACAGATGGTTAAAACGATCAAGACGCTTTTAGACTTTCTCATAAAAAAAAAATTTAGCAAGGAATGAAGTCGAGGAATTTTTCAATTCTGTGATGTTTGAAAACATATTTCTCAATTGTTAATTAAGCTTAACATTAGATTGCAATTGAGAACGAGTTTTTGGTTTAGTGGCAAAGACAATGTTCCTCGTGTGAAAAGTCGCAGGTTCGAAATCCGAATGGAAGAATTCCTTGATGCATTAGGAAATTCGAAAAATATTAGGACCTCTAATTCAATCTGTGGTCTCATTCTTGGAGGGGGAGGGGCAGGGGGTGGAACGTAGATTGAATTGAAGGCCCTCCAAGAATATAGCTGCAGATTGAATTAGAAGTTTTGGTATTTTTCAAATTCCTCATAATTTGTGTGTGTGTGTGTGTTTTTTTTAACAGTTAATAAATATTTCGGCTCATTAGACCCGAGATGCATGGAGATAGTATATGCTTCTTCCATAATTTACTCATACAGTCACCTTTTAGTCTTTTTGAAGGTTAATTCTCCAATGGCCACCTCACCAGTCATAAAACTTAAAATCTTTTAATCTTAAAAAAAAATATATTAATGCTATGTGCATAGCTTTGAAAATTTGATAAACCATAACAAGTCGTAACCAAAAAAAGTGTTTTTTGAATACTCTAATTGCTTTTTGTAATTTATGAATATAAAAATAAGAGAGATATATATTGGATTAGGTCATAAGGTGAAGTATTTTTAATATGGGTATGTTTGGTTGCATTGAGAATAGATTATTTTTGAAATTAGGCTATTCGGAATAACCTATTTGGAATTTAGGTGGGTTAAAATAGCTAGAATAGTGAATCAATTTTTTTTTGTCTTATTAGAATAGGCTATTCCTAAGAATTTATGAAAAAGAAAGGAAAAAATTCTCTTGTAGGGTCTATATGAGAGAGCTAGCCTAGGACATAATTGTTTGTTTCTTTTCTCCTAAATGCTTATATACGGAACCATCTAATTATTGGATATCAAATCTATCTTATATATTAATTTTGAATCTGAAAGTAATATAGTATCCTCTACAGTGGTTTTCTTCGAGTTTTGTTAGAACCAAGATCGAAATGATTGAAAGGGCCAGCCATTCACAACCACTAATGAAAGATTCCTCGAAAAGTTCAGAATTAGGAATCTTTTTTATAAATCGAATGAATTCGGTCTTATACATACGCGAGGAAGGTAATCAAAAAAAGAAGGAAGATCAGTTCTTCTTTCTTTTATCACTTAGGAGCCATGCGAGATAAAAGTTTCATGCAAGGTTTTGAATGAGAGAAAAGTGAGAAATCCTCTTTTCGACTCTAACTCTCCTACTCCGGTCGTTGCTTTTCTTTCTGTTACTTAAAAAGTAGATGCTTCAGCTTCAGCCACACGAATTTGCAATATTCCGTTTTCGTTCTTATCAAACGAATGGCATCTTTTTCTAGAAATCCTAGTATTCTTAGCATGATATTGAGGAATCTCATTGCTATTACTCAAATAAGCATGAACGTATGTTTGCATATTCATCCATCAGTCAAATCGAATATGTATATTGGAATAATTGCTGAAGACTCTAATAATGGATATGCAAGCATGATAACTTATATGATGTTCTATATCGCAACATAATCTGAATAATCCGAATAATCATGTTTCAAAATTATACCCCAACGCTACATAATCTAAATAATCATGTTTAATTGTTGAGTAAGATATATAATAAGATAACTAATATGGTGCCTATACGTTACAACGGGCACATATTATAAGATTTAACATTAAAATTGAACAGAGAGACAAATAATAAATAACAATAAAAGAAGCAACAATAAATGACTGCTTTAATTCAACAACATTCTTTACAATGAAAATGAAAAAAATGCCCTACTCAATCTTTGCATTAAAATTCAATTAAATTAAATGTGAAAATCTGCTTGAAAATAAATCAATAATATGTCTTTTTTGTTCTCTTTCAAAAATTAATAAGAGGTAGGCAATTCGGAAATGAGATATGCTATATGTCAAAATCAGAAATTAATCTTTTTATGCGCCAATCAAAACCGGAGAGATATATGATAACAAAAATTTAATGCTAATTGCATTTCCTCAATTATTGGCATTACATGTGACAATATGTGTGGCGAGTATATTTCTAACTAAATTTAGACTTCTACACGTAAAAAAGATACATTCAATCAAAAGAAAACATATAATTTGATTGAAGGGCTGATATTTAATCTGAAAATTAATCTTTCAATGACAGTCGTTGGCGGATCAGGACATCTACATGCTTAATATAAGAATAGAGATAAGTTTTTAATTTAGTGACAACGGCAATATCTTCTGTGTTAGAAGTCACATGTTCAAAATAAAAATAAAATATTTCTTGTGGATGTATTAAAATTAATAGTTAGGTTGCTGAACTTCTAGCTAGCTTTACTTAAAAAAAATGATATATAATAAGATGCTTATTTATTACATAAGTTGTCAAACAAAAGTTAAAATATGAAGAATAAAACAAAATTCTAACATAGTACATTGAAATAGACGTATTAACTTGCTCTACAATTATTCTGTATGTTAAATTTACTAACAGAAAAGCATATTCATTTTCCAATTTTTCTTTTTTTTCTTATTAGTCATGACTTAAATCATTACTTAAGCCACCAAACAAAAGTAATTTAAATCATCTTTGTTTGAATTCAAATCAACAGATTTAAACCTTTTCAATTTTTAATTAGCAAGTCGTAGCTTGACTGAAATCAAAGATAAGATTGTAAAAGAAAATTAGTAATGCCGTTACTAGTTACGTCATGTTACGTCACGTGTGTCGATTACATTACGTCATATTATGTCAGTCACGTAACGTCTTGTGATGTACTAATTTTTTCAATAGTATTTCTTAATTATAATTTATTTTGTATTAGTTTCTTATTTTTTTTATATATTTTGTTATTATTTTCTTTAAACTAATTTGAAATTTGAATATAAATAATTAAACATGATTAGTCAGTTCACACCGTAACCATATATTACATGACTTCCTCTACTATTTTAGTTACACCATATCACATTGTGTCACGTAAAATTAAATTTTAATTATATACCATAACATAACATAATGTAACATAACCAAGTTACAACATATTAGTCACGTCACATGTTTTCATCATTATACTCAACTCCAATTAGATATAATCACAACTAACTTTAGCTTGCAATCAGCAATCAGCAATCAATATATTTTCCTGCCTTAACGGGTTGAGCTCCGTATTTGAAGTGCCATCTGTCAAATAAATTTGTGTCAAAGCAAGTAGGATGTCAAACTAATTTGTTTATTTAATTGTCTAATTTGATAGACATCCCTTAAGGCAAGTAAAAATAGAATAATATTTTTTATTTAGCTTATTAAATAAAAATATTTGATAGACATCCCTTAAGGCAAGTAAAAATAGAATAATATTTTTTATTTAGCTTATTAAATAAAAATATTGATAAAAGATAATTTGTTTGACAAGAAAAAATATTTGATAAAAAAGAGCAACTATGTCATATTCGTCATTATATAAATAATTCACAAATACAACATCACATACATGATATTTCACGATTATGTAGTTTTCTAATTAGTGATTGAATCTGAAATTTTATGTTACATTATGGAATTTAAATTAGCTAAAATTTGAGATCTCCTGAAATTCCTGAAATCTGAGATCCCAGCTGTTCAACTTTTTCTATGCACGCATCTCGAAATAGCTAATTTTTCTGCGCATGCATCTCGAATCAGTTTGACTGCTGAATCTCATATTTCAGAGATTTCAGGAGATCTCGGATTTCTGCATATTTAAATCCTACATTATGAGCTGTGTTATTGTCGTTTTGTTTGAAAGCTATTGTGTTATTTTAAATTTTTAGTGGATAATAATATAATACAAATAAGCTATAATTTTAATTGATAATTAATACTTTTGAATTAGATTATATGAGATGTCATTTTATTTATTAATATTCATTATCCATTTAATTATTACCGATAAAAATAAATTTTATTTCCTTAAAAAAAATCACACATAATGCAACTTGACTATTGAAAATTTGAAATGTTTGTACACATTTTTTTTCTTATATTTGTATGTTTTGTATAGCTGGTTAGAAGATCTGACTCCGCTGGTCGCTAAATTAGCAAGCAGGGTTCTGCTTTTTCAAATTAAACCGTTGAATTTTTGTCATGCACGAATCACAATATAGATTAATGGTTTGATTTGAAAAGGCAGGATCCTGCTTGCCAAATTGGTGACTAGCGGATTCCGATCCCTAGTTAGCAGGGTTGTTGGTCTCTTGGCAGCTAGTTTATTCTTAAATTCAGGAAATGGTCAGGAGACCAACAAAATTGGTATCCAATAGGTACCGCACAACAAAATCACTTGATCTGAAAATTCTAGACCATCCAAAACAGTGATTTTCTACTTTAAAATAGTAAAATAAATGTAAAATTTAGTCTGCAAGTATATATTCATATAAAAATTATGTTGAATGGTTTGGATCGACCGTTAGAATTTTTAAAATGAAAATATTGATTCGTAGTACGGACTCATCCGTACTATGCATAGTGCCATAGACTCACTCATAAATAAAACTAACTCTAAACGAGTACAGATAAATTCCTCTATCCGATCCATACCGATACTGTTTTATTTTTCCAGTGCTGGACTCCAAAGGATCATGGCCCATGAGAGGATCGAAATGGGCTGAACTAAATAAGCTTGGTTGCATTAGGCCCGGTCCAACTAAAATTCAATCCCTAAAATCTCGGTGCCGAGGTCTCTGGTCGTAGTCTCTAATGGCAGCTCTCTCTTCTCTCCGTTTGCCATTTTCACCATTTCTCCTCCCAAATCCTGGCTTCTACCACCTACTTTCACGAACCTCCAGCTCTCTGTTTCTCTCCCCGAAACCTAGATTCTGTACTGTTCTTGCTTCAACTGCGGATTCTACTTCTCTGTCTACCGATACCAGTGAGGAGGGGTTAAAATGGGAATCGTTTCTCAAAAAGAAGGTCGTGATGCGCATAGGTTACGTAGGAACCGATTACAGAGGTAAAAATGATTATGTTTTTCTCCCTCTTCTTTCTCGATCTCATTCTAGTGCAGTTTTATGTATTGTCGAAATTATCTTCTTTTTTAAATATAAGATTTATTTTTCATTCCCTTTCATTGCAGGGCTTCAAGTGCAACGCGACATCCATGAATTATCGAGTAAGCACAATCCTTACTTTTAAATAGAAAGTTTAACTAAAATGTGAGATTCTAAGTTCAAGGGTATCAAGCTAACTATCTTCTGACAAAAAAGAGGGTGTCTTTCCCCCAATCTTACTTTTTAATTTACTTAATTAGTGCTCCATTAGAATAATTTGTGATTCCTTGCCACATCGAAATGATTGAATATGAAACGTTGATTATATTCTTGACTGAAAATACTATCTTAGTTTGCTAGTAATAAGCAAAGATATATTCGCTTTTCATTTTTTAGGTTTTTTATTGGTACTTGGGTCTAATTTTGCATTTACGTCTTCAACTTGTGAACCAAAAATAGAAAGGCCGACTAAAAGTCTACAGTTATATACTGCTTTACTTGTTATTTTGATCTCTCTGCTATACGAGTTTTGAATGAAATCTAGTATGGAGGAACGTATTATACTAGTTGTGCTGAAATATACCTATCATCATGGTTACATTTTCAATTATCATGATACAAGGTTATTATGCATTTTTCCAGTGAAAACACCAGGAGCTTTTGCTAAAGAGTTTCATTCAAATGTTGAAATGTAGCCATTGAAGGGGTGCTGGAAACTGCCATTTTTAAGGCCGGGGGGATTCTTCGCACTAATTTTGGCGACCTTCACAGAGTTGGGTGGACACGTAGCAGCCGCACTGACAAAGGAGTAAGTCCTATTTCACATGATATATTTATGATTTGGAACTAGAATCTATCTGTAACTTTATTGTACTTGATATGAAAATTCTGCCATGTTTAATTGGTTTCAGGTACATTCCTTAGCAACTATTATTTCATTAAAAATGGAAATTCCAGGAGATGCATGGAAGCAAGACTTAGGCGGAACAGCTCTTGCTAAATGCATAAATTCTCACCTACCGATAAACATCAGAGTTTTCAGTGTTTTGCCTTCTCAGAAGTAAGCAACCTCTGTAAATTCGATGCGTCATTGTGAGAAATTAAAGCAAAAGTGCAAAACACCAATTTAAATTGTGCTGAAATTACACAGGAGATTTGATGCAAGAAGAGAGTGTACATTTCGATCGTACTCATACCTTCTTCCTGCCGAATTAATTGGAATCAAAGTTGATGCCAGCTCAGCACAAATAGAAGATCACTTAAATGAATTCAACTCTATTCTCAAAACTTTCGAGGTACATCTTTTGATCTCAAAAACTGGAATGCCCATTGTCCAGAAACCTAACTTCTTCTACTTCATTTCAAAATTAGAAAATTTGTCCTTCTTCAGTAACTGATTTGCAGTACCTCTTCCAGAAACCAATTTCTTTTTATTCATAATTTATGACTTTTAATACTGATACACAGGGAGAATATCCATTTCACAACTACACAGTTCGATCCAAATACAGAAAACAGCCCCATGGTAAACACTTTATAAACAAAAGATTTGGATCACCTGAGAAGTCTCCTGTTACAGAACCTCAACAAAAAGTAGAAGAAAACTACTCTGCTGACATAGAACCTGAATCAGATCAGCATTTAAAAGAAGAAGATGAATGCTCTGATATTTCATCTGACATTGAAGCTCCCGAAATTGAAGTTTCTAGAGTAGAAGTGCCGCCTATTATAACTCGAGCTAGGTGGTTGTATGAACCTGACGAGTCAGATAGACTCAGTCAATCTCATTTCAGGAAGATCATTAGTTGCTCCTGTGGTATATTAGAGAAGGAGAGTTCATCGGGATTGCGTTTTGTTGAAATATCTATTTGTGGTGAATCTTTCATGCTACATCAGGTTGATTACTTACATACCTTTTTTTTTCTTTGGAAAAATTGGTATCAATTACCACCCACTTTCATTTAATATGCGTTTTTTACACCCTTCAATGATTTTCATATTTTTCATAATTAGAAATAAGCCTAGAAAAATTAAAAAAACCTTTCCAACTTGAGCAACAATCAATTTCCTTTTCCTACATAGCAAATTGAACATCATCCTTGCCAAAATCATTTCCCGATACATTTTTCAAATCAGCCGCTGAAAAGCCCTCCATCTGATTTCTCTGTATTCATATCTTAATCACTCCAAATATCCCGTTCCTCATCCATGTCTGTATATGCACCTATTAGCCTTCATTATAACATGCAAGCTCTGTCCTGGTCATCTCTTATTTACTATTTGCAACTATACTCCAACATTACATCATATTTGCAAATAACATGACATGCACATAGTGATAGGTATTTTCTATTAAATGTTGACAATTTTGTCGACAACAGGGAGCTTCATCTCATATTTAAGAACTGTTGGGTTTGAATTTTAGACCTTTCAATAATAGTTAAAATGAATAAACTGTGAAATGATCCTATTTAGCAAAATAGAATAACCTATTAGCCTTCATTATAACATGCAAGCTCTTATTGGGTTTATTTCAGATTCGTAAAATGGTCGGAACTGCAGTAGCTGTAAAACGAGGTTTACTGCCCAAAGACATTATAGAAATCTCTCTTACAAAATTCTCTAGAATTGTTCTACCTCTTGCACCTTCAGAAGTTCTAATCCTAAGGGATAACAACTTCATCATTAGGAATGGACCTGGTAACATTGTCAGACCTGAAATCCAAACCATGAAAGAGTGTCAAGAGGTACAACAGGCGGTTAAGGATTTCTACTGGGATGTGTTATTGCCTCAGATTTCGAGGTTTTTGGACCCATCAAAGGCGCCTTGGGATGATTGGATGGAGAAGTTGGATCTGTATGCAGGTATACCCGACCCGGAGCTAGATGAAGTGAGAATAGCTTATAAGATCTGGAGAGAGGATTTCATTAAAATGGAGAGAGGATTCATTAAAATGAATTGTGTATGATATTTTTCTTGTTAGGAGGGAAATGTAGGAAATAAGTTGCTCTAATTCAATGTTAAATTTTGGAATCTTGTGAAGACACAATAAATTTAATTCATTCTTCAATGTTAAATTTTGGAATTTCTGAATACACTTAAATCTAATATATTCTAAGTAAGAGGCGCTTTTGAGGAATTTCTTCATTGTTTGCAATGAAGTTTGCTGGATGTAACTTGATTCAATGTGTAACGGTTGTGGCATAGCCAAAACCAAAGAGTCTAGTTCCAATAATTTGAGGAAACAAATCAGCTGAAATTCTCATTCGTGAACAGTGTTTCTGAAATTTCTGCTTTATGAATCCAACTGTCGAGCTGTTTTGAGATCCGAGATGTGTACACAGAAAAACCAGTTGTTCATGAATGAGAGATTTCAGCAGATTTCAATTCATAATTTGATGATCAAGCAGATCAAACCATTTGGTTTGGTGCAGTAAAGTCACATAACTTGATGATCAAGCAGATCTATTTCTCTCATCTCACCATGGCCCAACAACACGGCCCATCTCCACTAATCAGCATCCTCTGAGATATCTCAAATTTTGCATGACTTTTTGGAATATCTCAATCGTTCGAATACATTTTGCACAAATCTCAAAGCCAAGTAATACTGGCCCCCTACAGTTTCCCGAATAGGCACCGGACACGTCGGTCACGCAAAAATTGAGATATCTCAGAGAATACGCACCCCATCTCCACTGTCTTTACCTCTTTGTGCACTCCTGCTGTTTTCTCTGATCTGGAGGCTTCTATGAAGCGAGTCCTTGACATAGCCTTCAACAGACATGACGAAAGCTGTCTGATCTAAAACGGACGGTTCAAGATCTGGTGACATCCAACTGTGTGTGTCCGTAGAAATCTGATTTAGAGTTCACTGGACACCTAATCTGAGATTCGCTCTGAAAGCGGGGCCCGCGTCTTCTTCACTGCTCTCTCCTCTCTCTCTCTCTCAGTGTGACGATCCCATGTTCTTACTCCGGCGAACCGGGGTCCACATCTACCTCAGCCGGAGTCGATGCGCCGGCCTGGAACTAACACAAACCCTAGCTCCAAAACCGTTGTTCTCTTCTCTGGCGTCGAGTCCGAGCCTATCAATATGGCGGAGGAAGAAGGAGATGGGGAAGGAGGGAATGTTCGTCGTGCAACAGATGAAGCGCCTCGCCTCGTTGCCTTCAGCCTCCTCCTCCGCTCACCTCGACCAATTCATGCGCTCCCATGTTTCTCGCCTCCTTCGCACTGACCTCCTCGCCGTGCTCGCCGAGTTTCAGCGCCAGGATCTCATTGTCCTCTCAATGAAGGTCAGAATTAGAAACACCATTCTTGCTTTATTGTTCTAATATTTGATGTTTATGCAACTGTAATTCAAAAAATAATTACAATGACTGATCTTTCTGTTAGAATTAGATGTTGTTCGAAGTTCATTTCCTTCATTATAATGCAAATTGGTGGTGTGCAAAAATAAAATTTTAATTGGGCATCATTTATCATGCAATTGGTGGTCTGTAAATAGAAAATTTTAATTTGCATCAGTATCATGCACATTGGTGTTTTGAAAATCAGAAAAATGAAATTGGCATCACCATGCAATTGGAGGTCTGTGAACAGAAAATTTTAATTTGCATCAGTATCATGCACATTGGTGTTTTGAAAATCAGAAAAATGAAATTTGCATCATTTACCATGCAATTGGTGGTCTGTAAATAGAAATTTTAAATTTGCATCAGTATCATGCACATTGGTGTTTTGAAAATCAGAAAAATGAAATTGGCATCATTTACCATGCAATTGGTGGTCTGTAAATAGAAATTTTTAATTTGTATCAGTATCATGCACATTGGTGTTTTGAAAATCAGAAAAATGTAACTGGCATCATTTATCAGTGGATACTTCTGTTTTGTATATCACTAATTCAGCCTCTATTGTAGATATATGGAGTAGTGAGGAAAGAAATATGGTACCGGCCTGACATGTATTTCTACAGAGACATGCTCTTCACATTAGCACGAAACAAGAAGCTAAAAGAGGCGCAGAAGGTCTGGTCTGATCTGAAATCAGAAGAGGTTCAATTGGACCAGCACACATATGGCGACTTGGTAAGAGCATTTTGTGACAGTGGTTTGATTGATTTTGCAATGGATTTGTATGACGACATGAGGGGCTCGTCTGATCCACCTCTGTCGCTTCCTTTTAGGGTTATTTTAAAGGGGCTTGTGCCTTATCCTGAAATTAGAGAAAGAGTGAAGCAAGAGTTCTTGGATTTGTTTCCTCATATGGTTATTTATGACTCACCAGAGGATTTGTTGGATGATGACGATGATGAACGGATATGATTTGATGTTTTTTTTTTTATTATCATAGAATATTACAAATAGATTACTTATTTTTCTTAACCTTTTCTTTACAAAGGGCAAGTGCATTTAATTTGATTCCTTTCATGTTGGTACTAATGTATATAATATTATTTACATTACCTATTAATTAGTCAAAAAGGAAAATCAAAATATTATGATTTTAGTTTTATATATGAGTTAAATTTTTATTATTTTTTTTTTCAAAATAAAGACTGCAGAATTGATGCATTGGACCCTCTTATTAATATTCCTAAATGAGTGAATAATGGAAGTTCATTTGAAGTCAAACGAAATGAAAGACAAGTGACAAAAAAAAAAGAAAAATACAGGGGTGATAATGTTGTATTTTATTTCTACTTCAAGGCTAAGGGTAGTGCTGTCTAAAGAAAAAACGATCCTTTCCCTTCCACAGCAGCTTATGACAGGCTATCATTATACATGCCACTTTTATTATTATAATATTATGTTATGATTTTATAGATCTTGAAGCAATGGAGTAACGTGACTAAAACTTTAATTGACAAGATTTTCAAGAAAAACATGATCATTATGTTTTTAAATTTGTTTTCATTGCTTTGACTGGATTTTTTTTTATTTAAATTTGATGTTCACTAAACAAGAGCTAAAATACTGAATAATATGGTTGCATGAACTTGGTGTATATGAATTGGTTTGTATGAACTTCATTCATATGAATTTTGACTTGACTTTTCATTGTAGTTGAACTGCTCAATTCATCACTGACCCATTCTGAAGACTGAATGAATAAGTGTTATGTAATTTCTTTCTATATAAAAGAGGGCAGTAATAATATTTTTTGTAAAAACTAAACATTTTAAAAGGTACAACTGAAAAGTTTCAATTCACAAAAGAGCTTAGCTCTTTTTTCTCAGTACATGTTTTATTCGTACGAATTTGCATCCTTTGAGATATCTCAACGCATGCGTGACTTTTTAGAAAATCTCAACCGTTCAAATACGTTTTGCTCGAAACTCAAAGCACAAATATTATTGGCGTGCTGCGCTCTCCCTGAATAGACACCATACATGTCAATCACGCACGCGCTGAGATATCTTAGAGGATACACACTCTGTTCGTACCGGCTTGTTTGCAATCTAGTAAAGTAGATGTTTCTCTAAAAATTCATATACAAATTTAATAAAATTTAAGTATATTTTATGAGGTTTTATTGAGACTAATAAGAATTAATACAATATTAATAATTGTGAATTTATTTGTCTTGAATTAATGTTTCATATTGTACATATGAAAAAAATCAAAGATTATAATGATAGAAGTCATCATAATTTTTTTAAAAGGAAAACATGAATTCATTTTTGTAAATTTTTATTTCTACCATATTTAAAAAATAATCTAATTAACCATTTTTTCGTCATAATACAGACTTACCACGTCCGCCAATTGAATTGGCAGACCCAATATTAGATTCACCAATGATACCAATTGAATCGGCGGACTCTTTTTTTTTTTAACATAAATTCAATTGGTGGAGGGGAGGGGGCAAGAGTCCACCAATTCAATTAGCGTAATTTTTTTTCCCTTCCCATAATTCACCAATTGAATCCTGTTAAGATTTAAAAAAAAAATATAGTGTCCGCCGATTCAATTGACGGACGTGATAAGTCTGAAATTCTGAGAAAAAAAAATGCTTAATTGGCTTTTTTTTTTTTAATATGTTAGAAATAAAAATATTTGGTCGTAATGCACGTGCGTCTCGGAGGTGGATTGGATCATGAAATAACGGATATCCATTACCCGCACTGACCCATTCTGAAGTCTGTCTTGGGATTAAGTTCTTATTTAAGAAAGCCACGTGCTCTCCATCTCGTGCTTCCAGGCTCCTTAATGCTGCTCACCTCAACCTAGTTACCCTCCTATTGGCCTAAGATGTAGGTGGGGCCCCACCAAAACTTAGCCGTTGGAGATCGTGAAACTTTCATTTCGACCTGGATCACAAGTTCCTCTTGTTTAAAATACCCTCGAATAACTTGGTCCATCACGGACCGGGTGTTGCTTCTTATTTCTAATAGGGCAAGCATATACCACCTGTAGACTGGAGTTCGTCTAAGAATCGGAACCCATACGGCTCATCCTCTTCAATTTAAATATGGCAGGTACAATAATGTACTGTTTTTCAACTCGCTACACAAAAGACGATAGAGAAAACGAAATGTAAGGGAATCTGCGACGAGGAGAGATCGTCTCGTTCTTTAACTCACTCCCCCATCAGTTACTGATTTAGGAGCACTGAATGAAAAAACTAGCCGTTAGTTAGCATCTTAATTCTACCTCTGACCTGACCAATACCGTTCCTGTCTCCGAGTTTGTCTCCCCAAATATTTAACAAAGTCAGAAATCCCTTCTCACTGCTCTTCTTAAACCCTTTCACACCTCATCCCTTCTCTTTCAAGCCTCTCCTTCGCTCCTCCCTCTCTCTCCTCTGTTCACCAGCTTGTAACACTCCCTCTTCGCATAAAGGAGAAAGGAAAGAACTTCTCTCTCTTTCCAGCCTCCATCAATGGCTAACCACCATCAATTTCAAAAGAAACACAAAAGCATAAACAAATGCTCCAGCCTTTTCTTTCTATTCCTCCTGCTTCTACTCCAGTTAACCAATGTTTCGTCCCAATCTTGGGATGGGGTTGTGATAACACAAGCCGACTTTCAAGGTCTCCAAGCCTTCAAGCAGGGGTTAGTTGATCCGTTTAATTACCTTCAGAGCTGGAATGGCACGGGTCTTGATGCGTGCTCTGGTGCATGGACCGGTATCAAGTGTGTACTAGGGAAGGTGATTGCGATTCAATTGCCATGGAAGGGGCTAGGCGGCCACATTACAGAGAAGGTCGGTCAATTGACTGCCTTGCGCAAGCTCAGTTTACACGACAATTCAATTGGTGGTCAAATTCCTCAGTCCCTCGGTTTTTTGCGCGATTTAAGAGGTATTTATTTGTTCAATAACCGGTTCTCCGGTTCAATCCCGGCTTCTATTGGTAACTGTGTGTTGCTTCAGACCCTCGATTTAAGCAATAATCTGCTCACCGGTCCAATTCCTTCCTTTTCAAACAATACAAAGCTCTATAGGATTAATCTTAGCTACAATAATCTTTCTGGTGAGATTCCTGTTGGGTTTACCGACCTTCCTCCCCTTACATTTTTGTTTCTTAATAATAACAACCTATCGGGCTCAATTCCCGATTCGTGGGGAGTGGCAAACAAGTCTTACATTCTCAACACCCTGTACTTGGATCATAATTCCCTTTCGGGTAGTGTACCCGCATCCATTAGCAACCTACATTCGCTCGAACAGTTGTCGCTTAACAACAACGGGCTAAATGGTACTATCCCTATGGAAATTGGGAACCTCTCTAAGCTCCAAACCTTGGATCTTTCTAAAAATTTCATTACTGGTGATATACCGGCAACAATTGGAAATATCTCGAGCCTTTTCCAGCTTGATTTGTCAGAGAATAACCTAACTGGAGAGATTCCTTCGTCCTTTGATAACTTAGCCAACCTTACCTCTCTCAATCTCTCTTATAACAACCTCTCAGGCCCTGTTTCTCCTCTCCTCTCCAGGAAATTCAATTCCAGTTCTTTTGCTGGAAACCTCCAGTTGTGTGGTTATAGTGCCTCAGCTCCATGTCCTTTAGCCCCTTCTCCTAGTGTTATTCCTTCTCCTTCAACACCTAGTGAACCGGCAACCCGAAAATTAAACACCAAAGAACTGATTCTAACCATTGTCGGCATTTCACTTCTGTTCTTGCTCCTGTTATTCTGTGCTCTCATCTCCTTCTCGTACAAAAAGAAAAGTAGTAGTGATAAGAAAGGCACTGATCCAGTTAAGAAGAGCACCGCAGTTGCTGGAACCACAGCAAAGGGTGGTAAAGCCAGTTCCACAACAGGGAGTGATGTTACCTCAAGTGGCGATACCGGGGGTAAACTGGTACATTTTGACGGGCAGTTGGCCTTCACGGCTGACGACTTATTGTGTGCAACTGCTGAGATAATGGGTAAGAGCACTTATGGGACGGTTTACAAGGCAACCTTGGAGGATGGAAGCCAGGTTGCGGTAAAGCGGTTGAGAGAGAAAATTACAAAGAGCCAAAAGGAATTTGAGACAGAGGTGAATGCTCTTGGTAAAATTCGGCATCCGAATTTACTTGCACTTCGGGCCTATTACGTGGGGCCTAAAGGCGAGAAACTCCTTGTGTTTGATTATTTGCCCAAGGGAAGCCTTGCTGCTTTCCTCCATGGTATGTTGTTATCTTCCTCTCATTTTGATTAACCTGTTACAGCAGTTATCATTATTATAGTTGTTATTATTGCTTTCAGTCCTTGATTGGTATAGTTGGTATTGAAAAAAAAAATTAAATTGAATAGATGTTTCACTTTTCATTCCATAAGCTAAGTGTTTGACATAATGCTTAAACCAACTCTACTGTATCTAACATGCAAATTGTTGACCTTGGCTTTGAATTTCAGCCCGTGCACCAGATACCCCAGTAGACTGGCCGACAAGGATGAAAATAGCCATAGGCGTGGCCCGAGGTCTCCTCCACCTCCACTCTCAGGCGAGCATCGTCCATGGCAACTTAACGAGCGCAAACATTCTTCTAGACGACCAATCAACTATCAAAATCTCAGATTACAGCCTCTCCCGTCTCATGAGTACTGCTGCAAACTCAAACATGATTGCAACAGCTGGCGCCTTAGGCTATCGTGCCCCCGAGCTCTCCAAACTAAAGAAAGCCAACCCCAAAACCGACGTGTATAGCCTCGGTGTTGTTATTCTTGAGCTTTTGACAGGTAAATCGCCGAGTGACACTACCAATGGTCTAGATTTGCCACAGTGGGTTGCATCTGTGGTGGAGGAGGAATGGACAAATGAGGTTTTTGATCTAGAATTGATGAAGGATGCGGCAGCCGGGAGTGCTACTGGGGACGAGTTGGTTAACACATTGAAGCTTGCATTGCACTGTGTTGACCCGTCACCGGCAGCAAGGCCAGATATGCAGCAGATTCTCAAGCAATTAGAGGAAATCAAACCAGAGGTGGTAGAATCTGGTGAGGGCCCGTCGTCCACAGGTGAAGCCGGTGAGACCGATGATGCCGGGGGCGGTGAGGAGGAAAATTAAAGAGAAAAATTGGGTGATAATTTTGGTAGTTAGGTGGAAAATTCCTAGTTCTAGTTTTATATGTTGATTTTATTTATGATTTATTTATTGTTTTTCATTTTGTATATAGTGTAGTAGGGTCGTATGGATAGCTTTGCTATCTAGTTATGATGTTCTTTGTTTTTTTTTTGTTTTTTTTAATTTCACGTGTAACTCTCTTTGTTATCGCAAGATGATCAATGAAATTGGATCAATTTTTATCTTAAAAATTCGGACTAAGCTATGTTTTCTTATTATTGAGAAATGTAAGTTCACTTCTTCAATATCAATCACTGAATTGCATTTAGTATACTTGGTCTTTTAAACATGTATATAGTACATGTGAATATTTGATTATTTGTTTTTAACAAGCTAGCTAGTTGATTTAAACGTATAATGATTAAAAAAAATCAGATAATTGTGTGTTCTTAACATTAAATTACTTTACAACATAAATATTGTTATTACAAACAATTTGCTAATTCTTTTAAACATTTCGTTAACCGTGCATTAAAAAATTGTAACTATATGTGTTAAAAATAAACTAAAAATGTTAAAAAGACTAGTTAAGTCTTTCAAAAATAATATTTTTGTCAAACACAACTCATTCAATATTTTTTTTGAAAATACAGTCACACGGTCATATTTTTCATGATTACATGTTAAAAACAATTTGTTATATTTTTTAATATACACTTTCCATGATTATATGTTTTAAATAATTTGTTTTGTGTAACTATCTAAAAGTTTTTAAAACTACATTATATATGTTAAAAGAAATTTGAACTAGATACATTCAGGATGGATATTAGATAAAAGGGGGAATTTCACATATACCCCTCAAAAACTTCAAAATTACATATTTCCCCCTCTAAAATTTGAAATTACATATTTCCCCCTCCAAACTTCAAAAACTCACAAATTTACCCATTTTATTGTCTTTTATATTAAAACCAAAGATTTAAATAACGTTTATCGCATCATAACGGAGTAGCTAAAATAACAGCGCTATATCTAAATAGCGCCGCTATAGCACTGATAGCGTCATAACTTTTATGGTTCGAAAACGCTATAGCACCGTTATAGCGCGCTATTTAGAACTCTGATTAAAACTCATTCTAAATTTATAAAATACCCATTTTACCCTTTATTAAAAGCATATAAATCTTATCATACTCAAATTTGAATATGAACGGTTCTTCTACCGTCCGAACTGCTTTTATATTTGTGCACACAATATCAGCACGAATCTTGATGCAAAAATGCACGCATATTGAAGCAACATGCACAAATTTTAATGCGATACGCGCTAATCAAAATTGCTTTAAGATTCGTGCCTGTTAGATTAGCACGAATGTTGAAGCGACGCACGCAAATCTTAATGCAATGTGCACATATTGGAAGGTAGAGGAACCCTTCAGATTAAAATAATTTGAGTCTGATGAGATTTATATATTTTTAATAAAGGGTAAAATGGGTATTTTATAAATTTAGAATGAGTTTTAATACAAAAGACAATAAAATTGGTAAATTTGTGAGTTTTGAAGTTTGGAGGGAGAAATATGTAATTTCAAACTTTAGAGGGGAAATACGTAATTTTGAAGTTTTTGAGGGGTATACGTGAAATTCCCCCTAGATAAAATTAAGAGGCAGACTCCTCTGTCATGTTTTTTTTTTTTTTTTTTTTTTTTTTTCCTTCATGCGGTACCGTTTGTCAACTTGCTTCATTTGCATATTTGTATACTACGTCATTGAATTTTGGTATGAACTCCAATTAGCAAAAGCACATGTTAAAGGGAAATTGTCAAGAAATTAGGACTTTGTCCTGGTAACTCTCTTTTTAGAAGGAACTGAATCTCCTGCTCTATGTGGATAGAAAATTATTATCCCTAAAGTTACTGATATGTGAGTCTGAAGTGGGTTTTGAGACAAAACTATATCTAATATTTAAATACTAAAACTCACTCCAGACTCACGTGTCAGTGACTTTAGGACAGAAATTTCCTATCCACAGACAAGTGATCCGGTTCATTTTTACAATCCAGTACCAGTAACTTCAATTTTCTGAAAGTGAAGTAACTTTGCATTTCAATCTTGCTTTTGGTCAAGCATAAATCCAGTTAGTTGAATATATATTTTTTTACCTCTTATTAGTGAAATTCTACAAGGCCAGAACAGAGAATACTGCCAACAAATAATTTTCTCCTTAAAATTAAGGACTTCCCTAGAAGAGATAAATTGCCAAGGAGATAGATTGAGCTATTAGCTATACTGTGCAATTGGCTTTAATCAAGCTTTAATTAATTACTACCAATTCCAGAAAAGATTTGTCGGCCAAGCTTGTTATTCACAGGAAATCTAATCTTTTGATGATAAAAGGTGCATGATGATGTAACCACAAAT
Source organism: Carex arenaria (assembly GCA_964058825.1). Classification (NCBI taxonomy): domain Eukaryota; kingdom Viridiplantae; phylum Streptophyta; class Magnoliopsida; order Poales; family Cyperaceae; genus Carex; species Carex arenaria. The sequence continues at coordinate 419,798 of CAXKVW010000693.1, forward strand.
TAAATAACCAATTCAACTTGTAAAGAATCTTGTTATGGAAGAATTAATGACTACTACTGCATGTCACATTGCTAATTATCAGTACTCAGAAATCACATACATGCTTGTAGTGGGTGCACCAAATGGTAATAAGCTTGACCATCTTATAAAAAAGAAATATGCTCAAAAATCAAAACCTAATCTTCCAAACAACCTCAACCGACTCTCTTTTACCTATAAATAATATTTATGCACCATCTGATGAACTTCAATTCTTTACTAATTCATTTTGTTTAGCTACAAAGAGGTCCATGCAATTGACACTGTCATGTTCAGCTCATTTTTATCATGTCGGCTCCTGTTGTTGCTCGCTGTCGTTGTTTACACAAATGCAGAGATACAATATCAAGACTTTGAGGTGATTGTTCTTTGTTCAATATTTGAATCACATAACACTGATGTACAATTTTCCATTAACTCTTTTCCAATGGTTTATAGGTTAAAGAAATTCTAGTGAAGAGGCTGTGCAAGACGCATCGGGTAATTACAGTGAATGGTCAATACCCAGGACCGACTCTGACGGTAACCGATGGGGACACATTGGTAATTAAAGTGACCAACTTGGCGAGATATAACATAACTCTTCACTGGTATTCACCCCCTCTTGCCTTAATTATTTCCATTTAATGATGCATTAATTTGTTATACAACCCAAAAAGAAGAAGAAGAAGAAGAAAAAATTGCTTCAAACATGGTCCCAAGTGTTAGATAGTGTGAAATTCCTTTTGCTTTTAGTGCCATTTATAGTTTAATTTCTAAGCCTCAAAAGAGAGCTTTATATGTATTGGTTCATCTAATCTAAACAATTAGATAAAAAAATATATCATTCAAAATGAACAAACACTTTCTTTTTGCTTATTTCTTAACTTGAAGAATTAAAGATGTAGATTTGATGATTTCAATTTTGATCAGGCACGGAATCCGACAGTTCAGAACTGGCTGGGCAGATGGGCCGGACTACATAACGCAATGTCCCATTGTACCGGGAGCTACCTATGTGTACAAGTTTACAATTATAAATCAAGAAGGTACATTGTGGTGGCACGCACACGCATTGTGGCTTCGAGCTACTGTGCATGGCGCACTGATCATCTACCCGAAATCGGGGAAGCCATACCCGTTCGATAAGCCACACAGGGAATATCCAATTATACTTGGTAATAAAGCCTCTTATGTTCTTTGGTTTCTTCTTTTCTTACCTAAATTCAAATCTTTTAGCATGAATTGACAAGTATTACACAAAAAAAAAATGTATGTGCTAAAGCTACACCAGCTGAATTAACTCTTAGCATTTGTCTACATGTTGTTGTTTTTTCTTTTCTAAATTTGAAGTTTCTGTTATTTTTGGTCACATAATGATCAGTAGGTGGGAAATTAGTAGTCTTTGAAGGGGAAAAAAATAAGGTGGTTAAGACAGTTCACATATATTTCTTCTTTTTGACAACTTGTTTGTGATGTCTGAAAAGTAAATTTTAACAGCCCAGGAGCCTTTTTCATGTAAAGAAAAAGAAATAATTAAGTAGGCATTTCGCTCATACAACCTTTTTTATTGGTCAACAAGTATTAACTATATTTCTGATATTATTAGCATATTGATGCAAATTAAGCACCTCTACTTTATTATTATAGCTTCTTTTCCCTAACCACCAAAAAAGCTTGCTTCATTTTCAAGTTCCTTTTTATAGAACTTCATAGTTTGCTTGTAGATGGCCATGATTTGGATATTAATCATTTATTAAATTCATGAAGAAAATTAGTTATGACTGCGGTGCACTTAAATTCACTGCCCCAAGCAAACCTATTTTGATCAGACAATTCAGATCAGTTCAAGCATGGCGTAAAATACCAAAATTAGGAAGACAAAATTGTATTATATATAAATGAAAGATAGAAAAGATAAACCATTGTTTAAAGCAACACATTACAGTTCTAAAATGGTTCATATGTACCCAAATTCTAATTCAAATTAAATAACCAAGGTAAACTTATGAACAGGAGAATGGTGGAACCAAGATCCAAATGAGGTGCTAAGACAAGCAACCAGCACCGGAGCAGCTCCGAATGTATCCGATGCATACACAATCAATGGCCGTCCTGGCGATCTCTTCCCATGCTCCAACCAAGGTATACTCCCTGACTCTCATGCATTGTAAAAATGTGTGTGTGTGTGTGTGTGTATTTTCTGTTTATGAGGCTAAATCAAAAGTATTAATTATTAGGTACATCAATTTTCCCTGTGGTATCTGGCGAAACAACATTATTTCGTATCATCAACGCGGCGATGAATACAGAACTTTTTGTCTCAATTGCGGGCCACCTCATGACTGTTGTAGCAGCTGACTCTGCCTACACAAAACCCTTCACAACAACAGTCATATTGCTGGGCCCCGGGCAGACCACTGATGTTTTAGTCACAGCAGATCAACCGGCAGGCCGTTACTACGTAGCTGCACGTGCTTACGCAAGTGCACAGGGTGTCCCCTTCGATAACACCACCGCCACTGCTATTTTAGAGTACAAGTTTTCCAGTTGCACAGCAATTCATGGTATACAAACCATGCCTACCCCTCTTGTACCGCTTTTACCGGCTTATAATGATACTTCCACAGCAGCTGCATTTTCAGCCGCTTTACATAGCCCTGGCCCTGTTACCGTCCCTGACCCGGTCAATGAAACTCTGTTTTTCACAGTTGGATTGGGCCTGTTCGGCTGTCCGCCAGGTATGATTTGTGGTGGACCCAACGGGAACCGATTTGCTGCTAGCATAAACAATGTTTCATTCGTCCTGCCAAGTACTGTGTCCATGCTACAAGCATATTATTTCAGTGTGCCTGGAGTATACACCGAGGATTTTCCACCGAAGCCACCTATCATATTTGATTTTACTGCGAATAACATCAGCATGTCGCTACAACAACCCGTGCCGGGAACAAAGGTATACAGGCTCAAATATGGCTCGGCAGTGCAGATAGTTTTTCAAGGTACAAATATTGTTGGAGGCGAAGAACACCCGATGCATCTACACGGGTACCAATTCTATGTACTAGCAACCGGGTTTGGGAATTTTAACCCAGATGTCGATACAGAGAAATTCAACATGGTTGATCCACCAGAAAGGAATACAATCGGCGTGCCGGTTAACGGGTGGGCGGTGATACGGTTTATAGCCGACAATCCGGGTGTGTGGCTTCTGCATTGCCACATCGATGCGCATCTTACGTGGGGCCTCGCAATGGCATTTATTGTAGAGAATGGAGAAGGGGATGATCAGAGCTTGTTGCCTCCTCCCTTGGACCTTCCCTTTTGCTAAAATTTTAGATGATCTTTACCTTTGATATTTTTTGTAAATGAACTTACCATGGTATTATTAACTTCTGATTATATATATATTTTTTAAATGAACTTCCTTTTCCTAGACAAATGCATGTAATAAAATCGTTCATATAATATAAAATTTAAATTAACCCATTATGAGAGAGAAAATAGTCAAATTGGAAAGACAATAGAAATAAAATGGAAACAAAATAAAAAAAATATATTTTTTTTCAAGAAAAAAGAAATAATTTAAATTGAGTAAAAGAGGCCTTAGAATTTTTCAAGTTTTCTTTAGGCCTCTCCGCTATCATTATAGATATGATATTGGGCCAATTTTTAAATGGATTTCATTTGGGCTTATGAAAATCATCGTACACTTACATCTGTGGTGGGCCAATCAAATTTTTATATTTATCGCTCTTTGCAACTTTCACACACACAAGTACACAACCAACCTTTATCTCTTCAAATTAAAAAAAAAAAGAACCTTTTTATTTTCTTTTTATTGCGCATCTCCCGTTCATTCCATTTAATTAAACAATAATTCAACTGCTGGATTCCATAGTAGTGTCTTATGGGGCGATAACTTAAGGAAGGTATTATTCTCTTTGTTTCTCAACATACAAAACAGAGAGCATATCCAATATGAGAGAAAGATCGGTTATTCATAGGATTAAAATAAGAGCAGCCTGTTAAGAGGAGAAATATAAAGGAATATGAAGAATTACTTCTCAAATTAAAAAGATAACTATGCATCTATTGAAAGAAACAAATTAAATGAATGAGTTATATACAAAAGTGTGGACATAAATATGCACTACAGTTTATCTTTTCATTTTTTTTTTTACAAATATTACAAATAAAGATTTTAAGCAAATATGTTAAAATGATATTTTTTTTGGGGTTTTCAAACTTAAGTTTCAACATAATGGAATATTGTAATTTGACAAAAGTCACAAAACTGGCCCCATGTTCGGTTTTGGTTTTGAGGCCCCACTCTCCCATAATTTTGTAGCCATAATGTTGAAACTTAAGTGATGATTTTTGTAAAAAAAAATTATAATCAAGTTGGTTTTGAAACTTTTGATAATTCGGTGATGGTTTTAAAAAAAAATTATATATATTAGATCCAGGTTTGTTAAATTTTAAACAAACTCAAAACAAACAATTCAACCATTGAAATTACTTGTAGTTGAATCTATTTTAAGACTGTAGAAGATTATCATTTAATATTGTGGGTTTTAAAATTGATGGCATTATCTATATAATCTGTGATCTTTTGAAATTCTCAAATTCAGAAAATTCACTTACATTGTCTAATATTATGGGCCAACATATGCTTGCTAGAAAATTTTATAAATTCTCAACAAAATAATTTAATTATGCATCATCATAACCATCATGTGATCTTATAAAGTAGCTCAATTTATCCAAGGACCTCGTAAATCTAATTTTGAATTATGTTCAATAGTTGTTTGCTACAAATATATATTTGTATAGTTGCATTATTAGGTTTGCTTAATGAGTTTACAATGTTATGCCTTTGACATTTATTTAAATACTATTGCTATCTTGTTATTAATGAATGCTTCTAATTTATGTAGTTAATGAGGAAATGATTCTTTATTCTGACACAGTATTTATATTCACTACATTATACATTATGCAATTTTATCTCTCCCTGGAATCAAATCACTTGCTTTCTGGTAGAAAATTCTTGCCTCTAAAATCACTGACACATGGATTCAGAGTGAATTTTGACATTTAAATATTGAATATAATTTTGTCTCAAAATCCATTCCGAACTCACGTGTCAATCAGTAACTTTAGGGAGCAAGAATTTGCTGCCCACAGAGGACAGGAGATTCGGTTCCTCTCTCCCTTTACAACACGTGGCACTTGACTACTAATTGATATTCATTGCAGGGAATAAAAATCGTAGTCTAAATGAATTTATATTTTCTTAGATGCTTCGTCTCCATTCTCTGTTTCTTTAGATTGGAATTATTAAGGAATTTTATTGAAATGAAATTCCCTCCACCTACAAAAGAAAAGATGATGTCAACCGAATTGACAAATTTTCTTAATTAAAATAGATGCAATTTCTCAATTTCAATTACTTCTCATTATAAATCTCATTGCAAATCCTAACAATGTATCCGTATTTTTAACCTTTTCATACATGTATTTTTAACCTTTTCATACATGTATTTTTAACCTTTTCATACATGTATTTTTCCGTATATAAATTTGTAAATCTCAAAATCATGAGATTCCAAAGAAAAACAAAATGCATGTAGAAAGAATCTACCAAATAAAATTAAAATTATTACCAAATTTTAAACGTGCCAACAAAAACAGACAAGACCCGCTTCCTTGCGAATCCGAATCCGATACCGATTTCTGTATTTCCATCTCATTTCTTACCGCTTTCCAAAAAAAAATGTTCTCTTTCTTTTCAACGAGTCAACACGTGCCATGTAACAACGCACGTGCTAACATTGGATGAAATAAAACAACGAAGCTTCATGGAAAGAGTCCTGTGTAACAGACTTGGGATCTTCTGTGGCGGAGATTAAACGACACAAATGCTGCTTCAATGACTTGTGGGCATAGTGACAAATCAATTATTCGGGTTCGGTTCGGCGAGGTCAAAAATTCATGATTCGGAAATAATTCGGATATAATTCGAAAATAATTTGGTATTATTCGGATCAGATATCTCAGTTCTGTAAGGGAGCAAAAAACAAAAAAATAAAATTCTGGAAAAAATTCAGGAATAATTCGGGAAAAATTCATAAAATTCGGGAAAAATTCGTAAAATTCGCAAGAATTATTCGGTCAAAGTTCGATCAACTGAATAATTCGGCGTTCGATTCAGCATCACCAAAAAACCAAATAATTTGCGAATTATTCGCGAATCTTGTCACTATGTCAATGACTGGTGGGACCACAAACCTTGACACCGTGTAGTTGTCAAAATGGGTAGGTGTGTGTGAATCCAATCTGAAGCTGGAGGAGTCAAAAACTTAAAATAGATTTTTACTCTAATCTCAACAACAATGAAAAAGAAAGAAAGAAATAAAGAAGATTTGAACTCAAGTTTCCAGGTTTGATTCGTCGGATTGCTCTGTTTTTTTTGGTGCGTAAATCCAAACGGACCACACGAGGCTCTTCAAATTACGAGCCCGCCATTGCGGTTTAAACCTAATTCTGACAGGAAGATAATTTTGGGAGATGATCCGTTTTTAAAAAAAAAAATTATCCAAATTGTGAAACTTTAGAATCTTACAATTTAACATCTCTTTGTGAGATTATCGGGAGCAAAAAAAAATATCAAATCGGATTTACAATCATTAATTAATTAGATACTCGATAAAAAACAATGCTTTAATTTATACTTTTCAATACTCTGACTTGTAATTTCTACTGTTTTAATCTATAATTCTAAGTACTAATCTAATTCATGAAATTTATTTGAATTTTAATCATAAATTTAATATAAATTACAAATCAAACATCCAGAGGGGGACAAAAAAATTTCACGAGGAGCAAAGCGGATCGAAACGTTCCAACCTCCACTAAAACTTAAAAAGTTTCTCTAGCGGTGCTTCTCGATATGAATTTTTTTTTTGCAAATTAGCATAGCAAACTTCATCTGAAGAAAGAATTTGCTTAGCCGTTAAAAAAAATGCGAGCAATGATTGGTTATATTGATTATTTCTATTATGTAATACTATATTATTTTTATTGTTTCTTATTATATTGATTATTTTTTATCTAGAATCCGATTAATTAATGAGTTTGAACCCAATAAGCTATTTTAACTTAATTTGTGTGTCTCTCTAACCGAAATCCTACGTCTGCCCCGACAGTGGCCATTTAAATAAATATTTTTTATTAGCCTCTCTTATTTATACATGTAAATTGTAATATTCCTCTCTTATTTATACATGTAAATTGTAATATTCCTCTCTTATTTTATTTATCTATCAGTCAATAAAATCCATAGATTTTCTTTTCACTTTTTTGTTGGGACAGCTGTCAAATATTTAGTTTTTATAAGTTGGATGCACACCAAAGTTTTTATTATTACTTATTAAGGATACTAATTAACGTTAATCAATTCTTATGTGGGACAAAATCATCCTTACATCAGGGAACCGGTTAAAGAAAATGTGAATAATGTCTCCCCAATTGTAAATCGTTAACCTGCGATCTGACGACTGATAATGATTTTATAGTCCTATTAAAGGAATTCCTGTTGTATATCATGGTGGCATGTATAAAATGTGGGACCTCATGCTCTCATAGTGCCATTATCTATATTTTTAGTCCCAAGATAACTATCAGTAATTAATGGCATTATAATTTATAATTTGGTAGTGAGAGTGTGAGACTAAACTAATTGAAGAATTATTCCAAGTTTCTGGGGTCCATTGAGGGATACCCCATTGGCTGCACCTGGTGTATGGACCACTAATTAAGCTGTACATGCATAATTCTGTTGTTTGGGTCCCATTTGATAATGTTGTCAAACTGCAATTTAAGATGAATTCCATTATCTTTGCTCTATTTACTGTTATGAAAACGGTCTGGTCCGGTCCAGTATGGTTCAAAACTCTTTTGTCTATGAGTTTGCACAGTTTGAATTAGACGGTCCAAATTTGAAGAGGATGGTCCAAACCCGTGCTAAGGACTATGGTCCAGATCCACACGGGTTGGTCCGGTTCGGTTTTTCTTTGATTTAGCATGGTTTAGGCACGATTTAGGCACGGTTTAGCATGGTTTTGACCATGGTTTAGCACGGTCCGGTCCGGGTTTAGTTCGGTTATGGTCCGGTCCGGTTCACGAGTTTAGAACCGCCCGAGTTAGTCCGAATCTAGTGGGAAAAATACGCTAAAACTGTGCTAAGACCCTCTTTATCCTCGGTCTGGATTTGACCACGGTCCGAATTGATTCCACATGTGGTCCGGTCTGGTTCTGAACCGGCCGATTTTTTTCAAAACACTAGCTCTATTTATTGTTTCTACTATTTCTTTCCAATTATTTTGGAGAAGTTTCAAAAGTTACCTCTCTCTTTCTCTCTCTCTCTCTTGGCCAAGTGCCCAAGTGCCCAAGAGCCTTTTATTAAAATCGCCACCTTTCTTCCTAATTAATTACTAGCATGCCTCTACCCTTTTAAACCACGTGACACAACCACCAAATTATTTTTCATGATTTATATTTTCCATCAAGCACTTAATTCAGAAATCTAAAAGAATCTTTCAAGCATTCAAATAAAATCATCGATCTTATACTAAACAGACATTTTCGACCTTTATATTATTCAACAAGAACTTTGGAAAATCTGAAAAAGGTACCAAATTTAAGATACTTTTTTATCTGTTAAAGCAAGATTGCTGTAGGACTGTAGGTACATTATCAACGTATATAAGTAGGATTAATTTTATACAATCACCATATATCATATGTTTGAAAGTATTTAAAAAAACAGCGATCGAATCGGTTGGTCCACTGATCCGATCAGTAAATTACTAACCCGAGATTTTACCAAATTGATGTCTGATTATGTTCTCATAACATTATTTAGTTAGATTATTTTCAGAATTAGCTAAAGGTTTAGGTGCTATGAATAACATAAGGTCTTTTGTTCTACGGCCTCCAAAATCTATCGTATAAACTTTAAATTTCGATCTAAGTAGCTCAGTAAATTAGTTATATAATGAACTTGTAGCATACCAATTTTACTATTTTGAAAAAAAAAATTACTATATTTTATGTTTTATATTAAAGATGACAAAAAATAAGTTAAAAACAAAAAAAAATTGCCAATATTTTAGGTCATTTTTTACCATATTTCATAAAATTATAAAAAAAAATAGTAAAAATTGGTATCTACAAGTTTGTTATATAACCAATTTATTGAGCTACTTACACCGAAGTTTGAAATTTATATGATAAATTTTTGAAACCGTAATATATACGAAAGATCTTGTGCTATCCACAGCACTTAAGCCTTACTCAATGCTTATTATACTTACTTTGATTATAAGCTTATTTAATTAGGAACGCCAGTTTATGCATGCCATCTTTTTAATATAAAATTATAACACCATCGATGGAAGCAACACCGCGTAAAATTAAACATTTCTACGGCTAGCAACATGCATTCTAAAATATATTCCACTGCTTTAGGATGTAATAGAAAAATGACAAAAGCAGCATTTCCTCGCACTACACTATAGAATAGTACCATCTTTTATATATATATATATACTGCATCAAGAGCTTGATGAAACTAAACCTTTGAGACATTGCAAGAGACACCATTCATAGAGAGAGAGAGAGATTAGAAATGGGCAACACATTTAGGTGCTGCCTTGCTTGTATACTTCCCTGCACTGCCTTCGACTTGATTCGAATTGTACACTTAAACGGTCGAGTGGACGAGTATGTCCATTCGATCACGGTTCGTGAAATCTTAGCCGCTAATCCAAACCACGTATTATCATGGCCATGCTCTCAAGGTGGGATTCATCGAATCATGATAGTCTCGCCGGAATCAGACCTCAAGCGAGGGCAAATATATTTTCTGATTCCTGCTTCGACAGTGCCGGAGAAGAAAGGAAAGAAGCACAAGAAAAGGAGCCTCTCAAGATGTGGCTCGGTCGCTTATAATAAGGTGTCAAGTGGTGATAATTACTTAGCCGAGATTATGTCGGAGAATAAGCGAGCCTACCGCCACCGCCGAAGGAGCGTCAGAGGTGCCGTCTGGCGGCCTAATCTCGAGATCATACCTGAGGAAAGCTGAGAGATTGTCACTCCATTATTCTCTTTTTTTTATCTTTAGTTCTTTTTTTGTACATATTTAGGAAGTGTGTGTTTGGGACTGAATGCAGAATTGAACTTGTTTAAATTTAGAAGAACCAAAATTTTGTTGATGGATATCATTACCTCTTGATTGACCTAAGGTTATTCTAAAATGTTTTTGATATAGAGTATAATTAATTAAAGAGAGAATTTTTGGTATACCCATTAAAACATTCTTATCATAATACTTAAAATTTATTTTCTTTTTCATTTTAAATTTGAGAATTGTTGGCATATCCATTCAAAATATTTTATTGTCTATTTTTCTATCCAAAAAAAAATATTACAAAGAGATAGAGTGATGCCAACATAAGTAGCTAGGACAAAACATGTATTTCAACTATTAATAGAACTAAATAATTAATTAAATTTAAAATTTTCAGATTTAGAGAAATAAAAAGTTCGTTCAATTTAAAATGAAAAAATAAGGAATTAAATTATTTGAATATTTTGATCAGAAAATAGATAATTTAGAATGTTTGAATTGGTATATGCCAACATTGATATAATAGTACGTTGAAGCCAAATTTAATGAAACAGTGAATTAGTGATTGATGTCCCTTCAGTCATATATTCACAGTTGAAACAAATATAACAGAAAAGGTTCGAAACAATTTAAAATATCGAACTTAAAAATGTACTTGTAATCTAGTCACAAGATTCATAAATTATTCATGAATAATTTGTTTTTTTGTGATGTCAAACCGAACGCTGAATTATTCAATTAACCAAACTTTGACCGAATTATTCGCGAATTACAATTTTTTTTTCTGAATTTTACGAATTATTCGCGAATTATTTTCAGAACATTTTTTTGGGTTTTTTTTTTTGCTTCTCTAATCCGAATAATTATTTCTAAATTATACCTGAATTATTTTGAAATTACGAACTTAACTTCACCGAACCGAATCCGAATAATTCATTTCTCACTGTACTTGTAATCGTTAGTTTTAAAATGCTCACATGGAGATGTGCGAGTCTGGAATTTTTGTATGATAGTTAGCATGGGGAAAGGAGATAGAATCGGCTCGAGGAGCATGAAAGAAGCCAAATTATATTAAAAATGTAATATAGTTTGTAATGATATGGATTAGGTACTTCAACCAATGCAATTTTGTTTTAGAGTTATAGAAAGTTGTGCTTCCTCTTGTCTTATTTTGATGCAGTCAAAGTTCTATTTGAATCTTATTTACTCAAGCAACTGGTTATTTTATATTATTTTTAAAGAAGAGCTTTTATTAATTTCAACATTTATTTTTTTAAGTATCTTTAATTTGCTGAAATTGAACTTACTAAAGGAATATAAACATCAATGTAGTTTGAAATTCAATTATAATTTTTTTTGTGAATATTTAAAGTCAAGAAACTTGATTCTATTTTTATTGTAAAAAAAAAATGAATGTGAAATTGAATGTAAATGAGATATTTTCTTTAATAAGTTGAAGATGAGTTAATGCTGAGACATGAAACCTAAATCATTATTTGTTTACAAGTAATTTCACGTTAAGGTGTCTTATTTCTTTTATGCCGCATTGTGTCTAGTATTCTTTATCTCTGTTTTAAAGTCCAAATAATCAATCTAAATCAATCAACATGATCTCCATATTAAATGTACTTAGAGACCAAATTATATATATATATATATATTTTTAAATGTTTTATTATTTTTTAGATAGATACAAAATTACTGTTTTTGAATTATCAAAACAATGAATTTTTACCTATCTAAAACTAAGGGTGTCAACGGGTACGGTAAGGGTCGGGTGGAAGTATTTTCATACCCGTATCCGTTACAAATTGTTCTTATCCGTACCCTACCTGTACCCTCTATAAATTATCTTACTCGTACCCTACCCTTACCCGTTATGGTTGTCGGATAACGAAACGGTAGCGGATAAATAACGGGTAATACTAATATAATAATTATTTTTATTATTTATTAAATAAAACATTAAAAATATATACATTCATTTGACACATGCATAGTACTTTATTGAAAAAAAAAATTCTTATCATGCTAAGCGCAAGTAAACTAATTAAAGTACTATTTTCAATTTCTATTAATATATAATATATATAATTTTTCTTTTATAATTATCTGATCGAGTAACCGGTACGAAATAGGCCTTACCCGTACCCGTACCCTTACCCATTTAGATAACGAAAAAAAATTTACTCATACCCGTACCCGATAAGTTTACGAAAAAAAAATCTTACCCGTACCCGTCTTATCGGATACGGTACGGGTCGGATAAACGGATAAAAGGGTGTCATTGACACCCCTATCTAAAACATAGCAAACAAAAATTCCAAAAAATATATATTGTGGTCTTCAAACACATTTTTATACGAAGATCATATTAATCAGTTAGGATCAACCATTGGACCTTAAAAATAAAAATAAAAATATATAAGAAACAATGAAGCATGAAAGATGAGAGACATTTGTACCCTCCTTTCGAACCGAGTCGGACTCAGTTCGAGTTCGATTTGAACCAATTTCGAACCGAACTAGATTTGATTCATTTTCGAATCGAACTCAATCGAGTTATGAGCTACAAACTTTTTATGCACCTCTAATTTGAACCCTCCTTAGTTTAAAATTATAACAATGACTAAGTATCTCTATAGTTAGCTATAGATCAGCCCCGTTTTTAGTAATAGAGAACTACATACCTAGAGTAAACTATGTCGGAAATTAATATTTATAGAAGCATCAAAGCATACAAATTATAAAGAGTTATAGCCATTAGAAGATTGGGAAATGATGAATTGGCGTACATTCCAACAAATCTTTGTGTTCCCTTCAACATATATGGTAATTAAACGCCATCTTATAAACAAAAGTAACAGTCCATTTTCTCATATAATTACAATTGATATTGCTTTACAAGTGTTTGCAACTGCGCTAGTGAAGGCGTTATAACCGTGCAATTTAGTTCTATATTCGAGATAATTGTTATTTAATATTAAGACGTGGAAAATTGAGTAGATTTTCCATGGAAACCATGATCATCATGTCTAGTAAATTATGCAATCCTTTACATTACAGTTATACAAGTAATAGAAAGAAAAATGAAGGGTAAAGAAGTTGATTCTGCAACTCCATCTATGTAGTTTCTACACAGCCTGTCCCAAGTCAGAAAAAAAAAAAAAAAAGAGTTCGTGATAAGCTTGGCGAGCCAGCAGTAAAATAACTGTCTTTTTATGGAAATAAAATTCTCACAAAATAGACAAGAGTAGTACTAGAATGGGTGACTTCTTGAGAAGATTTTGTGTTGCTGATTTCGGTTGAGTTTCATTTTTAATCTACTCTAACTTGTTTGGAAATAAAAGCTTTGAAGAAAGAGAAGAAAGAATGAAAGAAGTTGACTCCGCATAAGAATAAGAAGCCCAATCAATCAAGTGCTTGAACAAATGAAATAAGGGTTTTCATTTTTGTAATTGGACACGCCATCTATGCAAAACACCTCACCTTCTTTCACATCAAATGATCTTTAAATTGAGCATGTTCGCTTATTAGTGAAATGATGAACGAACAAAAAAAAAATTTGGAAAAATAAACTTCTATTTTTATTCAATTTTATTCATTTTTAAAGGTGAAATGGTAAAAAAAAAAAAAGTGAAAAGGTATCAATGAATGTTCTAACTCTATTTCTTAAAAGAAATGTCAATTCTTCTGTTTTATTATCTCCACGGAATAGAGAATTGACTAATGGACGAATAGAGAAGAGATCAACTTGTAAAAAAATATATATATATATTTAATTGCAAAAATTCAAACTCAATACTATTTTTACAATTTACATAATTCCACTCAATTTTATCCATGTCTGGTTAAAATAGAAGCTTTATTCCAATCATTTTTTTTTCTCTCCAACCGAACGGGTTTAACTTGTTCACTCACCAGCTTGGTGATTAAAATTAAAAAAGGAGAAGAAAATCACTTGAAAACGTACCGTAAAAATATAACAGTTTATTATTATTTTAAGTACAGATTTACTCAGAGAGAATATTGTCTTTATGACTGTATCAGATTATAACAGTTTGTTAAAACAAAATCTCAGAGATTTTACCAGTGTACTTGGTGATAAGCAATGATGGCATGATGCTTTGGGTTCAGATCCAGTACTGGACTCTACCCAGTAAAGTGAGATTTGCATTGTCTGTTTTATTCTAGCACGGATTTTCAAGCTGATTTGTATAATCTAATAGGTACTAAAATAATTTTGACAAGGTTGAATATTATTCTTTTCAATGGCGATATGATAAAGGTGAAATCAGAGCGGATAATAATAAAATTATATCTATATATTTTTTTTCAGATACGAATACGGAAGGAATATCAAATCGATACGAATCCGGATACAGATCGGATGAGATATTTATTAAAATAATATAAAAATTATTAAAATATATTAAAATTTATAATATTTATCTAATTATAATGGTGAATAACATAATATTTTCAAAATATATATTATATATCTACTATTCGGATACGGATAATTGAAACATAAAACCATATCAGTATCCATATCCACATAGATATTCGGATATTCGGATATCGGATATCCACATCTAATTTTTCAAATACGGATCGAATACGAATCAGATATTACCCATACCGTTTTCACCCCTAGATTTATAGCATATTCCTGAAAATCATATAGGCTGCACCATGGTGCTTAGCTGATAAGCTTAGAGCCCAATTGGAGGCCCACAAAATTTCTCATGGAGGCCACAGGTTATTGAATTTATATGAAATCATTTTATGAAATTTTTTTTTTTCTGTTTTGCAACTATAATTATTTTATTTAAAAAATCATATTTTAAAGAAGCATAAGGAAGTAAACGTTCTATGTTTTGCTTTTTCTTCTTTGTCTTCAATTATATAACGAACAAAGCGGATTCAAACTCAACAGTGAGGTACCTTACCCCATTAGGTCATATGAATTCGGTTAATATGACTTCAATACATCCTCTAAATTTTAGTTTTCATTCGGTCCATCCGAACTACTCTAACATGAATATTAAAGGGACCCAGTGCAGTCCACTACAGACGAATTAGTCTGAATTAGAGTTGCTCACGAGCCGAGTTGAGTCCGAATTACTAATTCAGTTTTAAGTCAGAAATTCTAATTTGGATTCAACTCGAGTTGATTTGTGACTCATAGATAGTACATAGTTTGTAAAATTTAAAAATTATCAAAACAAAGTCTAACAAAATAAATAATACATAGTTTATTAAAATTGTACATAATTTAAAACTTTACATAATGAAATAATGACAAATACATAATTAACTATTACAAAGTCTAACAAAACATTACATAATTTACTAAGTCAATAAGTCAACCGAGTTGGGGTCAACTTGGATTCAACTTATGAGACAACCAAGTCAATTTCAACTCGAGTTGTTGACGAGTTGAATCTAAATTGATTCCGAACGAATTATAAGTCATGAGTTTTTTTGTGCACCACTAAATTTCTGACCAGCCTTTCCAGATCAAAACTCAAAAATTGAGTTACTTTGGGGGATACTTTAGGCCGCGGGATGCTGCGATTCTTAGCCCATAAACAGTAACCTACTATCTCTGCTTTTTCAAATCCAACTGTTGAATTGTTTCGAGATTTGTGCAAGGAAAAATCAGCTGCTTTGAGATACGTGCACAAAATTATTGGATGGTCAGATTTGAAAGAGCAAAAATTTTAGAGTTACTGTTCACCCTTTTAGAATCGCAGCAGATGTGAATCCGCAGCTGATAGTCTTAGTCTCTTAGATCCCAATATGGGGCCCACAAAATCTCTCATCTCATGGAGGCGACAGGTTAATGAATTTTTGTGAATTCATTATATGAAATGTATTTTATCTATATTTTGCAATTATATCTTTTATTTTAATTTTAGAACCAAAAAGTCCTATTTTAAAAAAATAAAAGGAAGCAAACGTTCCATCTTTTGCGCAAAACCTGGGAAGGAACCCAGACTAATGATTTTCCCTCTATAACTGAGATTTTAAAGTCGTTCAGCAAATACATGAAATAGTGAAAAAATAAAAAATAAAAGAGACTTCTATTTCATGTTATTCTAATTATGTTTAGCACGTTTAGAATACTGAAAGAGTGGAATTGAGTCAATTCCCACATGTGAAAAAGTCACTCTTCTCCAATTTCACCTCTACTATAGAATAGTGGAATGGAACATAGAGGAGCTAAAGTGCAAAAGGGAAGGATTTGAGTACGTGTTTTCATCCCAATTCCACTTTTTCACTTTTTCACTTTTTCTCTATTCCATTCAATTCTATTCACGTTCGGCTACTATTTCGTCACAATTTATAATTCTTCCGCTATTTTGTGCCGAACAAACCCTCTATGGTTTGGGACAAAATTCTAAGTTAGACTAAAATCAACTGTGTGTGAAATATATGAAGGTCGAGTAATACTCATCAAGTTCTTTTTGTGAACTCAACTATAAAACCTATCAGATTGACTTCAAATGATGAATCTAAACCGTTGAAATTCTTCTATCTTACGTGTGATGCGTCTACATGTAAAAATTTTAAATTTTTGAATTAATTTAGTGCAACGTCAAGCAATCAAAATTAGAAGGATTATAAATTAATTTTAATACATTCATTGTTTTGAATATTTTTTTACCAGTTGACTCTATACAAAATTAATTTAAAAATTATGCATGTAGACACATCACTCGTAAGGTACAAAGATTTCAACATATTGAATTCGTCGTTTGATATCAATTCGATATATTTTTAGAGTTGAGTTCACAAAAGAACTTGGTAAACTTAGGAACACCCTAGTTTTACTCATGAAGGTTCCCATTTTGATGAAATTTGACAACCCGATTATCTGTTCTGTGGGTTACCAGTCTTCATTTTATTTTTTAAATTCTTTTCTTTCCTTAACTAGTAAATGTGACAGTACCTATTATAACTTTTTCAATAAATATATTATAACTTTTTAATAAGATTGCTTTGCATGGTTGTTAAAAGTAAAAAAAATTGTATATTGTCTTAGAAATTTTTAGTTAAAAAGAACACTCAGCACAATGGTCAACAAGAGACCAAATGAAGTTGTCAGAAATCGTACAATGAAAAATCTTCATTTCACAAGCTTTACATGAATATGGACTAATAATTAAGCATGAAAAATGAATGATGAAAATATATATCATACTGAGATGAAATATGTGTGTCTATATATAAGACATGTAAATTGTGCATTTATATTTAGTCAAACATGTTAGAAATACAACTAAGTTTATTATTGAATTTTCTGTCAAAATCAATATTTTTATAATTCTAAGTCAATAAAGGATATTCATTTGCTCGAGAGTTAAGAGTTGAGATATTTGAGAAAACTAAATATTTTTTAACATTATAGACATGCTTAGGGGTGTTCATCGATTCGGTTCAGTTAAAACCGAAATAAAATAGACAAATCAAAATTTTATTCGATATTCAAAAATAGACCGAACTGACCAAATTAAACTCATCAACCGATTAAAACCTAACCAAAGTAAATTTCGGTTTATTCGGTTAAACCGAACAAACCGAAGTATTTTGATAAAAGACTCATTTGCAAGTTTCATTAAGTCATTGTCAGATTCTTTTTCTTGTATTTTCAATCCCTTTTTTTTACTCCTTTTCGACTACCCTTTGTTCCCTTTCTCGTTACCGTTCACTGGAGTTGTTTAGTTTCAATCATATTACATTCATGAACCCAATATGTGTCATATACTCATATTAAAACACGGTATCTGATATTTACAAGAACTAATTTGTTTCCGGCAACAAATAATCAACATAACAACAACCCCCTTTTAATTGATAAAACAATAATCTATACCCTGAACAAGGTAGATCTAGGTAAAGAAAGGGTTCATCATGAAGAAGTGACAAAATAAAAACCGGTACCAAGTGAAAGGTACTGGTCTAAAACAGAAAGAGGAATCAGAATAAATAAGCATAGGTCAGATGTAATATGCTCAGGATATAAATGAACACAGTCAATCTCAAAGTCTCAATCCAAACTAACAATTACTGGTATCGATAATGCACATTTATATATTTTGCTAAATTTACACTTCAAGAAACATACTTGCATCTTAGATTTTATTTTATTTTATCATAAACTTATTTTAATGCTTAAAGCTGATTTCATAACTTCTTCTCGTGAAGTTTATTTTTTATCACAGTTTGGGAAATAGTATACACCTTAGTTTTGAGTTGTACATCATCTAAATCAAGGAAAGCAAGAATTAGTGAGTTGAAAAAATAATGGAATGAGAATCAGTCTCTGGTATCAGTGGAAATGCAAAAAGAAAAAAATAAAAAATAAATAACCAATATCAGCTAAGCATAATAATACCACATTATCATGATACAAATTCAGTAATGGATATACTTTAACACCAGTACGTCTTAATTCTTGATTAAAAAAAATATATACACTTTAGAAAACTATTATGTTGTCGCATTCTCAACATAATGATTGAACCAAATATGACAAAGGAGACATATTTAAAACCCAAAGGCGATACAAAAATACACAGGAAATTAGATCAACGAAAATTGTCAAGGAACTCTTCTCAGCCAATGTTTTACCATCAGGGATGGTGGTGTTCCGGCCATCTTAGTGGTCGCCTACCAACAACGAAATTGAACTGTGCCTGTGCTGTGAATCGCAAAATCGTGCGAGAGGAGCTTCGCGATTTGACGGTTGAGTAGGGTGAAGCGACAGCAACAGGTTTGGTGATTTGACCCGGATGAGGGAGTAGGTTCGGCGATTTGAGCGGGAAAGAGAGGGTGGGAAAGTGGGTGAGAAGATGCAATAACACAAAGAGGGGGACTGGAGACTGGGGAGTGAATCGATTGATAGGGACGGGACTTCGCGAGGCTAGGGTTACGTAACTTCGGTCGGCTCGGTTAACATGATTTTCAGAATTTATAAACCGAACAATATTAGAAAAACCGAATAACTTCAAAATTTGAACCGAACCGGATCAATTAAACTGAAAAACCAAACCATTTAAACCAAACTTTTCCGGTTCGGTTAAAAACCAAGTAAACCGGACCCAATGAACACCCCTAGACATGATTAATTATTCTCCCTATTCATATTCGGCCCAGTTCGGAATTCAAATGAATAGATAATGTTAATAATCAGTCCGAAATAAAATTCTCCATGCTCATGTTCAACCTGTTCAATATTATCCAAAACTGAGCTCGTTCAGCATGGGGCCATGTTCATATAAGACCTGTTTCAGCAGACCGGGCTGAAAAAAGAACAACCAAACGGGTCAACTTAATATAATAATCGGACAACCAACAGGATTTGGATCCAATTAATGGAAAAGAGTGGAAAAAACGAAATACGAAAATTAATTTGAAATTTTAATTTTTTTTGTATGTAGACGCATCACTCATAAGATAGAAGAATTTATACAATTTGAATTCATCGTTTGAAACCAATTTGATAAAGTTTTTAGTTGAGTTCACAAAAACATTTGGTGAACTTAAGCACACCCTAATTTTACTTATATTTTGTGTATTGTTTTCATGTGGCCATGTGGAGAATAGTTGCAATCATTTTGATAAAATTATGTATATAGAATAATTATGTTTACTTATCCCACTTTCAAATACAACCAATAAATGTTTCACAGAAACTTTTTTTCTTAAACAGAAATTTAAAACTATTACCAATAGTATCAAGTTAGCTTAGTTGTGTATTTGTTGTACCGCATTTCTCACCATATCTCATTCCGAAATTTTTATTAATAGAAAAATAAATAAAAAATATTGGCAATGGGAGGTTTTACGGGGAATTTGAAAAGTAGAAAAAATGTGATAGTGTGGACGTTATAGACCACAACGTCCTAATTAGCGAAATTAGATTGCCGCTAATTAACAAAACAGTGGAAAAAAAAAACTGAAATGTTGTACCTGGACATTTCGTCTATAACGGACAGACTTTTTTTTTAACATTGTTTCGCTAATCAAATTTCTCTAATCAGGACGTTATAGACCATCATGTTTTTCCTACTTTTCAAATTTTCTACAAAACCTTCTTCATTACCAATATTTATTTATTTATTTTTCTATTAATAAAAATTTCCGTATAAATTACATGATATGTATGTACCACATTTTATAAACTATTGCTGAAACAAAGCGAGGCCATCTCCTAGTGGGTGCCTAAAATATGAGCTGAAGTCCTTGAGGCCCGCAAAATTTGACATGATGCTTGTGCTGGCTAGTTGTGCATCTAAATGGGCCAGCCACACTACAGAGATTTCATAGAAGGTTTTGGTCCGTTTCATTTATTTTACAAAACAAAAATGACAGTTTCTGTCAAACGTTCAAAATATATGACCATATCACAATTTTATTCAAACAGTAACTGCGAGGCATTTGGAATTCACATCCTATCTTTTATTGCACAAGAGAATCTTTTACATCTATTGAATCTGGACCATTCATTTTAACTTGGCACGAATCTCAAAGCCCAATAATACTAATGCCCCCCCCAATCTCAAACCGTAAAGTGAGGAGCATCCTCTGTAGTAATAGAGAGGATACGGATCCAGGCATTTGACCTTAAGCTGGTAAAAATAGCCAGCCAAAAACCCACTATAGGCACTAATCATTTATTAAAAGTAAAGCTCATAGCGATAGAGTTTTAAACTAAAGAATAATAATTTCCAAACCAAAATTTTAAAATTACTTGAACAGTTGAACAATCAAAAGAGAACATGAAAAATTAGGCTTGGATCCAATGTCAAATATTTCTATATTTTACATGGCCTTATAATCGTTCACCTTATTTTCCAACATAATACATAAGGATATTTTGATCTTTTAAATATAATAACAGCACATTTATACCACATTCAATATTGTATATTCAACAATACTTCGCCTAATTACTATACCTTACTTTACTATACTATGAAACATCAACACTTTGAAATTAAATTAAGTTGTTTAAAGCTTAAATTGAATTAAGTAATATAACTTGTACTCTTAACTCTACTCTAATTTTACTTGTAAAACAGGAGACATTGTAATCTTGTACTGAAACATTTATGCTTGTATGTTTTTCCTTTAGAAATAAAAGATAAAAAATTAATCATTAATCAAAATTAAATCTCATAGCAGCAGAGTATATAAACCAAAGAATAATATTTTCCAAAACAAACTGCTCAAATTACTTGAATAGTTGAACACTTGAACAAATGAATATCTATTACAAGATGCTGAACTATTTTGTAAATGACTCTCAATTCTATTATAAACATTTCCAAATAATTGCCTTCTGAATCCATGAGAGCATTCCGATAACTATGTTTATGCTACACATTTCACCTCAAATTCTAACAAAATTTAAAAAAAATGCCTCTAACACCTATTGCAAAAGTAAATTAAACCAATAGTAAGAAAAAAGAATAAATTGAAATCTATTAGAACCTCAATTACCAGCATCATATCACCACCACTGATGAACAAGAACACCCCTCTGCCGAAGCGATTGAAACAAATCCAAGCATTGGCCATAAGTATTTTTATACTTTGGTGACCGAACACCTTTACAACACCTCTGCCATCTGTTATAATGGCACTCTAAAAACAACTCATCAATTAAACAAATTGCACCGGTCTCAAACAGTCGCGGTATCAGGTCAAACTCTGTTCCCTCCACATCCATTTTCATAACTACGTAGTCTTTCTCTGAAAATGACTGTTTTACCCAATTAGCAAAATCAAAACCGTTAATTGTGCGCACCTCACTGTGAGTAGACCCGCTAGCGGGTCGAATCCGACCCATACCACCTCCACCTTTCTCATCCTCCTTCTGGTCATGATCCCGGTTTATCTCAAAAGATAAAGTCTCATTTCTTACCCATGCAGCGTATGGCAGTAGAGTGATACCTTTCTTGGATTTGTACTCATCATAGAATGAATGATCTGCCTCTATTGCATAAATTTCAAATGTATGGTTTTGTTTCGGGTACTGCTTCCTGAACCAGCTACCAATGCTGGAACCATAGCTACGAGCACCAACATCTATGTACACATATCGGCGCTTGAAACTTATGTCAGCTAGAGAAGGGAGGTACGTGATGTTCTTTGCATTTCGTTTGAGCGTAATCCAGGGTTTTAATGGCTCTTCTCCAATAAGAGGTTCAGCTGATTCTATTATCTGCATTTTCTGCTGCTGATTCGAGCAATTATTTACTGAAATGCCGTCAGAGGAAGAATCCAGATTCTCTGAATCCTTCTCATGGAGGCTAAGAATGTTGCTATTGTCTAATTCTAACTGTATCTTCTGTATAACGATCTCTCTTAGAGTGATCGATGAATCTGTGCCTTTGATCTTTCGGGATTTGATCAGATCATGGCCAGGAAAGAGAACTTGAAGAGAGGTGAGACTGTACAGATCCTGTGCTGATGTAGTGTGTATGATGACAAACCCCTTGGGCTTTACGACTCGCGCAATCTCGGACGCCAGATCTGCCGGCCGCTTAGATCTGTCTAGTGCACGACCAGCAAACACAAAATCAAACTCACCTTCAGAAAAGGGAAGGTTGAAGGGATTTCCCTGACGAACCAGAGGCAAGGATTTCTTCTTTGCAACACCTATAGCATCTGACACACCGATTTCTTTCAACGCCAGTACTTCATAGCCAATCGGCGTGTCGACACAGAGAGAATGAGAGGATGGAGAAAGATAGCCATCAGACCTCAATCTATTGAAGACAGAAGAGTAGTACTCAACAGATCGGCGCCACTCGCGGCTGGTCCAGAGGGCGCGGAGCGAGGGGGGAGCGGCAGTGGTGACTCCGCCATCATGGACGCGGACAAAGGCAGCTGTTCTGGCCGTAGTGGTCGCGCCGGAGCCAGAGATAGTGAGAGATTCTTCTTCTGGAGACGAGAAGAGACAGAAATCGCCGGAGCCACACCCAGCTCCCCCTAGCACCACCACCACATAAGCGAATCTCAAAGCCAACGCCACCACGCCAAAAAGGAGAATTCTCACGAACAGATTTCGGCATGTGCGGGGTTTCAAAGGCGGATCCATTGATGGAAAGAATCAGTAAAGAAAGCAAATTGGCAGCCTTTATTGGTAAATTGGAGTTTAGAAGGGGGAAAGGGACTAACGAGAGCAGAAACGAGCGGAGGTATGGTTAGCGCCGATGAGAGATCGAGAGAGGGGCAAGGTGTGAAAATAGAAAGGCTTCGAAGGGGCGAAATAGGAAACCATCGGAACACGCCGGTTTAGTCAGGTGGTGAGAATTGGAAAGAGCATCTCTATCTTCTCGCTCTCGCTCTCGCTTTCGCTTTCGCTCCTCTATCCATCCTTTGCATGGTAATAGGTTTCTTTCTCGTTTCTTCTTTCCTCCCGTCTTTTGTTCGTTCTTTAATTTCGCTGTACAGCTGACCAGTGGACCCGTGCCCCGGGGTCATGTTTGGCTACAAATGGTACCAGGAGACAAAATGATCGACGCGTAAAGTTCAAGAAATTAAATCTATCCTCAGTCGATTTTTCTACGATTACTTACGGAAACTGTACACTGTTGCTCAATTTGAAACACTCATACTACTTATCTTAACAAAATAAAAAAAATAAAAAAATGTAAAATGATTGTGAAAAATATAATGCAAAAAATTTGACAAAACTGAATACAAAATAATGTGAAGCACATTAGTGAAAGAAAGCTGGAAAGAGAAAGTAGAAATCGGAGGTACGATAGACATGAGAGTAGTTAAGTAATTAATTTCAGTATAAGTCCACGGTATTAATAGGTAGGGATCACGCATTCACGCCTCCTGACAATTATTATTTTTTCTTTTATTTCCTCTTTTGAATTCAGAGTAGGTCCGACAGGTGTAATGACCATTCGATCTGCATCAAGATCCGTTCATGTCCTTTCCATTTCCGAGCGCACATATCTTAATGTTAATCGTACGGTGTTAGAGCTAATTGGACCTAAAAGTAGGTCCGATGCCCATCTGACTACTCCTTTCTCTTTCTTTTTTGTTAATGGCCGGAGGCAGCGGCGTAACCACGTCACTATTATTTATTCGAGTACAGTAGGTCAAAGAACACTCCTTTCCAGGCACTCATAAAAGAATAGAAAGAACTTTTTAACGAATAAACAATGCTTCAAGGAAATAATCTGAACCGCATATCTCTCGATCAGCATCGAGATGCTTTCTCTTATCCCGTGATTTTAGCTTCTCGAGGAATTCAACCGTTATTTGGTCACGAGCGAAAGTTCTGGAGAATGGGCCGAATGGCAGTTCCTGTAAATTAATGGAAATTGAGAGGTTCCATTTGTTGGCGGTTACCAATAGGAAAGGACATGATCCACATGGAGATACAGTGACAGAAATTAGTTGGCCAGCTCAGAAGGAATATAGATTTTACGTAAAGAATCATGGTATGATACATCGTGTTGCGTTCAACTGACAAGAAGTAATGCTCATCCAAAAGCTAGATTAGCCAGCCTAGCATTTCTTTATTATTATTTTTTAGCAAAATAGGATAATCTAGTTTAATTCGGTTGGAAGGAAACTAGAAAAAGAACAACAGCGTGGCAAGGGATGGAGCACGAGCTGCCCGACCTGGCGCACTTCCCATCGAGTCCGTATCCTCTGAGATATCTCAATTTTTGTGTGACCTACGTGTCTGGTTCCTATTCGAGGAAGCGTAGGGGGGCCATATTATATGAGCTTTGAGATTCGTGTAGAACGTATTTGACCGATTGAGATATTCCAAAAGTCACGCAAAGTTTGAGATACCTCAGAGGGTGCGAATTCCTTCCAATCTTCCCCACGCCACTGGCCAGTCCCTGTTTCACGATCAAATGTTACCCCACCAAAAAGTTATTTTACCATTAATAAATTCGGCAAATGAAAAGGAGTATCAGTATCACCGTTAAATAAATCGGATTTAAAGCCGACTTGCTCCCTGTGCCCTGTGGGACCACCCTATATAAATCCACTACAGGTTCTAAGAACCTGACAGTATCAAATTTTTTTTGGTTGATTGTTTGATCTAGTGAAAATTAAAATATATAAACAAGGTTTGATTCTTCAAGGTTTCTAATTATGCCACATTAAAATATATATAAAAAATTGGGAGTTGATATCTAATATTGATGGTGCCAACTTATCGGCGAACCTTTGGAATTGAATATTTTTCTCATAGAAATATACAATTATATTAATTATATCTTAGTACAAGTGCAAGAATACTTTACAAAAATGCAAATTTACATTGAAACTTTCTCACATACAAATATACAATTATATTATTTATATATTTATACAAGTACAATAATACTTTACAAGAGAACAAATTATCATAAAATATTTAAAAAGCAAGTTATTAAATAAATCTTGATCTCTAATTAAAATAATATAATAATTTAACAAATTTCAACAAACTCTCAAACTATCATTATTCATTTTTAATCAATTTAATTTAATAAGTCAATATATACTAATAATAGAAAGCTGGTTAGCACCACTACTAGTTAAAATAATGATAAGTTTCAAATACTATTTTATGTGTTAGCTATTGTGATTATGATAATCCTGACCATTTACAAACTTTATTTCATAATAAATTTAAAAATATATATATGTAAAACGAAAATTTGCAATGAATATTTGAGCTAAACTTTATAAACTTTAGGTTATTTCATTGCTTTGTGAAAATACACTGTTGGTATAATATCCTACTTAATTTAATAGTAAATACGATTTATATCTTCGTGATCGAGTAGTGTTTGAAGGCTACGAGTGTTGACTTTAGCTTAGACATCCAGAAAACAATTTCATGCATGGTTGTGTATTTATGATAATCCTCCAATACCTCACTATTAATTTGAATTTGTTTTGATTGTATTTAACATGGTAAGCCCTAAATAATTTTGATGGTAAAACATCTTCATCACAATAATTACAATAAGTTTTTAAATAATTTTGATCATTTTTTAGAAACTAATAAAGCTCTAAAGTTTTTAAATTTTTACATCCTTAAAATTAATTTTAGAGCTTTTATTAAGCCGTGTTAGCAATAATTAAAAATAATAATAATTTGAGCCAACTATTTAACCAGCGTGGAGTTTATAAAAAGTTTTTAGTAAGAAATATTCATGCATAGTTTCTAAATAATAAATTCTCCCACGAATCAAAATAGAAATTGTCACCTCAAATTATAAACTTTAATAAGACTAAGTATATCCTATAAATTGAAAGTTTGTAATTTTATTTATTAAATTTTATAATTTTAGTATGCATTAATATTTTTAATTCACGTTATAAAAAAGAAAATTACATTATTGATATTTCAGCCATTGCAATCGCAATTTTCTAATAGTCTTTGGATTTAAATTTTCAAGTCCGACTTCTCCTGTGATTGGACTAAAAAATTGAGATCGAATATGTTGAATAAGTTATTGTTGTGTAATTTTATATTATAAAAGAAGGAAAAATGATATAAATATTTATTAGAATTATATAATATAAAGGACAAAATTATTAATTGAAAAATTGAGAATAGAAATGTTGGATAAGTCATTGTAGTGTAATTTTATTTTATAAAAAAATGTTAGAAGGTATAAGTTTTTATTAAAATTACATCGAGAATATAGTGAATGAAAACAATATAAAAAATATTGTTATTTTGTAAAAGTATAAGTTTTTATAAAAAATTGTTAATTTTAAATTTATAGCCACCCCTAATTACTAATCATTTCTCTCCTGAATGAAAACAATATAAAACATTTTACCTACTAGTATTGACAAAGAAAAATCATTAATTACAATATGAAAAAAAAATGAAAAGATTACAACAACAACAAAAAAATGAGTCCGGCTAGTATAACATCAGTGTCATTTTAGCCTATATAACACCAACTCTAAAATCTATCGAAACGACTTCCAATGGTGAATCCAAACCGTTCAAACCGATTTACTTCATTAGTTGTGCGTTACATGCAAATTTTATAATTTTTCGAATTTATTTAGTATCAAGTCAAGTGGTCAAATTTGTGAGTTTTTAAGTTAATTTTAATGCATTCATTTTTCAACATTTTTGACCGTTTAATTTGATACTAAAATAATTCGAAAATATTAAAAAAATGCATGTAAATGCATCACTCATAAAGTAAATCGGTTTGAACGGTTCGGATTAGTCATTTGAACTATATTCAATCAATTTTAAAATTGGTGTCATATGACACCGATGTCATACTAGCCGGACTCCAAAAAAATACTAGTGGCCAATATACTAACAAAATAAGTGAACTTGATTGCATTAATTATCAGTGTTGTAGAAAACAGTTTAAACAGTTGACCTATTTCTTTTTTAGTTTTAGGCGCCTAGGCAGTGATCAAATAGTCACGAATAAACTTGTCAGAGAGCTGTTTGTGAATGAAACTAACTAATTTACTGATTAATCAGATTAATCATCTATTTTATGTTTAAACGGCCCGAGTAACCGTCTATTTTCCGTTTATACGCTGATTAGTCATCCACTATTATTATTATTTTTTTTATGCATTTATCAGTCATATGTACTATACTTTGTCTTATCTGAACTTTTTTTCAAATGATATTATTTCATGCACATAACTTTAAATTATGAGTTACATTAATCATTTAATCATTTTTAATGAATTATGAATATGTGCACATAACTTTAATGAAAATACAAAATTGTCTGCAAAATTTTAATTAATCGGTCACATACTAGTTTATCGCTTGGCAGTACTCTGTTTGTCCGACGAGCGTGTAATTTTATACTACAACGCAATTAATTATCATTGTAAGGAGATCAATTTTGAACCTACTAATTGAGATAAGATTTTTGTTATCAATAAAGTCCTTTTTTTTATTTGTATTGAAAGCAACAAATCAAAACCATTTTGATTTGCAGTTTTACATACATATATATATATATATAGGTAAAATTTTACTATATTTGAACCTTTTTTAGGCGTCAAGAGATTCTAATTGACAGCCTTTTGATCAAAACAATGCATTTATTTATTTATGAATTTAATGTGTGTCAGTGTGTGATTGATACATGCCTTTCAGTTTTATAATTTTCATCAGGAAGTCCATTGCTTCATTTTTAATAAGTCATATCACATTTATAATTAAAATAATTGCTTAAATTAAAAAAATAAAAAATACAACATATTGTGATCTCAAATAAAAAATTACACTTATTAACTAGTTTGAATAAATTTTCCAATGAGTTATTATAATAAAAACAAACAATCTAGAGATACTAATATTAGAAAGGTAATTTGCGCTGCGTCCCCTTGAAAACCTCTATGTATTTCAAATTCTGCAACATGAATAGTGTCCATCTAAAAACTTTAATGAAAATTGATTTTAAATTTTTAGTAATTTATTAAAAATATATAATTAAAATTCAAGATACGTTTTTGTACCTTCGTTGTTTTCACTACATTGTTTTTTGCACTGATGAAATAACACGCTGTCTAATTATAATTTATTTGTTCAATAATATCGAATATGAATGACACCTTGGTGCTGGATCCACTATTTTGAAAATATATACGATAGTTGAACATAATTTTATCCCTTCGAAATTATATGTTGGAATTCTTTTAGTAATTCTCCAATATCTCAGTGTTAATTATCGATTGAAATTTGCTATTCATATCTCAGTTCAAATCATGAAAAAATGAAAATAAAAATCTTTGATGAAAATGTGGCAGCAATGTCAAGTATGGCATGATTAAATAGATATGCTTACCCTTCTTTCTTTGCATGAATTTTAGCGCGAATAAAGACTGCTATATGTGCCAATTTTGAATGAATCGCCTCACATAATTGTTGCTAATAAGTAATAACTAACTTAACAGTAAATTGTATTGGGATTTTCTCTGGCTGTCGTACTTTTTGAAGAGGTACTTAATAATTTCTGACTGCTCGACCATTTCTGGTAAAGCATTCAATTTAGGATCCGAATCTGTTGTAATTCCAGACCAGTAAATAGTGATTCTGAAAATTTTGTAATTCAAATCTAGTTGTTGAATTATTTCGAGAAGCATGCATGAAAAAGACAGCTGTTTTGAGATGCGTTCTAAAAAAATTCGACAGTAGGATTCGAGATTACAGGAATTTCATGTTAAGGATACGGATATGGTTTTACCACTATCCGATCCATTTGCACCCCTACTGCCATTAGATTCGGACATGGATGGATGGTAAGTGCATTTTTCATTCCAGCAACTATAATAAGTTTCTAAATAATTGTTAACTACTTTTTAGAAAATAAAACCTTTAAAGTTTTTAAATTTTCACATTTTTGAAATTAATTTAAAAGTTTCTATTAAGCCGCGTCAGCAATAAACTAAAAAAGAGAAATAATTTGAGCTAAATATTTAGCCAGTGTAGAGTTTATAAAAAAATTCTTAATAAAAACATTCATGTATAGTTTCTCATCTCTAAAATCAAAATAGGAATTGCCACTTCAAATTAGAAACTTTAATAATATCAGAGATGGAAATGCTCTAAGGTGATAAAAATGGACTAAGTATCTCCTATGAATTGAAAGTTTGTAATTTTGCATTAATATTTTTAGTTCACCTTATAAAATAAAATTACATTATAATTGATATTTCTCTTTTTTCATCAGGAAGTCCATTGCTTCATTTTTAATCAGTCATATCACATTTATACGGGCAGGAGTATTAAAATGCCTACAGTAATACAAATAATTGCTTAAATTAAAAAATATAAAAAATACAACATATTTTGATCTCAAATAAAAAAATTACAATTATTAACTAGTTTGAATAAAATTTCCAATGAGCTATTATAATAAAAACAAACAAATTAGCTGATGCTAATATTAGAACGATGATTTGCACTGCCTCTATTTTGAAAACCTCTGTGTTTCAAATTCTGCAACATTAATAGTGTCCATCTAAAAACTTCATGAAAATTGATTTTAAATTTTTAGTAATTCACTAAAAATATATAATTAAAATTCAAGATACCTTTTTGTACCTTCAATTTTTTCACTGCATTGTTGTTTACACTGATGGAATAACACGTTGTGTAATTATGATTTATTTGTTCAATAATAGCGGATATAAATGACACCTTGGTGTTCGTTCACCTTTTTCAAAATATATACGATATTTGAACATAATTTTATCCCTTCGAAATTATATGTTTGAATTCTTTTAGTAATTCTCCAATACCTCAGTGTTAAGAGAGCAGCTTGGGTCTGATGCCCATCGGTACTCAAATTTGGGTCTGATGGACTCCATAACGTCCCGATCCACTTTAAAATCTGTGTGCACGAATATTAAAACAAATATGTATGGATATTAAAGCTAGGCACGCAGATCTTAGAGAGGATCGGACAGTTATGGAGTCCATCAAACTCAGTTTGAGTCCGACGAGCATCGGACCCAAACTGCTCTCCAGTGTTAATTATTGACTGAAATTAGCAATTCATATCGCAGTTCAAATTATGAAAAAAAAAAATCTTTGATGAAAATGTGGCAGCAATGCCAAGTATGGCATGATTAAATAGATATGCTTAGGCTTCTTGCTTCTTGCTTTGCATGAACTTTAGCGTGAATAAAGATTGCTATATATGCCAATTTTGAATGAATCGCCTCACATAATTGTTGCTAATAACGAACTTAACAGTAAATTGTTTTGGGATTTTCTCTGGCTGTCGTACTTTTTGAAGAGGTACTGAATAATTTCTGACTGCTCGACCATTTCTGGTAAAACATTCAATTTAGGATCTGAATATGTTGTAATTTGAGACCAGTAAACAGTAATTCTGAAATTTCTGCAATTCAAATCTAGTTGTCGAATTATTTCGAGAAGCTTGCATGAAAAAGATAGTTATTTTGAGATGCGTTCTAAAAAAATTCGACGGTTAGATTCGAGATTACATGATTTCATGTTACTGTTCACTGGATTCAGAATTGCAGCAGATTTATTTTTTTTCAATTTAAATTTAAGGGGGAATTTCATGTATACCCCTCAAAAACTTCAAAATTACATATTTCCCACTCTAAATTTTAAAATTACATATTTCCCCCTCTAAACTTCAAAAACTCACATATTTACCCATTTTATTATATTTTATATTAAAACACATTCTAAATTCATAAAATACCCATTTTATCCTTTATTAAAAATCATAAAACATCCATCTGACTCCAATTTGAATCTAAAAGGTTTCTCTAATGTCCGAATTGCATTAAGATCTATGTGTGCTACGTCAGCATGAATCTTGAAGCGAGCACGCACGAATATTGAAGCAACATGCACAGATATTGATGCAATGCATGCATATCAAAACTGCTTTAAGATACGTGCGCACTACATCAGCACGAATCTTGAAGCGGACACGAACATATCTTATTGCGATGCGAACAAACTGGACGGTAGAGGAACCCTTCAGATTTAAATTTCAATTCGATGGGACGTTTTATACTTTTATTAAAGGGTAAAATGGGTATTTTATTAATTTAGAATGTGTTTTAATATAAAATATAATAAAATGGGTAAATATGTGAATTTTTGAAGTTTAGAGGGGGAAATATGTAATTTTAAAATTTAGAGGGGGAAATACGTAATTTTGAAGGTTTTGAAGGGTATACGTGAAATTCCCCCTAAATTTAAATCCAAGGTCCGGCATGTCTCAGCTAAGACACGGTGCAACAAAATTTTGTGGACATGCAACAAATAACATGACATAGAAAATATGAAAAAAGGACGATCAATTAAGCAGTTACGAAACACAATATTGCTTAAGGAGTTAAGGATGACTTAACTACCCTCATAAATTAGAA
Source organism: Carex arenaria (assembly GCA_964058825.1). Classification (NCBI taxonomy): domain Eukaryota; kingdom Viridiplantae; phylum Streptophyta; class Magnoliopsida; order Poales; family Cyperaceae; genus Carex; species Carex arenaria. The sequence goes on from CAXKVW010000693.1 coordinate 451,923, forward strand.
ATTAACACTTTAGTTCTTTAAATTTTATAATTTATATAAGGAAAAATTGTTTTTATGCCACTCCAAAACATGAAAATTTGAAATTTGCCACCCCAAAATTTTAAATTAGCAAATTGCCACTCCAGTATCACTATAATTAGTTAATTGCCACAATTATACATCTAATTCAAATATTTAATTAAAAAAATTCTGAAAATTCATGTATAATAAAACGTATTTTCGTAATTCCAAAATTACCCTTCATGGATATTACCCTTCTTCAATCTAAGAGCGAATTGGAGAAGCACAGCATATATCAATTTATTTTGTGATCACCAATCCGCGAATTGAAGAAGCACAGCGAATTGGAGAACCCTTTCTGAATTGGAGAAGCATAGCGATTTGGAGAGCGTATATTACCATTCTTTTCGTATATCCACCCACCAATCCCTCATGTTCGACCAAACCACCACCTCACCACCACCTGTGAGCTCCACCCGGAGGAGACCGTCACCGGCTTCTGCATCTCTTACCTCCGCGAATCAACTAACTCCACATGCGCTCCTGGCCATAAGTCCACTTCCTCCGTCCAGACCTTCGCCGGTGCAAATCCTTCTCGTACCGTCGGGGCGGGGACAAGAGCGACCTGTTTGAGCCGCAACGCCACTCGTGCGACGTTAGGGGGAGGAATACGCTGCGGTCCCTGTTTCACCAGGACGATCGCGAAAGACCACGCGATGGCACAGGGTGGGTAACCGACCAGCGAGTGACTCCAAAATTGCTGGGATAAAACCACCGTACCTCGAACGGCGATTTCTTTGCCAAATTTGGCATTCAATCTTAGACACTGGTTTTCGCACACACTTCCGATTTGGGATCTTTAAGCGGCTAAAACTGGTCGAATTTTGAGAAAACAATGCGAGATATCAATTGGAGAAGTACAACATATCAATTTGGAATTGTAAAAAAAAACAGCTGCTTGACTATACAAAGAGAAAAGTACAAATGGAAGAAATGAGAAGATTACTATGAGAAGATTACGAATTCAAAAGTTGAGAAGAAATGAGAAGATTTCAAATTCAAAAGATTACGAAATGGAAGAAAAGGGAAGCTTGATCAGATCAGAGCAACAGTAGCAGTGGTAACATTTGAGGGGTATTTTGGTCACTATTAAATTTTGTTGAATTTTAAAAAAAAATTAATTAAATATTTGAATTAGATGTATAATTGTGGCAATTAACTAATTATAGTGATTTTGGAGTGACAATTTGCTAATTTAAGGTTTTGAGGTGGCAAATTTCTAATTTTCATGTTTTGGAGTGGCATAAAAACAATTTCCCCTTTATATAAGTACTTATACATAGTAGCTCTTTTATAAAACAAAATTATAATATAATAATTTATTTAACTTTCTCAATCTAAATTGTCTAGTTGTGCTCCTGCAGTCAAACATACTGCACTTTATTTTTTATACGTGACAGACTTCATCATCACGTGCTGGGAAGACAGATTTTTAAAAATATGTACCGTGATATCTCGACCCGCTACATAATTCATGTGCAATTTTGACAATGATGCATGATCCAGATGAAATATTCAAGGATATAGGGGAAGTTTGAAAAACAAATTCAATTAGATCGACCAGAGTTTTTCTTTTGATAAAATTGATAACATTTTGGTCATTTTATTGTTGGAGTTTGTGAATACGTAAAGTAAAATCAAAATGATGTATGTTTTTCAGAAGGTTGAATTGCTTCATCTCTAGTCGTATGCCATATATTTTATTTTAATTTTTAAAATTCAAATAGTTGATTCAAACTGATTAATATAATATTGTATTAAAATGTACTTGCAAATCAATTTATTTATTTTTTAATAAGTACTAGAAAACAATAATTTTGTAGCTATCAAAAAACAGTATAAAATTTCTAAAAATTATAAAATTTAATTTGCAAGCGCATTGTAATACGTAGATCATGTTGATTGATTTAGATCAATTGGTTGAACTTTGAAAATGAAAATAAAAAATATGAGGCATGATAAGACATGAAAGATATGAAACATTTTAACCCTTAGTGTGTAGCTAATCATTTAGTTATAATTTTCATCAACTTACATCACAACCTTTGTTATTGATTTTTTTTTAAATAATAGTAATATTACTTTTATATTATGCAAGAATGCAAATAATTGCAAAAACTAAAAAATATATAAAAACACAATATATTGTAATTTCTAATAAAAAAAATTACAATTAATAAGTTGCTTGAACAAAATTTACGATGAGCTATTAAAGAAACCAAACTAATTATCCAATGTCAATTAGAAAGGTAATTTGCAATGTAACTAGATAGAATATCTATTAATTTCAAATTATGTAACGTGGGTAGTGTCCAAATCTGAATGTAGACAAATTTTTGCTTAAAATTTATTTCACGAGCACTGATTCAAAAAAGTTACCAAAACGCAAAATTTTGACACTCCCTTTAAATTCAGGATACCATTTTGATATTTCCTTTTAAGTTTTTCAAAAAAGAAATTCAAAATATGCACCTGTTATTTAAAAAAAAAAATTATTTTTGTGTTGTTTGTACAGACAGCATAACACATGTTGTCTAATTATGAATTATATATACAATAACGGCAAATATGATTGATACATCTCTAGAGAATCAATGAAGATAATTGCTACCATCTTAAATTCTAGGGTTGTGTTCTTTTGGTAATTCTCCAATATCTCACACAGTTAATTATTGACTGAATTTGCAATTCATGTCGCATGAAAAAATAAAAAATAAAATTGATGAAAATGTGGCAGCAGTGCCAAAGTATGGCATGATTAAATAGATATTTAAATAGATTGCATGAACTTTCGCGTGAATTGAGAATGCTATGTGCCAATTTTGAATGAATCGCCACACACAATTCTTGGTAATAACTAACATAACCGTAAATTGGTTTGGATTTTCTCTTGCTGTCGTATTTTTTGAAGAGGTACTACCGTACTACTGCTCGACCATTCCTGGTAAAGCATTCAATTTAGATTTAACTCCAAGGTCCGACGTGTCGTAGTAAGACACGGCCCAACAAGGTTTTGTGGGCCTGAAACAAATGACATGACATGAAAATAAGATTTTGGAGCCCAATACGAACAAGCAGGCCCGTGTTGATTGGGATGGGTCGACAATCTCTGGAGCATATCATCCAAAAAAATTACTGACTAATCGGGTTATCGAATAATGAAGCAGTCTCAGAGGTGGATCCGGTACTTTATGCACCCGCTTTTGCTAACGCGGTTGGCGCTTTCGCAATCCTCAGTGTGGACCTTTCTCATCAATTTGTTTCTTCTGAAATGACCTAAAAAAAAATTCTCCAATTTCACCCAATATTCCCTTCGATCTTCTGACACGGAAACCTCCATTTATTCTATAATGGAGAGCAGAACACTTGAATCCAACAAAAACACCGCTTCGTTTGTTCTAAACTTCTAACGGAGTAGTCCAATACCCATCGGACCTAATTTTGGGTTCAACGAGCTCCTTGACCGTCCGATCTATTTTAAGATCTGTTCGCACGAAAATTAAAGCACATTTAAACGAAATTTATAGTATTATACACGAATCGTAAAATGATTGAACGGTGATTGAACTTCATCGAACCAAATTAGGTCCGATGCTAGACGTTACAGAACTAAAGAAAACAAAATTGTCAAAAAAAGCCCATTAAGTGGAGCCTGAACACGTAGCCTCTGCATTAACTCAAAAGGAAATCTTTTGAGTTAATGCATCTCAACCGTTTGATTTTAAACAGAGTCAATCCATCCGTCTAATTTTAACACCGGGGACTTTAATAATAGTGTGGATCTAGTCTACACGGATCTTAAGTCATATCGGATTGTTAAGATTCATTAACTCAAAAGATTCTCTTTTGAGTTAATGCAGAGGATACGCGTTCCGTCACTTTCCCACTAGATACCGATATCCATCCCTCTCAAAAATTAATTTCTTCCCTCTGATGAAACGCAAGCCCAAATATATATTCAAATTCAAATCCAAGTTGAGTTCACTATCCGTCCATGGCGACAGCTGTAGATGGGAAGGCGAATGGGCTCCCCACGTCCCTGCCTCTTCACACTGCCTCGAGAGATGGCGGAGGCAGAGCGGCCACCTCGGTGGTTCGCCGGTGGAAAACTGAAGATCTCTTGGAGAAGAGCCCGTTAGTGCTTCGAACCTTGGCCGCTCTCTTCTCCTTTATATCTTTCATCCTTCTGGTGTCGAACAAGCATGGCGACTGGATGGAGTTCGATCATTTTCAAGAGTACAGGTGGAGTTATTTAATCAAATAATTCAAATATTGAGAAAATTAATGTATATTTGATTTGTTTTCTTTTGTTTATATTTATGATGTAGGTATTTAGTGGCGATTTCTCTACTGGCTTTCGTGTACTCATTTGTGCAGTCACTGAGGCTGCAATTCCACCGGTTTCGCACAAGTGTTGATTCTTCGACAGCGCATTTGCCCGGAATTGGTGATTTTATTGGGGATCAGGTGTGTTTTTGTTTCTTTAAACTCTCTTTTTGGTCATTATTTTTGGATTCAATCACATAATTACTTCGTTTAAAATTATCTGAGCGGAAGTTATTGGTGATTTTGTAGATTGCTATTTCAAAAGTTAAAATAGAGTGATCCCAAATGGGAATTGGATAATGAGTAAAGAATATCCAGCTAGATTTGTTTAAGTAGAAATCTGATTGATCCAATCAACCATCACAAATTAATAGTGGGCCTATGAAAGCACTCATTTTCTTTTAGAAATTATTACATCAATTTAGGACTTATATTAAGGAATGATTGTACAGTACCTGTACAATTGAATGCCATTAAAGAATTTTCTTGGTCCGTATGATTATCATTCTTCTAAAAAATAAGTATATTAGATAGCCTAGTAAGAAAGATATCATTAAGAAATAGGGAAAAAAGAGTTACCAAGTGGTTTAAAGGCTGCATCTTATAACTAAAGGAGAAGGAATTGGACCAGAAAAAGCAAAAGAAAAAGAAAAAGGGAAAGGATACCTTCAAACATGGTGCCTTCAAAAAGGAAATTTCCTGCCATAGTAGGAACAAATAGCTATTGGATAATAAAATATTTATAGAAACACCATGAGAATAAACTTATAGTACTTTAAAGTGGCTTTGCAACACTAATACGAAAGATACATGCATCAAATTCACTTTCCTTAGTACTTGCATCCTTGTCACCTCTTTACACAAATGCTTAGAGTCTAAGATTAGTACGTAGTACATATATAACGAAAGAAATGAAAATTGTGTCCCTGATTCCAATTTTTAATTAACCATGTAATAAGACAGAAAGAAAAGTTCCTAAGCCTGTGTTACAGTTCTAGTCACTTTTGTCATGAAAAATACAAGCAGTCCACTTAACTATTACCTCTTATTTATTAACCCCAATTATCTCTCTTTTAAGTAAAAATACATGACTGTTAACTACTAAAATATAATCATTTTTTACTATATACATTTATGAAGATTTATATATAAAAATACTGAATTGTTAGTAATTAATAGTTATTGGTTTTCACTTAACAAATATGTAACTATAATTAACAGATAAGAAGTGGACGGTTGAGTGGATAGTAAAGTGATATATTTTCGGATAAACTCTTTTTCATGGAATACATATAATATAGCTGATTGTGACAGCCAACTAGTATCCATTATACAGCTTGGTTATAGTGATTATTAGAGGCCTGGTCGGTGAGAGAATTTGATATGCATCGGCAATTAACATCCTTCTTTTTCTATTTATTTAAATAAATCTTTTTTATGAAATTTTATATTCAGGTTTTTGTTTAAGACTACAGGCAATTTAATCTCTATTAGGTACTCTTCAAAATTTAGTAGTAGAATTTTAAAGATGTGTCAACAGAAGATTGGACCTAAGTAAGTTGGATAGTAAGTAGGTGTTAAATATAAATTGAATTTTGATTTTTCGAAAAATAAATCATAGTTTAAGAATATACATTTCTTTTTCTTTTTTGAAATATAGTCCGATTGTTTGTTCGTTTTCTCTTTTCAGATCAATATAATTCAACAAATCAGCCTCTTCAATTTTGTTATTTCTGAACTTTTGTATTTTATGTGCTATTTGTTGTATGGATTTTTAATGATTCTCTATAAGTATATTTTATTTACTATTATTACTTTGTTTTCATATCTGATTCTCTTGTTTATCATTATATATTTCAAATATCATTATAGTAGTAAAAAAATTTACTACCTAGTTTGGTGTGTATAAAATTTGTGAACAAGTGTTAAATTGTGATTGTTAATCATGGCTTGAAATTTTCTACATATTTTTGAACTACATTATCTCTTATGGCCACAACTATACGTGACAACATACAAACATTTAATGGTTATAGTACAAATATGGAATTCAGGATTAATTCGGCGAGGTTTAAAGTTTGTAATTAGGATATAATTTGGTATAAATTTAGGAAAAGTTTGCTTTCTTAAATTCAAATAATATCAAAATATTGGTTTTTGTTCACAATAAATAAATTCATAAATTTTATGAATCATATGGGATAAAATACCATGTTGATTATACATTTCACCATAATTAAAAATTAATTTAAAGAAATACTAATATAGAATAATTTGAACATAATACAAATATATTATATAGAAACCTGGCTTTTATGGTGCTCGTTTGTATGGTGGTACTGGTAACACAACATAAATGGTCACCTGCAGAATTCTAGTGCATACATTTGGTATAAATTATTTTGAAGTAGGAGAAGTATTTTAATACTTTTTGTAAAGATGGATGCACGGTTCAAAGTTTCCTTAAATGAACTTCCATTTGTTTTATTGGTTGTCGATGGGTTGTGGGCCTTTCTTTGATAGAACCCAATTTATATTGTTGGGCCTAGGAAATCTACCATATTTATAACATTTCTTTCATTTTCTTCAATTATTGCTTTCAGATTATAATTTTTCTTCAATTATTGTTATTATTTGTGCCTTGGGTTACTCGCTCTTATAATTACAATCAAGTGCACTAAGAACAAATTAAATATTATCTTTTTTTTTTAATTTTGTTTTAGTTGGTTGCATATTTGCTCATATCTGCACTATCAGCCGCTATACCGATCACAAACCGCATGAGACGAGCAGTAGTGAACATATTTACCGATTCAACCACAGCCTCCATAAGCATGGCCTTCCTTGCATTTGTAGCCCTGGCATTCTCTGCTACCAGTACCGGGTTCAAATTGTCGAGGCAATTTTACATCTGAATTTATAGCGTAGCCGCAGATGTCGGTCGTTTATTATTTTTGTCATGTACATGAGCAGATAGTTCTAGCATAATTTTGTGCAAGTTTTACAGTTAGAGAGGTTGCAATATCATCTTTGTATACAGGATTGTTGTAAAAGGCTTTCTTGATGTTTTGTGAGATATATATAAGTTATATCCACTTAAAGGGAAACGATTGTCACAATTAATATTATATAAAGAAGTTGCAGATACTTGAAGCAATATTTCATAACAATTATTATACGGCACATTTCATGATTACTCTGTCTGTGGAAAATTACAATCTACACTACACTGCTGCCCATAAAATTTTATAGAAAAAACAACAAATGAATCATAATAAAATACACTTTGTTATATTATTCTGTGTAATAGCATCATTATACAAGTCTAATAACCAAAGAAGGAAAGAACGAATGTAACCTTTTACCTTTACAACCAGAAATTGCTGAAACATACAATTGACATCTAACTATTATCAAGTTTCTGGGCTAACTGCTAATCTTTAAGTTAGATTAGAATGAACAACAAAATTCAGTTCAGTAAAACAACGAGTCGGCAAACAGGCTATCTCGCGGCTCTTCCTTGGTTTTGGCACCTAAACTGTTCGATGCATTGCTGTAACCACCGGAGTAAGGCTCCTTTTCATGCAACATCTGTAGAGTGATTGGTGCCTGGCTACTAACATGATTTTGTTTTCCCGCAAAAAGATGGCTAGAGTGGCTCGGCAATGGCATTGGTCGGATTGCAGTAACTGTATTATTGCCATTCTCGGAGGGGAGACGATTGTTCAACATGTGGGACCCACTTCCACGAGCGGCAGGTACATCATGATTGTGTTTTCCTTCATAAGTTGTGATCACGGCACGGTGATTGCTTGAGGCCCTTTCGACATGCTTCCTTACGGGGCAGCCTGCTGTCGTGCATTTGTAATAGCTCCTGCAAAAATTAGAACCATAAACAGAGGTCAGAAGGCAATTAATGCATCATAAAAGTTGGACATTCCATGCCAAAAGAGAAATAAAAATTGGAAGCTTCTGATCACCTTGGGTTTGTGTTACCCTTGACTACTTTCTGGCCATATTTTCTCCAACGGTACCCGTCATCAAGGATGTCGATATCACTCATGGTTTGTACCACCACTCTTGGCTCTTTTACCGTCCTGTTTCCGGCAGTTGATATCTCTCCTTCTCTTTTCCTGAAAAAGATAGAAATTCAATTTATCTTGCCAACAAAAATTAGAATCATAGTAATTGAGCTTCGAGTGTTAGTAGAGTGCTTAATTGAGAAAGATTATTATCATTTATGAATTATGATACAATGATTAATTTCTATAATGCTGAAAAGGTTAAACATTGCTGATTGGAACCCCTAAAATTTGGTTGAATCATCATAGGCCTCATCGGATCAATTTTTAAGACGAATAATTTTCTTAATCGAACATATGCCGTGTGATCAACATACCAGGAAAAGGAGCAAACTAATTGAGTTAAAACCTAACCAAGAAATAAATAAAAAATTACCATCTTTTTGCATCATTTTCATCTTCATCGACTTCCTCTCCGTCGACTTGGTTACTTCTGTCCAAATCTACATCACCATAAGATGCTGACGAGTCGTCAGGCGTTGCAACTGCATCACTGCCCATGCTTGATGCTTCCTGAGCTGCTGAAAGTTGCGCTGCAAGTGAAGAAGCCGCATTGGAACCCGAATTCCTTCTTGTTGCGAGGGGTTTCTGATGGTTATGATTACCTTTATATACTATCTCTGTTATCTGTCCATCTATCGATCTCTCGACCTTTTTCTTTGTGGGGCAATTTGGGTAAGTGCACTTGTAGTAACTCCTCGGATTCTCACTTGCTTTGACTTGCTTCTGTCCATACTTGCGCCAATTGTAACCGTCATCTGACTTATTCTTGTTGGAATTGGCGTAACTCGGATTCCCGTAAGTGGCCGGTTTGATTGGATCTGCTTGTTCAGATTTTATGCTGTTTTGAGAAGAATATTGAGCATAACTCTGTCTTTTCTCATCATCTGTTTCTACCTGTATGATGTTAAATTGTTAAGTTTCAGACAATGATATAGCAAGTAGATGAACTAAAATTTTAAAGCCATCTGAAATTACAGTAAAAAAAAGAAAAGAATAGTAATTACCTTCGACGGTGCAAGGGAAGAAAGTTGAAAGGTTGTGCTTTGATGGTTTTCATGATTGGTAGTGGTGTGAAATGAGAAGTCAGAATATGTTCTGTTTTCCTTTCTTAACCCTTGTTGAGAATTTGAAGAGTGTGGCTTGAAATTGTAAGCTAATCCCGGAAAGGAGCCGGTAGTCGGAGACGGTAAAATCTGCTTAAACCCAAAATATAATTTTCTGATTAGCACATCAATCATAATCTGATCAGGTTAAAGTTCCAAAATTGGATATGATACAGAATTCATAATGGTAACTTAGATCAAGTGTTACTTACATTAGAGGAAGAGAGGAGCACTGGAGAGTCCAGTAACTCAGCTGGACTAAGTCCTGCTGGAATCGAAAAATATGAAGAAGGAGAGATAGGAGGTGGTGAGATTGGCAACGAAGGAGGTGGTACCGACTTGAATTTTGGTACGCCTTCACGACCTGATACCGGTTTCGATCGATTATATTCAGTGTATTCGTCGCCAACTCCAGCTAGAAGATCAGAGAAAGAAGAAGAAGAGAAAGAATTGGAAAAAGAGAAGAGGTTCTTTGAATTTCCAGTAGTTCCTACGCCTCCATTTGAGGAAGCCATGTGAAACGAGGAAAGAGAAAAAGACCAAGAATCGTTTATGGGTTGTCTAGAGAGAGAGTTTTATACAACATGTAAAGGAAATTATGCACGAGTTGTTGGAGAAAATGAGAGAGAGAGGAGAAAACACGCAATAAGAGAGAAATGGAGAAAAAAACAAAAAGAGAAAGAGAGGTGGAGAGAGGAGGAAAGAGTAGAGAAAGAGAAGATGTGTGTTTGGTCAAACCCCGTGGGTTTGACAAGAAATGGCGGGCGCATAATAGAGCTTCCTGGAAATGGTGCATATCCTACTTTCTTTATCACCTCTCCAGTTTATTTGTAACTGGACGATTGGTGTTTTCAGCAGTTAGAGGGCTTGAGCAATTCATGCCTTCTAGAAGTGGAAAGATAAAAGATACACCTTTTTTCGCAAGTAATATTATATTATGTGTATTTTTTACTGTTTAAAAAAAAGAAGTAAAATTTGTTCTCCAAACACATTTTAACATAAATTGATTGTTGAACAGTTTAGATCAACTGTTTGGACTTTGAACATATAAAAATCAAAGCATTTGTTCCATGACCTAGGAACACACGTAATATAATTTTGTATCAAAATTATATTACGTGTGTGCACTTTCTTCTTGAAGATGAAGAATGATATCAAGTTCAAATTTATCATCTGAACTTCTAAATTTTAATGTTTACAGAAAAGTTACAATAAGTTGTAGGGATTGAATTCTCTGCCCCCCAGGGGGCAGGATTTTCCTGCCCCTGAGTCACTGAAACGTGGGCCACACCAAAATTAAAAACTAATATCTAAATTTATAAACCCGTCTGGACCCACTTGCCAGTCTCACTGGGGGCAGGAAAATCCTGCCCCCCGGGGGGCAGGTGATCTCTGTCCTAAGTTGTACTACCAAAATATAGTGATATTCTAAACTCACCAGACTAATAAGGAGCTTAACTTCAAAATTTATTGGATTGATTTAAAATGATGAATCAAAATTATTGAAACTAGTCTATTTCGCTAGTCCTACTCAGTAACATGTCAAATTATAAATTTTCAAAATAATTTAGTATAAAGTCAAGTTATCATAAAAAAAAAAAGTTTACAAGTTAATTTTAATATGTTCATTTTTTTACTAATTGTCTTTATAATAAACTAATATGAAAATTTATAAATTTAATATGTCGGTTTCAATGATTTTAGTTTGTTGTTTGAAATGATTCCGATAGATTTTAAAGTTAATTTTATCAATTTTAAAAATTCACTAGTCCTACTCAGTAATTATTCTTGTAAAACAAATTATAATAACGTGTAGTGAAAAACATGATATTTATGGTGTAGTGCGCATGTATAAAAACATGATTCATCATTAGAATTACAAGAATAAATTATTATAAGGTACTCAACTAATCATTCATCTATGCCTCTAGGCTCTAGTCCTCTATGGGATGATATAGCTGGAACAACTGGAGAGGATGATAAGCACACCAACTCCGTGACCCGTGCTTCCGTACTTAATTAACCCTTTTAATGTCGTATTAAGATTTAATAGCTGAAAAGACAGATGCAGTCCCTTGGATTTTATTAATTAATAATTTAATGCAGTGACATATGAAGGTTTGTAAGCATTGAAGAGGTGGGGACCCAAACACAGGATAAGGGTTTTATCGTATATGGAGGTTAAATATTTTAACAGAGGATTTCTGGCTTCATTCAGCGCACCAACTATAGAACCAAACCAATCAAATATGGTCTATGCGCTGTATGAAGCTCAAACTGCTCTGTATATGCTGTGAAATGGATCATAGAACAAGTGTATCCCGGTCGCTTTTGAGTTACTAAATATTTAACTTATTGATGAGAATTAAGAGAACAAATAAATATATGTATGTGATGCTATCAAAGCCGATTCCAAGATTACACAAATGAATATTTTTCGCAGGATTAAAGACTAGAGAATGGAATAAGAAGGTTCAAATTTATCCTGCTATGTTATTTATGACCTGTGCATCATAAAGTGTGGAATTATTATTATTATTATTTTTATATTTTTTGACTGATCAGTGCAGAATTTAATTTATTAATGATAAAATATGTACAATTTAAGATCTACCATCAGTACAATTTTTTTATTATTTACTCTCGTATTCTACGCTAAAAGATTGCCACGCGACAGTGCATTTATTTCATATTAAACATATCTAATCATTGTGTTATGTTATTCAAAGAATTTTATAGAACTATTAACTATATAGTATACAAAGAGTTTGACCATCTTCATGGAATTTTATTTTGTCCTTTTTTTGAAATTTTGATTTGTAATTTGAGTTAAATTTTGGATTAAAATAAAAATAAATTCTTTGAATTTTGATTGATAATTAGAATTAGAAGTTAAAGCATTGAAAATTATAAATCAGAGTATTATATATTTTTTTTTATCAAGTATTCAGTTAGCTATTTAAATATGATTCGTCATTTTTTTGCCCTATCTCCCTCGGACGAAAATCATGAAGCCGTCCCTAATTGTTTCAGATAGTTTGTTATACTATGAGTCACTTTGCTATTTTTTAATTAATTTCTAAAACATTATTGTATTCCCTCATATTCTTCTTCAATCTTCAATAAGCTTTATAATTTTACTTAGTTTAATATAACCCAACCCAAATAGAAATTAAATATTAATTGAAAAATCCAAAATATATTCCTAATTTGCTATAGTTGTATAACGGCTAATAAAACAAGTATTCAAATCCAAAACAAAATTATCTATGCATTTGCTATGTGATAGGGCTATGTTACACATGTTCTAATTTATATTTGGGCTTAAGGAAAAACCGAGATTCAGACCTTATGATTGGAATATGAAAGGAAAGTCTAACAAAACATCAATGTCGAAGCCTACATTTGAGCTCGGCATGTCGTCAGTCAATGTCGACATGACGACTTACACCGCCATATGCGGGATGACCGTTCCCACGATCTATATGGTCACGACCAAAATCCCCATAACTATACCCATGATTTCTAACTGTTCCCACGTTCTACGATTGATCCGCGGATGAACGGTTAGAGATTAGAGTATAAAAAGAGATATCGATAAAGAAGAGTTGGAATATCTCGCATCATCTTCTTGCTTTCTTTTTCGGTTAGCTTACATCCCGCTGTAAGCCGATCCCTCAACCATCTTGACTTATCGATCGAGATAGGGAGAGATTCAGCCCAACCAGTTCACTTTCAGCATACGGGCTATCCACTCCAGTAGCACGTATCACTATGATAAATAGACCATATATAAAACTTGGTGCAATTTAAAATTATTGGATCACATAACAAGTGATTAAACTGAATTATTAATTAATTAAGTGTTCAAAGTATTTGATGAATGACACGATTCATTATAAAAAAAAACACTTAATCTGCAACCATAATCATTATTTTATTTTGATATTTTGATATTTTTTTAATCAGTACTATTATCTAATAAACTCATTGTCACTATAATTTACCTCAATACCTTTCATTCCGTTTGAAGAGTAGAACTAGGGTGTTCCTAAGTTCACCAAGTCCCACAGTGAACTTAATTCTAAAACCTATCGGATTAGATCAAACGACGAATTCAAATTGTAGAATTCCTTCTACCTTACGAGTGATGCATCTACATGCGAAAATTTTAAAATTTTCGACTTAATTTTGTATAGAGTCAAGTGGTTAAAATTAGAAAGTTTATAAATTAATTTTGATGCACTTATATTTTGAACTCCTTTCGACTACTTGACTATATACAAAATTAATTTAAAATTAAATTTTTTTTCATTTAGACACATCACTTATAAGGTAAAAAAATTTCAACTCAAACCAATCCAATAAATTTTAGAGCTGAGTTTACAAAAGAGATTTGGTGAACTTAGGAACACTCTAGTTCTACTCCTGTTTGAAAACATTTTTGTTTAGTAGTAACACTACCACATAATTTCATATATTTTAATTTATCATTCTAATTACTAATCATAAATTCAAAAAATTTATTTTAATTTTAATTCAAAATTTATCCGAACTACAAATTAAATATTAAAAAAAAACAATTTTTTTTTCTAAAAAAGAACAAATTTGATTGAAACATCATGATCTCCAGTAAAACTCAAAATTCAAAGAGGCAGTTGCACCTCAGACCATGTGATCCCCCCCCCCCCCCCCCCCCCGCGGTTAGTAGCACTAGTAACACATAAATGACAGCATTTCGCAGGAACAATAGAACAGACACACATACTCTTCGAAGTTTCTCAGGTAAGAAGGCGGCGTGCCAGATGACACATGTTAGCTGTCAAAAAGGCTCTGCAGTCTGCACATTTCCATAATATAATACATAATATTATATACGTGACTTGTTTTAGGGTAACATCCTTATCCATCTCACACGATTAAGAAAGCGACATGCCATCGTTTCTTTTTTATCTTTCTTTCCTGTAACTGTAAGCCTACTGTTCCCATTATTTAAACACCACGTAATTATCGATTTGTCGTATTGATAAAATAAATCTGCTGTTATTCGAAAGAGATAACAGGACCCTGTTATTCATATCCCAACCATTTAAAGTTTTTTATGTACCAATCTCAATGAAAATTAACGGCTGAGATCGGAATAACATCAGAATCCTGTTATCTTTTGGAATAACAGCAGATTTATTTCCATATAATCAAAGAAAAGGATAACAACGTAACAAGGAGATATATGCATACCATCGCCGTCAGTGATTTCAACGGACGGTGAGGTATATCCAGCTGGACAATGGGGTAATTTAGTAATTTAGTGACAATATAATGTCATATAATATTGAGGAATCCATTTACATATCTGGTGACACCGAATTACATTTTACATTTTTAAAGTCTAAATAGTCGATCTAAATCATTCAACATGATAGATATATTTAAATGCATTTGGAGACCAAATTTTACATTTTTTTTAATTAATTTTGCTATTTATTAAGTATTTTACAAAATTATTGTTTTCAGACCTATAAATTTTTGTACTCATCTCAATAAATAGTAAAAAAATCGAAGAATGTAAAATTTAATATGTAAGCAAAATTTATCATGTTGAACGGTTTGTTTAAAAATGTAGGATGTAATCCGATATAAAAAAAAAAACAGTATAAATGAATCCTCCTCTAAAATATCTCTGTGCTGAAAATTAATTATAAGTGGATACTGAATAAACTAATGTAGTCAGAAAAATTGTATTACGTTCTGAACGAAATGAAAATCGTCATCAGTTATAAAAATTATAAAGTATAAAAGATAAAATTGCTAACCTTTAGTTTATGAGGATGGTTAGCAGGTTAGGTATAAACTTAAATTTAAATTAGAAATTAATTGCATGGCGTATATAAGCATATTTGTTTATTTGGTTGAGTGCAACTGATTACGTGAATTGTTTTCATAAATTATTTATAGGATGAATTATTTTAGCATCAATTAAAGAACAGGAAAAGATGAGATTTTTAAACTCGGATATGCAGTATAATACATTTGATTATAAAGTTTTGAGGGAAACATTTTCAATAACAAAAGTATTAATAGACATGGGCTCAATTTTTTTTATTTTTTATAATTTGCAACGAAATTTTCTTCTGGCAAGTTGAGCGATCGTCACTTGTTCTGATTAACAAATTAAATTGCATACAGAGGCAGAGTTATATAGACAATAATAGAGTCAATTGACCTTTTTTTTTCTTTTTCAAAAACCAATAATTATAAATGTTTTTCATATATATTTTATAAGAAAATGCTACATGTACATGAAAATGACCTCCATATAAAATATGAATTTTTAAATTTTTGACCTCTATTTTTCAAGGAAAAAACTGACTATAGTAGATGGTATATAATTTAAGAAACTAGCATTTCATATTATTTTCTCCAACGTGACTCTCTTTTTATCCCACTCTTAATCTATCTCTTTCCAAAACAGATAATTATTCAAAATATTGACACCAATACACCATTAATTAAAGGGGGAATTTCATGTATACCCCTCAAAAGTTTCAAAATTACGTATTTCTCTCTCTAAAGTTTGAAATTACATATTTGCCTCTCTAAATTTTAAAAACTCACAAATTTACTCATTTTATTATTTTTTATAATAAAACTCATTCTAAATTTTTAAAATACCCATTTTGCCCTTTATTAAAATCATATAAAGCCCATCGGAATCAAATTTGAATCTAAAGTGTTCCTCTATAGTCTGATCCGAGCACATCGCTTCAATATTTGTGCTGATCTAACGTGCACGAATCTTAAACCAATTCTAACCAGCATGTACTGCATTAAGAGCTGTGCATGTCGCTTCAGTATGTGTGCATTTTGCATCAAGATCCATGCTGATCTTGCGTGCACAAATCTAAAAGCAGTTCAGACGGGAGAGGAACTGTTCATATTCAAATTTGAGTCGATGGAATTTACATGCTTCTAATAAAGGGTAAAATATGTATTTGATAAATTTAGAATGAGTTTTAATATAAAAGATAATAAAATGGATAAATTTGTGAGTTTTTGAAGTTTTAAGGGAGAAATATGTAATTTCAAACTTTAGAGAGGGAAATACGTAATTTTGAAGTTTTTGAAGGGTAAACGTGAAATTCCCCCATAATTAAATGGCTGCCTCCGTCCCTGATTGCATATATAGATTGGCAATTTGGCATCTTTGACATATATATGAGATTGCACATGGGTTACATATCTTATTTTATTAACTGAAACCATAAAATATTTGAATTTAGTTAAAAAGAAAATGATGTGATGGCAGGTCAGGTCAGCTGGTCAGGTCTGTCGACCCTAGTAATGATGTTTTGCATTGAAGGAATGCATGCAGGAGGCTCGTCTAGAAGCAACTTTTTGACCGCGGATTCTAGATGAAGATCAAAATTGTCTCAACGCTCACACGGTTTACCTCAAATTTGTTACTTTTTTTATTTTTTTATTTTTGACGGGAGGTTTATGTCAATTTTGACACCTGATGATTTCTCCAAACCAAACTTGAACTTTTCTTTCTCTTTATAGAGTTGAAATCCATTAACAAAATATAACTAACAATCATGACGACCCAAAAGTAAGTCAAATTTTTAAAATAACAAATTAAGTCGAACATCATGACAATTTTATTATTCATCAAGTATCTTAATATTACTTAACCATTTGATTATGAAATAATAAATAATACCAAGATTATATAAATAATAAATTCGACACAACCAATATCTAAAAACGGGAGAATTTCATGTATACCCTAAACATTATCGAAATTACTTCATCATATTTTTGCTTTTGAAATTCAAAAATTCAAAAATTTATCTAATTATTGTCTTTTATTAAAATTCATTTTGAATTTATAAAGTTCCATTTTGCTCTTTTATTAAATAAAAAAATGTGTAACACGTATGTGCTTCGTCTTCTAATTGGCCTGTCTGACAAATATTTCATTCTATATATGTGATGCTCATAGAAGTGTATACCTAAATTTCACTATTCATGCATTAGAAGTAGAAAAATGAACAATTTGCCCTCGTAAACAAACCAATTAGATTTGTTTACACATGATACATATTTATATATTTTTTTAATAAAAAGTAAAATAAAAAAAAGTAAAATAAAAACTTTATAAATTTAAAATGAGTTTAATAAAACAAATAAATAAATTGGATAAATTTGTGAGTTTTTTAAATTTCAAAGGGTAAATATGGTATTATGACTTTAGAAGGGAAAATACACAATTTCATGATTTTTGAAGGGTATATATGACAAAAACAAACAACATATCTATAAATCTCTTTTACATTTTATTAATTTTAAATTGTTTTGATTTTATATAAAAAATATTAATAGAATTGTTAACTCAAGGTTGCATGAATTAACTTCTGAGTTGCAGAAAATTCAGTAAAAGCCAATTGTTTAAAAAAAAAAGGGAGCAAAACTTTACAATTGCTCAAACACAAATGGATGGTTACATCAAAACATCAAAACATCAAAATTGTTGCTGTTATTGAAGATCATACAAAATTGTATGTTATTTGAGAAAAAGCCATAGCCATGTTATTCCAAAGCTCAAGGGGGGAGAATTGAATCTGCTGCAGGATGTGAAAATCTGAACATATAAGCAGAGAAATGCTATTAAATGACAAAACATAAATAACTCTAGATGGAATTATTAAGGGCAGACCGCCAGACATGCTACTCCAGTAACGGGTAAAATAAAAGAGACCGATCCGAAACCCACCTTACAACTTGCTCCTTCAGACCAAAACTTCCGGGAACCAAATCTCCTACCTCCTATGGGAAGGAAATTCCTGCACAGGGTCAATCCATCCATCCATTGATGCTATGTTTGTTAAGATCAAAACGGTTATAATTAAATAATAGAAAATATTTTGAGTTTTGAAAATACACAATCAATATTTAAATATGATCGTTCACATAGAACTATAGAAGTAAACATGAAATTGATGAATGGATTGACTCTGTGTGCAGGAATTTCCAAAATTCCGACCTAAACCCAGCCAAACTGGATGTTTTAGTTTTCTCATCCTTTTTCTTTTGTGTGTGTGTGTGTGTTGGGGTGGGGGTAAAAAGGGGGTTGCGGGTATGTTCTTGTTTGATAACAGGTAGATAACTCAAGATTAGAACATACTTGTGTGAAATTGAGATCAGATGTAATGGTAGTATGTTTACCTAAGCAAAATTATTTTGCTAGCCCTTAATTTGCACCTGGTTATTGCTTGTAATTTTCCTCCACCTTGTCAGAATCTGAGTCACTACCATTGTATCCTATTCAAGATACAAAAAAAAATGCTTTAAACTATACTGTTGGGACCAATTCAGCACAAGCAGGCATATGCTGGTATCAACACTACGCATATCAGTATGACCAAAATTTTAACCCTGTTTTGGATTTTTGTTTGAATTTTAGTTGTAATCAGGAATAAATTGGCACATAAAAGAAAACCACAGAGACATTGTTAACCAACTAACTCTTCTTTGATGCAAAGTAAACTGACCTGGATGCTTGTTACTATCCTTCGAAGCCGAAGATCGATACTTTGATGCTTCTTTAATCCATTTCTTTGCCTGTCAACAATAATTGAATTTATCAAGCACTATCAATCAAGATGAAAGATTACATCCAAGGACAATACAGATCAGAGAAAAGATAGAGAGATCCGACATTAATCGGAGATCTAGGATCCCACCTGTAGCTCGTTTTTGGTGACGCCATATCCGCTTTGATACATCTGAGCTACCAAGATTTGCATGGAGATATCTCCACCCGACGCTGCCTTCAGCGTCTCTTGAAACCATCGCTTGGCACAGTCAGACACCACAACCGACAGCGGCACGTGCTGCGCACGTGCGACAAGATTCTCCATTCTCCTCCCGCGGAATCCAGCCGACGAGGAGGCGGAGGGAGGTCGAGAAGGGAGGGAGATAACGGGTTTGGGTTTGGGTTTAGGTTTGGAAGGTGAATTCTTTCGAGCGTTGTAGATCCGCAGCGCGACGGCGCGAGCGTAGGTGGCGAAGCTTGGCGCAGAGGTCCTTGTGGCCATAAAAGGAGAGGAAGGGTGTATTAAATGATTTGTCAGTGCGGAACTCAGCATAGCTTTTGCTCTTTGCTTGAGCTGCCGAGAAATGCCGGAACAGGGAGGCAACAACCAACACCCAACAGCTCCCCCCCTTGTCCACGAATTCACATCCTCTCTCTTTACTGCAAAAGGAATCTTTTACGATTATTGAATCTGAACCGTTCGTTTTAACTTGGAACGAATCTCAAAGCCCAATAATACTGCACCCTATTACACCCGAATCTCTAACCGGCTGAGATTTAATCTCAAATTGTAAAGTGATACGCATCATAATAGAGAGGATACGGATCCCTTGTCCACAAATAGAGAATGAAATTTGTCACGGCGTGACTAGTCACGTCACGTCATGTGTGTCTTTACGTGACGTGACTCACGTGTCGCGTGATGTGACTACATTTCAGCGAAAATTACACGTCACGTCACAGTATAAAACATAGAGTATTAAACTTTTTTGATATGTATAGAGTATTCAGATTTTTCTTTAGTGTAGGTTCAGTGATACTGATACTTATGATACTTATATAATACTGATTTTTATTCTCTCTAGTTTAGTCTTATGAATATTTGTAATTTGAATTTTTAAAGTAATGTCAGATACCCACCAGTCTTTCTTAAAAAAATAATTCTTGCAACATTATTTATTTATTTTAGAATTTTTCATATTTTTTTCTAAATTTTCAACAATATAAATTAAAATATAAAAAATATTGACATGATTAATTTACATCTCGACACATTACGTCACGTGTGATCACGTCACGTATGGTCACGGCGTAACTACGTGTGACGTGACGTAACCATCTGTCACCATTTTGGTCACGTCACGTGAAAGAAAAAGTTGATCACAGCGTGTTTGTCACGTCACGTCACGGCGTGTCACGTTTTTCCTTCTCTATCCACAGACTCCAAAGACTAGCGATTTTTATATTTGCTATCTTATTTATCTTCTCTTGCTTCTTTTATATTATTCTTTTATCTTAGCTTGAATCTATTGCTACTCGCAAATAATTATATTTCAATTTCCAAACCCAATACACTGACTCTTCTCGTCTAGGTCTGCAAACGAATCGAACCAAATTGAACTCACTTCAGTTTGAGTTTAGTTTGAATTAATTTCGAACTAAGTTTAATTTGAATTAATTTCGAATTGATTTTTTTACAAACTCAATTTCAAACTTTACGAACTCTTTTACAACAAGGAAGAGTGATTGTAGTCGCCGGGAGCGAGATAAGAGGTGAGAACTGAGAGCAAGAGTTACGAGTTATGACTTATGGCTGGGCGGCCTTATGTTTTAACTTTGAAGTCATCAGTGAACATAAGTCATCAGCGAAAATCAGCAGTTCACATTATTTTGAGATTCAAATTAGAATAGTTTGCGAACCTATTTCAAACGAACCATATCCAGTTTGAGTTTGGTTTGAATTAATTTCGAACTATTTTTTTTTGAAACACTGATAGAAGCTATTAACCGATTACAACAATTTCAAACTATTTTAAATCAAAAATTTTATTACCTTTTCGAATCAAACTCAAATCGAATCACGAACAACAAATTTTTTGTACAACCCTACTTCTCATTAGTCCAAAATCCAAACAGAAAACACAGATAATAAAATAACTTTAAAGCTATAATGTAAAATTAAACAGCGAACACTGATAATAAAATTAATTGTGAACTTGTAATCGGAAATGAAAAGCACTAGTTACCGCCTCATGTTTCGAAATTCTGTTCTTACAATTGAATTTTGAAACATTAAAATGTTACCAGGAACGAATCAAATGCTTAGATAAAGATGGGCCGGCTAAGCTACTCCTATGATTTCAAAATTTTAATTTCAAAATTTTAAAAATACGTATAGAATTTAAATTGAATTTTTTTTTAATTTTTTATATAGTATAGCAACTCTCAATATAAGACAAATGTTTAGTTGTAGTTTAGTAATTAAAAGCTTTATTTTGTAATTGAGAGATATGTTCAAATTCAACTCACTACAATTGTGCATTTTAATTTTCAGCTCCTATCATAATTTTCTCTAGTTCCATCCTGAACGTTACCAAGTGTGTCATACTAATTTTGTGGTGCGTAGAATTATTCTACGCACATGTTAAGGTTTTAATTTTAATAAATCAATGATAAAATACAAATATCAAGGAATGCAGGTTAGGGGTGAAAACGGAGCGGATAGTGGTAAAATCATATTCATATTTTTTTTTCGAATATGGATATGGAGTGGATATCAGATATATTAGACGGATACGAATACGAATCCGAATCAGATTGGATATTTATTAAAATAATATAAAAAGATATTAAAGTTCATAATATTTATTTAATTATAATGGTGAACAACATAAATTGTTCATAGTATATATTAAAATATATGCTATATATCTATTATTCGGATACAGATAATGAAACGTAAAATCATATCAGTATTCTTATCCACACGGATATTCGGATATCGAATATCCACATTTAAGTTTTTGAATACGGTCGAATAAGAATCGGATATTATCCATACCGTTTTCACCCATAATGCAGGTGGTAACTAAAAAAATATCGGTTAACGTAATAAAGCTACTATCGTGTTCGAGTATTTCCTAGTTATAACATGGAGCTAATGGGCTTATATTGGGCCCAACTGTCCTTCTCCATTGGGCATAGAAGCCCTGAGCCCACACCTCAAATCCAGGCGATCGGAAACTGGGAGCGTCGACCGATGAAGTCATGATCAGACATGAGAGTAGGAGAAGAGGAGAGGAGAAATTAGAGGCAAAAGGCAACGCGAATGAATGGGAACTTATTTCGATTCTTTGTCAGTGTGGAATAGTATAGTATGTGGCTGTTAACTGCAAATCTCTTTCTTTCTTTTTCTTCTCTTTTGCTATTTCCAGTAGTCATTGATTCCTGTATGAATTTCATCAGGGTTTAAATCTACCTACACCATTTTTTTGTTATATCAAAGGAACAGAGAAAGTATTGCTAATGTAATAGGATTTATGAGCAGTACAGTTTGATATAGAATTTCATCGGGAAACATTAAAAGCAGGAGATTTTTTTTATTCTGGCATGGAGCTTTTTTCTGAACTTGTACAGTATTATTTCCAACAAAACCAACTAGTCTATCATCATATACAAATCTCTGGCTGAATCATGTGCCTCTGATTAGAGCTGATTACAAGTAGATGCATTTCAGAAACTCAGAAACAGAAAGAAAAATATACAGTAGAGAGGAAGGGGAAAGGGAGAAAAAGTGAGGTTATGGAAACCTTTGGTACATTTTTCCTGATAGTTGTTTAAATATTTTCTCAATTGCATTCTTCTTCTATAATCCCAAAAAATTGCAGGAGATTTTCCTTTGATTGTTCATTCGCTCCAGCTGTCATTGTCACTGTCATCACTTCCCACAGCCTGCATTTTTATGTAAGTTGATTTTTTACACCGACTCAAACTATTAGTTTTGATAATTATGTGTCTATTTTGCACTTTTGCAACTGAAGCAAGCATTATATTTAAATTTATAAATGCTTGGCTGGTTGCTGATTTCTTGAATACATGGGACCCCCTATTATTAATTAATGGGGTTATTCAAGTCATTTCTCAAAAGAAGTTAACAAATAAAGAAACTCTAATGGAAGTTGCATTGCAAAGTGATTGTCAAAAATTAAAAGTTTGTGTGTTGACTGAAAAATAAATTGAGTTTCTTGGCTAATTGTCAAAACTGTTTATTTCCGGTGTTGCAGCAATGGTGCTCCTAAATATATAGGATTTAAATAAAATGATATTATTTAATTGAAATTAAAATGACCAACCTGACGGATTGAGTTAGCTTTCTCCAACATGGCAGCCACCTTCAAATTTGTTCTACTGTACGGTGCCATGAAATTTGGCTTCCTCACCATAACTGGTTTCAGACTACATGACTGCCATAGAAATAACCAACATAAAAGAAAAGTTAGATCATATATATTTTGAAAGTCAAAATCTAATAAGAATAAATTATTTTTCTATACTTGCCATGTTTTTTATCTCTTCTAACATTGACGGTGTGATCAATCGGCTAGCAGGTTGAATCAATGTGGGTGCTTTCTTCAGCTGTAACTCATTGGAAATAAAAATATAAATAAACAAATTGTTATAGGAATTAGGAAAAGTGAAGAAACTTATGAGATGGCAAAAGAAAGATGTTCCTAACCATGCTGTTATCATGAGATGTAACTTGAAGCATGGGATACTTAGGTGGTATTGGAACAGAGGGCGCCTTCTTCCGTGGTTCTTCCTTCATTTCTCGTTCTAACTTGTCATCTCCAGTTGACAAGGGTTCTTCTTTCAATGGCAATTCTTTAACCAGCGCTTCTTCATATCTTAGGATTGTTTCATTACATATTGTCTTTTCTACACTAGCAAACCCCTTCATTGATGTATCTTTTTCCAAACTAGGCAACATAACTCTGCTATGGAGTTCTTTTGTATCAGATATCATCTCGAAGTTTTCTTTAATCTGTTCATTTTCAACCTCGTGCAATTTTCTCTCCCTAGCTTCTACCCTTGATGATTTTGGCCTTGGTGGCCGGCCCAGATTGCTAAAATTGGGAAGGGGGGGAAATTGGCTGGAAGAAGGAGGTGCGGCCATTGGGCCAAGACTGGGGAGTGGGCCCATTGGAGGCTTTCCCATTCGCCACTGCATCGGTGGAAGTGGAGGGAGTGCTGGGACGATATCTCCTTGTTCTGGTGCTGCATTGCTAGTTGGTTCAATGCTGTGAATAGGTGGAAAAATCATTACTTTATCTGGAATTACCTCAGAGTTGCATTCAACCGCAGTTACCACCTTATCTTGAATTTCAGTTTCCAAATCTGTTACTGGGTCTACAGGAACTGTAATTACCTCAGAGTTGCATGCTACTGGAGTTATCTCCCAATCCACAATTTCATTATCCAAATCTTTTACTGGATCTGCAGGAACTGAAATTACCTCAGATTTGCATGCAACTGGAGGTACTGCCCCATCTTCAATTTCAGTACCCAACACTGTCACTGGGTCTATTGAAACTGGGTTCACTGATTCAGCTTCGGCGGCGGCTGCTGCTGCTTCTTCTTCTTCTTCTTCATTTTCTGAAGGCTTGTTGTTACTTTGTAGAGCTTCTAGAAGAATGTCATCTTTGATTAGAGGTTGAGGTGAAACTGTTGTGATCTCAGTAGTTCGTATCTCTTCTTCTAGAAGCTCGTAGCGATCAACTAAAGCCTCGACAGATAAACCAACCTCTACCTGCAAGTCCCTCGGTTCAGTTTGGTTGTCGGATAAGGTTCCCTCTTCATCTAAAGAATATTCACTTTCTGTAATTTCAGTTGCATCTCCATGAAATCCATTTTGTTCTTGCAACAAATTTTCTGGCATTGGATCTGCTGTGACTAAATTCTCATCAACCGCACTCACTGTCGGTATCTCGTCAGGTTCCTTACCATGTTGCATGCCATCTGATGATACGTCCATCTCATTTTCAAGAAATTCTTCTCCATTTTTGATTGAGTTTACAATTTGGAAATCTGCAATGCCAGAATCAAAATCTTCTTCTGCCTCAATCAGATTCCTAGTTTCTGTACCATCAACTGGTAACTCGTATGTTTCAACAGTTTTGCCATCCAATCCTGCATACATCTCACTTTCGTACAGTTCTTTTTCATTTGAGTTTAGGCTTTCAGGTTCTGACACATCACTACCAGACACCTCTTCACTGATTAACATCTCAGCATTTTTCTTCACATTTTGCAGACTATCTGAACCTAAATACATTCCACTATCACAAAATTCGTCCCCTTCTCCAGGGCTTAGGTTCTGATTGTCTGACATGTCATTAAAAATCACTTCTTCCTGATATGTTTTCTCACCATATTGCATCCCATGGGAACCTAAATATGCCTCACTATCAACCAGTTCTTGTTCTTTTTCGACCAAGGCTAGATCTAGGGTCTCAGCCATCTCATTTTTATGTAGTTTTCTAGTTAAATTGTGACCCGCCACACCGTCCATCACTGTTTCATATGTTTCCTCAGAATTTTCCATGTTATGCAACTCTACACTAGTCTCATCTGCATGCAATTCTTCTCCAGAATCCAGCTTTTCCATCTTGATTGAGTGTCGGTTTTCAGCCTCTGATATTTCATTATCAGATACTCTGTCCTTAGTTATATACCTGGTAACTGTGCCATCTATTGATATCTCATCTTGTTTCTCACCACCTTCTGTGACATCTGAACTTGTTTGCACCTCGTGTTCACTAAATTCTTTGCTTGTATATGACTGTTCGGTTTCAATAGAATCTATATTCTGCAACCCATGCAACTCGTTTTCATGGGAAGTTAAATCGGCTTGATCTTCTCCGAAACAAGCCACAATACGGTTGATTTCGGTTTCAATTGTTTCCATATCCTCTGCAATCAGATCGTTAGATTGCACATTTTCAATTAGATACTCACCCTTTTCAACAGTACCAGATTGCCGGACACCGGCTCTGTCAAATAAAAGCTCATCCCCATTTTCTTCCAAATCTTGTGAATCTACTTCGTCTTCTTCTTCATCTTCTTCTTCATCTTCATCTTCAGTTAAGTCATGCTTTAATTCGAGAAGTTGCTTCGCCATGTGGCGAAGAGAGAGTGAAAATGAATCTTTTTGAAGTTTTGGGGTTAGTTTTGCCCCATTTTCATTTGTTGTGACTGGATTAAATTCATTCTCTTCATAGCTCACCTTCTTTGAGGCAACTTTCTTAAAAGAAACTGTTACATAATGTGGTTCTCTTTCATGCACGTTTTCACCAAAATCTCCTTTGGAAATAGGATCACTAGCATCTTGAGTTCCAGAAACTGGTTTTTTGGGAAGTTCCTCAGTTATATCTCCATTATTTCTTTCCACTTTTCCTTCAGAAGAGAACTTTTTAGATTCTTCGCAAACAAATGAGGGGTTATTTTCATCTTTGACCTCAGCATCTGTTTCCATCTCAGAGTCCACTATGGCCGTCAGAGCATCGAGGAACTCCACCTCACTAGCAGTTGCGTCAGAAATGTACTCGTCAGAGTTATCACCAGATTCAGTATCCTGGTCAGGTGGAGAACCCGTTTGATATTGTTGAGGGGTTGAAGAGTTCGAAAGGAGTTCACTGGAGGGGGAATCATCCTTTTCGCCAGAACTGGATGTATCCTGTTCGTCTTGGTTGCGATTTATGAGAGAACCTAGGCTTTTCAATCGCTTGTGAAACTTATTGGTGCTGATTTTTTCAACTGAGGTGAAAGATCCGTTTGGTTTTTCGAGTTCTGTGCTTGTGTAAGAGATGCTTTCAGAAAAACTTCCATGAGCTGGTGAATCAATTTCGAGGAGATTTTGCATGTGGCCCAGTAAGGAGCCATTAAATTGCTTCGGTTTTAATTTTGCACGCCCGAGATGAATGTTATCCGAGTCTTGGTCTGTTGTACTTATCTCTGGTCTGTATGAAGTGTATCTTGGCTTTAAGAAAATGGAGGAAAAGGTACGGGAAAGTAAATTGAGCAGAACAAAAGTATGATATGAGAAGTGAGAAGAGGATTACCTGGAGCCATTCTGTTGCATCTTTAGTGACCTTGCAATATCAGTGCTGATTGGATTTAGTTTCCTCTGGAACAAAAAATCAATATGTTAAGTTGCTTTCAGAAGAAACAGTATGAGCAAAGGTGATTGTGGTACACGCAACGACATAATTTTCTTTTTACCGTGGTTAATTAGTTATAATAGACGAATTACCGCTACTTTAAGTGTTCTGGGTTCTCTTCGGTATCCTTGCGTTATGCCATAGGTTGATAACTCAACTTTATAAAAGGATGGATCTGTGTGTCTCTTCAAGCACGCTCCAGCTCCGGCCTTATCAAATCTACAACAAGGTAATATATGTACAAACATTACATGTATATATACACATCACTATAGTCTATAGCTATAAGTCAAGTATTGATATTGTTCTCTTACTTATCTAGCCTGAACAATTGGGGCGGGCCTCGGCTTTGTTTGTAATATTCCATGACATAGTGTGGCATTTCTTCTTTGGTGACAATATTTGAATCTGTTTCGAGATTGGGGTGCCATCTTATTCCTACATAATTACAAAAAGAATAATCATATAATCAAGCTCTTAATGAGAATCGGTGCTGAGACATTATTCTAATCATTTTGCAGACTGACCCTCCATCAATGCATAATCAGTGTATTTGTCGTGAAAGAGATCTTTCTCGACCATGGGAAGGTCGGCTTCCAACTGCTGAACCCGATGCATGATGTTTTGGCTTCTTGAAGCAGTGTTTGTTATTTCTTCGTGCAAACCGTGAAATACCTCGGCCGCAAACCTGTTTTATCAGATTAAAAGAAAATTAAAACTCCATGTTATTTATTTATTTATTTGTTAGGAGTTAACTGAAACTGTAATGCTTATGATGATCATGCATTGTGGAATATCTACCCTATGCTAATGTTTTATTGCATAGTTGACATCTATGAAAGAGTAATAATTTAGCTAATTAATGTTCATAATTGTCTTGAGGAAGCCAAACCCAGAAAAGAGAAAAACAATTTAAACAGAAGAATAAAAGTATAGAGGGCATAGGATAAAGAACTTTCAATTGTGCTAATAAGTTTGAATAATTGGCGAATATATTTTTTTAATGGAAGTTGCTCGCTTATAAAGACATTTTCACTTTAATTGTTTGTCTTTAAAGGCTAGAAGTGTCTCTTCTAATACAAACTTTCATAGCTTTACAAAATATACCTTTTAATTAAAAGAACTATGAATGATGATGGCTATATAAAATTGACATAATTAAAGCCGTCTGAAAACAACATTGGCCTAGAAAATCTAAACAAATTAGTATTCAAATTATTTCTCTCTTTTTCCCTCTTCTTTATTTTTGGCCTCAATTTTCTTAAACTTAAACACAATCCAATAACAACAAAAATCATATAAGAAACGAAACAGAGTCGGTAATGGCTGCACAAGGGCTAAAGGTACCATAAAGAATATTACATTGACTGTTTGGTGATGGTTTGTTTTGCACTCAAATTATATATATATTTTTTTTCAAAAGATGAATGAAATGCAACATAGGTGAAATAGACATACTCGGCAAGGTCGCCAAGCTGACGCAAAAAGCCTACAAGACCGGAAACGGCAACTCCTTCGAGAATGGCTTCGGGGTCGTCTTGGTACGCCGTTTTGTACAGCTCGGTTGCACCCAATCCATACTCGTTTCGTATCTCGTACCCGTACATTGTCATCTCTTCTCTAACAAGTATATCTCAACTTTTCTTCAAAAGATATGTAACTCTGTTCTTTTCTTTTCTTTTCTTTCTATCACCCTTCAGCCATTTTGGTAATAGAGATTAAAGTCTACGACGTAGTTTGATTTGAAAAAGGGAGAGAGAGAGAGACCAAGTCATTAAAGAACTGTTAAATTATGAGAGTTAATGTCTATCAGATTGGGTCCCACCAACAACTTATTGAAGTTAAAGGCTCATTGAAAAATCAGAAAATTAAATAATTTTACAAGGGGAAGAAAGAAAGAAAGAAGCTTTATGAGGAATTAAAGAGTTGGATGAGAAGTGGCTCTTTCATGTACGACCACAGATGGTACCTAACTTTGAATTGGGTCCACATGTAAGCGGCTTGGGGTATCATAGTCTTGCTTAAATGCTCCATTTCATAGCTTGTGTTATATTATATAATGTTTTGATGTGCTAACAACTGTAGCTAAACAGGTATATAAGTACTTGTTAGGTTTAGGTTGGGTAAAGCTACAGATACCTAAATAAATACAAGAAAGAAATAAATATCCGAACATGAGATTCTGCTAAGTTGGCCCCAAGATATATTAATTGCAAGGGTTGGTAATTAACCAAGTCTTGCTTCTCTCTGACATCATTCATTTCTTTCCTTGTGAACTCTGGACCAGACAGAAGCAGAGAGGGAGAATATTGCCAATCAAGTATTCCTAAAAAGAATCAAAATCATAATTGATCAAAAGAGAACAAAATTACATGAACCAAGATGCCAAAATTACATGTCCCATTATCTGTAATAGATAGGGACAGATGAAGTATAGTTTGCATGAAGTAGGTAATAGCTAAGGTTGGCAGTTGGCTACATGCCAAACATATCATGCCACATCATGCCTTTTATGCATTATTACCCTAGTTATTTTGTTAAGACCTGTGTGTGAAAATATCACCTAATTGAAATTGAAAGATTCAGGAAAATGTGAGTATCAATGGGACAACACACGAGCAAATGAGCAATCATCTATAAACAAAAAATTAGTTTAATTTCATAATCATAGTAACTACCATTCAACCACTTTATGCGTCATATCCTAGAACAAAAACCGAATCTTAGTAATATTATATACTGGCAGGTGAATTTTTCTGAGTTTAGTGACTCGCCACACAGTATAGAGTAGATATTTGCCACATAAAAATTAGACTTCTCATTCCGACTAATGAAAACAAATCAAATTAATTAAATATAACGAATGACGCCCGTGTACTCTGAAAGCAATCATGGCAGCAACTACTTAAGCTCTACCCTGTGATTATCTAAATTTTATATTCCGAAGTGGAGAGAAAAATACATTATATTTCTTTGCCTTCAAGCGAAGGCTACGATTATGCGTTCCCAATTCTCCTACCACCACTTCAAAAGCATGCTAAACATACCTAGGATTAACCAAACATTGACATCCTTGCCTCGTATATCCTCTCATCATATCATTTATACTTGCATGTCAATTCAATCCGCTTTCATGAATAGGTATTTGCATACTAAGACATAAAAGACAAAATATTAATGTTCTAAATTAAAGCAAAATATCTATGGTTTCCCTATGATTAAGCTACTAATACAAACAAAATTACCAAATGCATTATATCAATTAAAATGTCAACAATCACAGAACTACAACTTGCAAAGGCGCCGACTCAAAAGCTCTCTCCACCATCTCAAAGCGAATCAAGAAATTAGGCTTCTATTTCTTGGCAAAGGAAATAGACATGGGGAACTGTGGAGTGATTTTGAAGCCTTGTAAAGCTTGCATGGCGACTGCTGACTGGGAGTCATCCGTGAACTCAATAAAGGCAATGCCAGGCTTTGCTGGGATCATGCGCACCTTATTTTCACAAGTTATCACACAATCAATGACATTGACATAACAAACTTGATCGTTGGTAATATATTGTAAATAATATAAGTTATGATGTGCACCTCTCTGAAGCCAGGGTACTGCTGGAAGAGGATCTGAAGCATCATGCTCGTGGTCTCATGCGGAAGGTTCTCTACGAACAAGACATTGTTTGGAGGTGCCCCTGAATCCTCCCCTGTGGGCCCTGATGTTGGTGCTTGCTTTGTACCTTGGTTCTGACCCTGTTTCCAGAGAAAAATAAGATAGAAATAATTTGACTAGATAATAACTTGTAGGGTACATAAAGGCTGGGATAATATTGAATCAAGCTCTGCCACTTGATTGCTTTTTCAGTTAACTACACTATGACTAGGATAAAATTAAATCATCCTCTAAGGATTATTGCTTTTTCAATGTTACATGTGGAACTGGGAACATCTTACACAAACGTCCAAACTTGCTTTTAGGAATAAAAACAAGTCATTACAAGTTAAATCTTTTTCTTGGCACTGGTCAAATAGAAAACAAATAAATCGAATAATTTTGTTAGATGGAATGTCCAATTCCAAGTGAATTGTTGTGAACCAGATGCAACCATTGCATTTGCAGGTAAAAGAGTGATTGAAGAGATCAATCTCTTTCTATCCAAATCAAATCCTCTAAAAGACAATAAAATTCCTCCTAGGTTATTGTAGAAATCAAGCACTCAAGTAAAGAAAATTGGTTGTCAAATGAAAATATATATTTTTACAAATGAAATCAAAACTTTGTTATACAGTATAGTTGGCTTTTTGCATATTGCTACCTAAAAGTTTCAATTATTTACCACAATGCCCTACATCAATTGCATTTCAAATTATTCCAATTAAAATTATATATATCCAGCGAGCTCATAAGAAAACATGTTCTATATAGTAATAGAAAATCATGGAATTAACTCAGAAAAACCTATTCTCCCCAGCTACTGCCAAAACTGGACTAGGACAGTTGATTGAAGAATCAAATTTTACAGAGAGACAAATGGAACTACTAGTATTATTTTATAACATTTCGGAAAGTTCTATTAATTAAAGATAAAAGAGGTTCTCATTTGTCAAGAAGGGGGGTGAATACCATTTTTAAGTTTTTCCTTCTTACATTTTCTTTTTCTCTTTTTTTCACACAAGATGTAACAAAAAAAAAATTTCAAATTAGGAAAAACAATAAAGCTTACAGTGGCTCCATTAGATTGAGCACTTGCGGCACTAGGTTTAGAATCTTCAGCCTTGCGCTTTTTCTCTCCTACCAAAAAATGTTATACATTAAAGGGGAAAAAAGATGATGCAAATGCAATTTTAGCCAAAGACAGAAAATATTTCTTATCTACAGCGACAAACAAAAATAAATAATGTGACAGAAATGTCACAGTATTACATTAAATATGTATACATTTCTATAATTATGGCATTAATTACCGTACAGCATGGCTGGCAAGGTATGAAGCAGGGACAAGACTAAAAGGACTAGGTATCAAAACTAACAGTCAACAGGAAAAGGAAAGGATGAAAAAAGGGGAGAACAATGGCTTGCTAGAAAATGGTTTCACTTCTAACAAAAAAGATGGCACCCTTACTTCGGCATCCACAATTAAAATTACAAATTGTCAGAAGTGCACAAAAGAATTACCAAATTTTACTATGGCTAAGATATTTTTCTTTCTCAGTAAGATAGCTTCAAGCATTGCCTTGTATCATTATTCAATAAAGCTAATTTCCTAACAATAACAAAAATGTTTATAATTATCACCTTTTTCTTCTTGCTTCTTCTTTTTCTTATCAAATGTCCCATCAGCCTTTGCCACACAATCTGATTTCTCCTTTGCATATTGTAGCCTCTATACGGATTACCAACAAAGCACAAAGCATATCAAACTTAACTCGCAAAACATATCCAATTTTAACAAATAAAAAAGTGTAACATTGCATTATATACTGCTGTCTATAACACTCATATTTCTCATACCACAACAAGCGGTTCAAAATTTTTAACTTATGTTTGTGGTAAAGGGTTTGTTCAAGGAGTAGGGGGGCAAAATTGTGGAAACTTATCATGGCATTACCATTTCAACTATATCAGCCTTATCGTTGGATACTGCTACAGAAAACTCATTATGTTTAACATAATGGGAAAATAATTGGTGTAACTTAAACAAAATCTACAAATAAGCACAGAAGGTAGAACAAGCTTAAGTTCAGAGGATTTACAAAGGGTTTGTCGTAAAAAGGGAAGTTTTGCATCTGACGGAAGGCATTACTAGCAGCTGTAATTTCACTAAATACAACCCATGCTTGGCCTCTTAGCTTTGGTGTCTTCAGTGCCACAACATCCAAAATTCTTCCAAACTGAGAGAATAAGGCATAAAGTGATCGTCTCAACTCTACAAGCACAAGCAGAAAGACCCCAAAAAAAAATTCATTAGCTCGATTTCAGTTAAACCCTAAACCCTTACCATCCAGTAGAGAACAAACCATAATTCATTCATCCTGTTTTTCAACTAACACTAAACCTTGCTAGAAAGGGAGATACGTACATCCGGACCACAAAAACCCTAATTTTGAGTAACAAGTGTCCCGAATCAAGCAAAAAGAAAATTAGTGTTAAAATCAAAGAAATATCACCTTCTTTCTTGACCTTATCATTGAGATTTTTGATGTAAATCGTCTGATTTGGGGGTATATCACCAGACAGCATTGCCACCGCGACCACTAGCAAGAGAGGAGGATTTCTCGGAGTGAGGAAGAGAGAGAAAGAGAGAGAGGAGGGATTTACAGTGAGAACATGCGGATACTTGAAAAATCTAAGGCCCAATCAGCTCTATATATCGTAAGGGCCCAATAAGTTTTTGAAGGCCCAACTAATTTGATATTTGATGCGACCAAGTACTATGGAACCGCATCCTCTGCTGCACTTTTGGACGGTCCAAATTTAATCTCAGTCGGTGAGTGCTCGGATGATGGAGGGAGCAGTATTAATTTTGCTTTAAAATTCGTGCCAAAATATTATTTCGTCCGTCCGATAAAAAACGAACGGACCAGATTAAAAGTGCAGCATCCTGCTGCACAATAAAAGTGCAGCAGAGGATGCGATTCAAAGT
Organism: Carex arenaria; assembly: GCA_964058825.1. Taxonomy (NCBI): domain Eukaryota; kingdom Viridiplantae; phylum Streptophyta; class Magnoliopsida; order Poales; family Cyperaceae; genus Carex; species Carex arenaria. Next base: position 485,949 of record CAXKVW010000693.1, read on the forward strand.
AGTACTATTATGTTCAGATCTTTAATCCAATTACGGGTCGGGCCTGAATGTTATGCTTTTGGGATTAGAAGTGCCGTGACAAATAAATCCAGATCAATTAGAAATTCATATCCTCTGCACTAACCTACTATTTGAGTTTAGATCCGATCATATGAAATTACATACTCGCACGAATTTCAAAGAAGCCCGTGCATTATAGTCGGGGGCCGAATTAGTTCAGATTTTGATTGGATGGTCCGAAGCTAAACTAAAATGGTATGTTTGTGCAGAGGTTGCAACTCATCGATTACCCATGTTCAGGCTGTTTGGTAACAAAAGATTAAGTCTTCTTAAGACTTAATATGTTTTTTTTAGTTTACTTAGCCGCTTAATTATACAAATACTGGTTACTTAGCGTGGATTAAGATCACCTCATTTAGCCTCCTTTTATCCGCACATATTTTTCTTTAACTTTCTTAGCTTCCATTCACAGATTAAGATAACCAAGAATTAGTTCCTTAACACTTCTTAAGCCTTTAATCATTCACCCTTAATATTTTATTGTTGAACAGATCCATTGAGAACTAGTGCGTATCTTCTGAGATATCTCATACTTTGCGTGACTGACGTCTAGTGTCTATTTGGGTATTATTTGAGCTTTGAGTTTCGTGTTGAACGTATTTGAACAGTTGAGATTTTTCAGAAAGTCACGCAAAATATGAGATATCTCAGAGGATGCGAATTCCATTCTGGCCATTCAGCAACAACGGATTAAGTCTCCTTAAGACTTAATCTTGCCGAACATCGATTCCTTAGCACGGATTAAGATTACCTATTTTTGCCCGGATCTTAATCATCTGCCCAGACTTTAAGACACCTTTATCTCTTCCTTTAGCTTCTTTAGCTTCCATCCACAAATTAAGACAATCGAACATCGGTTCCTTAGTACTCCTTAAGCTCTTAAACATCTACTCTTAATTCCTTGTTGCCGAAAAACCCCGTTAATAACTAGAGAACTGAGCAAGCATGAAACTTTGTTAGAAGTCCAAAAGGTTTCTGGGTTTTTTATATTTTTTTAAGATAAAAAATTATGTTCCGTTGAATATAATTGATTGATTGGGGCATGTGGGACCAATAATCGAAGGCACGTCTGATTGGCTGTCAACTGGCAAGTTCCTGCTGTAAGGTCAACTGGAAGCATTAATCCCTCATATTTGGAGTTCTGCACATGACCTTAGAATTAATTCTTCTTATTGCTTAATTTTATCATTGATTTATATATTATTTTATATTAAAATAGTACGACCAAATTCGAGTTACATGCGTTCCGGATGTTATTCATTGTTTTATAAATGAAAGAGGGATTTAATTACACGTGACACATTTTGACGTCATATTTTTATAGGTTATTTTTGTTATTTTAAAATTCAAACCGTTCAACATAATTTTCATATTAAAATGTGAGTGGAAACCAAATTTTATATATTTTTTAATTTTTTTAGTATTTATTAAAATGAAGAGAGATTTAATTCCACCATTTTGTAGTGACACATTTTGACGTCATATTTTTATAAGTTATTTTTGTGATTTTAAAATTAAAACAGTCGATCCAAACCGTTCAACATGATTTCCATATTAAAATGTGATTGAAAACCAAATTTTATATATTTTTTAGTATTTATTAATATGTGTACAAAATTGTTGTTTTAAAATAATTCTGGATCATTGAAAAACAATGATTTTAAAAAATTCTAAATAAATAGTATTAAATTTCTAAAAAAAATATATAAAATTTGGTCTCCAAGTACATTTTAATATGGACATCACATTGAACGGTTCGAATAGACTATTTGAATTTTAAAATCACAAAAATAATTTATAAAAATATGGTGTCAAGATGTGTCACCATTTTATGGTGTAAAAGGATCCCTCTCTTTATAAATATAATAAATTATTCAAATGGTTTGAAGTGTTGTCCAACATTTTTTTAACTATATAATTATATATAAATGGTATACTAACCATACAAATTATTTTGTACAATAAAACCAATCTTTAATTTCGTGACAAAGACAAACTATTATATTAAAGTCGTAATTTGAAATCTAATTGTCGAATTTTTGGTAGATATTTAAGTTGGAATACTTGATCTCATCCTTTGTACAACTTAAACGATTGAATTAATAAAACAACAGAATAAAATATTTGTTTTCAATGTTACAATTTATGATTTAATTCTTGCTCATTCTAAAAGCTACAGATATAAAAGAACAATGGTACCCATGATATTTTATGAATCTTTAGATGATTGAAGCATTGATAGTTTTAATTTGATTAAATATACAAATATATAGATATACAAATCCGTTTTAATTATAATTGACAATTCGTTTGGTTAAATATACATAAAAATTACTGACAATTCGGTTCCCTCAGAATGACCACATGAATATTAATAACCCAATTCCAAACAAAAATCTGTAGAAACTTAATGAGAAAAATCTTTAAAGGAAGTATAAAGATGTAAAGGTTTATTATTTTCCGACTATAGTTTTTTCATGTCCTGAAATTTTTTATTAATTTGACTTAAAAAAACATAAAAAAAACCACAAATTATGAACAATTCCAAAAATATCAGGGATGCCAATTAAATCTACGGGTCCATTTTTGGAGGGGGCACAAAGCCTCCCAAAACCCAAAAATCCGCTGTACTATATTGATATTTAGGTTTTTGGGAGGCTGTCAATTCAATCTATAATCCTCCAAGAATGAGGCTGCAGATCTGATATTTTTCGAATTTTTCAATTGTGGTGTTTTGATTTATTTATTTTAAAATGGTATTAATAAAAATTTCGGTTTCATGCCTCCCTGTCTCTGAGTATTGACCAACTGGTACCCCCCCCTTTATTGAGGTTGTTGATTGTTAAGATTTGTGTTAACAACAGCATCTAAATAATGAATGACTTCCCAACGGTTCAACTATTGATCCGAGTCTTGGCTGATTAAAGTCCGATCCAATTTTAATAATATTAATTAATGGCAACGATGATTATATTAATTATACATCAATTTTCTTTTTGCAAAAAAAAATATTTTAAGTAGTCGGTTTTGTATAATATTTTGAGTGAGGTTATGTACTTTCTAAAGTGTGGATCGGTCCGTATTATGAATTTATATTTTCGCTTTTAAATATTTAAATATTTAATCTGAACCGCTCAACATGATTTCCATATGAAAATGTACTTCAAGACCAAATTTTATATTTTGTAGATTTTTTTTCTAATTTTTTAAATAGCTAGGTACAAAGAAAATCACTATTTCAGATCGACGGTACAAAATCTTTACATCGGGCGATTTCCTACCTATCTAAAAAATAACAAAAGAATTCTAAGAACATGTAAAAGTTGTTCTCCGAGTACATTTTATGTGGAGATCATTTTGAATGGCTCAGATCGATTGTTCGAATTTTTAAACAAAGATATTAATTCATAACATTGTTGTAAAAAACGTCTGTTTACGCCGATTAATCGACCGATTAGTCGTTGGAGGTGACCAAACCATTACGAATTTTTCCGACTAATTGGCCGATTATGACCGATTATTCCTGATTAATTGCTTAGCAGTACCCTATCCGTCCGATGACTGCATACTGTTATTTACAATATTGATTCATAACACAACCCATTCTGCGCTTTGCAAAGTATTGTAGCCTCACTTAGGGCTGTAAATGAGTCGAGTTTGAGTGAGTTACCTCCAACTCGTGCTCAACTCATTTAGTTAATGAGCGAGTTAACTCGAATTGGTCTGGCAATAACGAGCTGTAAAGCCAACTCGAGTTGGTTCACAACTCGTTTTATCAGTCAATTTCCTTAGTTATATTTATATAGTAGTAAGAGTTTATCTAGCCACAAACAATTGAAATGGCTCAGTAAGAGTTTATATAAACACAAACAATTCAAACATAATTAACAAGACAACTAACAAAACAAATATTCCAAACATCTTACGAGTTATTTAGAAGGGCATGAGATTTATTGTGACGAACTGTGTAACTCGAGTTATTAATGAGCGAGTTGGGGTATGCTCAAACTTAACTCGTTTATTAAACGAGTCAGCCAACTCCAGTTGGAACTAACTCGAGTTGTAAATGAACGAGTTAAAGCGAACAAATAGCGAGCGAGTTATGAGCGAGTTTTGAGTTTGAGCGATTTTGTATAGCCCTGCCCTGCCCTCACTCTATTTATTTATTTTATTTTTTTGAGAAAGACAAAAAGTCAAATCCTTAGTTATATATTGATATTCATACGTTTTTTCGTTTGAGTTTTGAATCTATGACTCTCTGTATGAAGAGTATTGTCTTAGTCACTAAATTAAATACTAATACTCGTGCAGTAAATTTTATTAGAAACGAAATAAAAAAGAAACTAAACAAAAATTTAAACAGAAGATAAAAGGTATAACCATATACTGCATATTCATAAAACGCTATAATTGCTAAAGAACTAATTACAGATACCGCTTATTCGTTTTTGTAATGAATGAGGAATACTGCTATCTGATTTGACCCATTACCATTAATTAGTCAAATGTGCAAGACGAATTGACTTCAACAATGGTGTTCTTAAATTTCTCAAGTTTATTTGTAAACTCAACTAAACAAATTGGCGAACTTAAAGAAAATCTACAAACCATTTGATGAACCGCTGATCCGGTACACAAATTCTCTCCATCCATTGTGCAGGACTCAAAAAAAGATACTTGACTATGAAAATAGGTCAAGGTAAGACTTCACTTTCCAATAAATAAAATACTATTTTAAAGTTTTGTATTTTTTTTTGGTTTTTGACTTCTCTTTCCATTCAAATGTCAAAAACAAGATATTTTTGACAAGTCCGGGTGCCATTTCTCTTTCCATTCATACAGTATCTTGATCAACACAGATATTTTGCGGGGTCTGGTGGATCTCCTTTTTACATGCAAAAGGAAAATGTTACGCAGATGTAATTATGAAAGGCGAACGCAGGATTTTACAAGGAGGAACATAAATCGAGTTCAAATAGTGTACTGGATTCAAACTTATTAACTACTCAGGTAGATAAAAATAATAATTAACATAATAAAAATATTATACTCTTACATAATAAAAATAACAAAATTATATTATTTTACATATTAAAAACCAACAAAGTTGGTCCGAATCTGTAAATTTCTATAAAAATAATAAAGTTTCTCATTAACAGTACTTTTGAATTTGCTTGACGGATTTTTCAATTCTAGAGAGAGGTAAAACAATTTTCAAGAAGAAATAAAGTGATATCAGATCCGTATTTTTCCACTATTTCAAAATTTAGACAAAAATAGTTGCCCCTGGTTCAAGGTGGGTCCACCCCTGTAATTACGTCATGGAGGTAATCTCCAAAGTGCAAATAAATAAAATAAAATGTAATAATAGATATACTTCTCCAAGGTCCCAATTTCTAATCGCCCCCACCCCCACTGATTTTTTGTTTAACCTTTTAAAGAAATGAATATATAATAATGTATTACATAATATGCAGCTACTGCCATGAAATTTTAAAAAAAAATACATAATAATAAACTATGTGTTGTACAATTATTAAATATATTTTTATTTCACGAATTAAAGGATATATTTTACTTCACGTTCATATATTTTCGATTTCAAATTCCCAACATTTGATCTGAATCGTTCAACATGATCTTCACATTAAAATATATGTGGAGACCAAATTTTGCATTTTTTAAGTAATTTTGTAGATAATTAGAAAATCTATTGATTTAGAAGATTATGGACCATAAAAAGATAGTGATATTCTACCTATTTTAGAGAATGGTAAAAAAAGTTCTAAAAAATATAAAATTCTCTGAGCATATTTCTATATGAAGGTTATATTAAACGGTTCAGATTGACTGTTTGTACTTAAGTATGAAGTAAAATATGCATTAGCCAAAATCACATCTTTAACTCGATTAATATTTAAATTATATGTATTTAATATTAAAATATAGAAATACATGTTCTGTAACAACTCATATTGTATTTAGCAAATTGACAAACAAGTGCATATATTTAATTAATATTAATTTAAATAATCTAAAAATGCATTCTGCTCTACATAAAAGGTGGAGGGTATTCGGGGATGAGTACTTGAGTAGTTAATTAGTTATCATTGGCCGAAATTTTTATTTATACCATTTCAAAAAAAAAAAACAAATATGAAATTGGAAAATTCCAAAAACAACAGAACTGCCAATTCAATCTACGGATTCATTAATGAAGTCTGCAGATGGCAGACCCCAAAAACTCTAATAATGGATTCGTATATTGAATCGGCCCTCTGATATTTTTTGAATTCTCCATATTTTACGGTTTTTAATTTTTTTTTAAGATTATGATATAAATAAAAATTTCGGTCAAATTGGACATTTAAAAAAAAACTAAGCGAGCAACAAATGCACATTTAAGTAAAGTATATGACTGTGCACAAGTACAGCTCAAAGACAGACGTAACCAAATAACTTTATAATAAAAAAAATGGGGAACAAAGAAAGGGCCAACCGCTTATTGACATCCGTAGCCTACTATTTAAATATATATTTTTCATGATCCTCCGTATATACGGTCAGCGGGTTTAGCTATCTTCGAGCTGGTACGCATTGTCTTCTAGTACAATATTTTGTCTATCATAAAAAAAAAAAGTTGTTATGACAACGCAAGAAGCGTCATCACATACTTATCCAGACAATATATACATAGCTGGACTATAGAAATTAAATAAATTTATTTTTACTTTACACTCATATTTTTTATTTTTAGAAATTAAATAAATCGATTTCAACTGTTCAATATAATTTACATATTGAAATATGTTAGAAGACCAAATTTTATATTTTTTAAAAATTTATTACTATTTGTTTAGAATTTTTTAAATCACTATTTTTTTTATGGTCCATGATCCATCCAAACGTTGCAATTTTCTATTCATCTAAAAAAATAGTAAAAAAAATCCATAAAAATATAAAATTTAATCTCAAAGCACATTTCAATATGGAGATCATGTTGAGCGATTCTAATCAGCTGTTTGGACTTTAAAAACAGAGATATAAGCGTGAAGTAAAACAATAATCTTACTTAGCAACTCACCATGGCCCAACTCATGTAGCCGTGAAACAAACGCTTCAGTTTTTATATTTTCAAAGTCCAAACAATCGACCCCAGCTGTTCGACATTCAATCTATACTAAATGTGCTTGGAGACCAAATTTATATTTTTTTGTAATTTTTTTACTATTTAATAAATCAGTTTTAAAATTATTATTTTCAATGAAAAAAAATCACTTTATTAAAATCAGCGATTTTAAAATTGATTTAATAAATAGTAAAAAAAATTCAAAAAATGTAAAATTTGATTTCCAAATATATTTTAATACAGATATCACATCTGATGTTTGGATCGACCGTATGGACTTTGAAAAATAAAAACTAATTAGTTGCACCACGACTCCGGAACAAACGTTTTGATATTAGCCTAATGTAAGTTTCTAAAATACTATTAATAAATTAAAAAAATATAAAATTTAGTCTCCAATCACAATTTAATATAAAGATCAACTTGAACAGTTCATATGACGTTTTGAATTTTAAAATCACAAAATACTCCGCGAAACACGGTAGCCCAACTCATATATATAAGTTTCTAAAATAATGAAATAGCTCTGTTAGAAATTAAACAAAACCCAAAGAAACCAATTATATGAAATCATTTTTTTTTCCTCCTAAATGTATATGTTTCTTCTCGTCATAGAAAAGAAAAGAAATATGTGAAAAATTAACAGTGCCTCGTGATACACGGGGCAGTAAATTAAGTAATTTCATGTTTTTTAATGGTCTTGGTAGTTGAAACTTTCTAAAAGCTAGCTATATGAAGTAATTTATGCTTATAAAAATGATCCCATAAAAATAGAAAACTATTGCCGCTTCCCTAATCCAGCCGAACTGTTCTTTATTTTATTCTACATACCCTTTCTTTCTTTTTTCTTTCTTTTATATTTTATGAAATCTCGGAGGGATCTTCGTTTGATTAGAAAATTCAAAATGGAGAACAGTCAAAAGCAATGTCTTGGGAATTTCGTGGAATGCATCTCTCCAAGAAAAGTTGAATGCTAAATTTTATTTTCTCATACCTGTTTCTCTACCATCTACCATCTACCTCTCTTGTTTATACATGTACTAGCTACCTTATACATGTATATATATAGGCGCGCATTAGCTAGGAAGAGTATATATATCCAATGCATTTCTGTACCTCCTCTAGTGATCTAGGCATCCCTGCTTCACTTCCATTTTCACCGGTATCTCCTACCACCACGCAAAGTATGCCATCGGTTAATATCATGGCCGAAAAAAACCAACCGGCCTCACCGGTATTGGGGTGGGACACCCCAATTCCAATCCACAAAAGGTATTGTACCAGTCCTTTTCTATTTTTCCTTTCTCATTTTTCCATTTAATTAATGAGCCTCTTTGACATATTAATTAGTTTTCACCTTCCACAGACTTGAAGGAAAAGTTGCGGTTGTAACCGGCGGAGCTCGTGGCATCGGTGAAGCAATTGTGCGACTTTTCGTGCAGCATGGTGCACGAGTGGTCGTAGCTGACATTGATGATTCAGCAGGAGAAGCTCTTTCTGCTTCTCTAGGTTCCCATGTCTCCTTTGTGCATTGCAATGTATCAGAAGAATCTGACATAGAACATGTAGTTGGCCACGCCATCTCCTGTCACGGTAAGCTTGACATACTATGCAACAATGCGGGTGTGTTGGGACGACAAACTCGTGTAGCCAAGAGCATAATGTCGTTCGATGCCGATGAGTTTGATCGGGTTATGCGGGTCAATGTGAGAGGTTCTGCTCTGGGAATCAAGCATGCGGCTCGAGTCATGGTGCCGCGTGGGACGGGGTGCATTATCTCTATGGCGAGCGTAGCTGGTGTATTAGGCGGGCTCGGACCGCATGCTTACACGGCGTCTAAGCATGCCGTGGTTGGTCTCACTAGGTATGTACCAACGACGAACCACTTGATGTTTCTTTTCTTTTCTTTTCCTTTTGTTTCTTTCCTTCAATTTGCATATATAGAAAGAACAGCAAAGCACTAACCATTCTACTTGCTCTTAAATTAATTCCATTTGTAGAAAACAATAGCATTTTTCAAAAATATTTTTATTATTAAATGCAACTGAAGATGAGTAGGTGACATCAATCATTGTGTTACAAGTATTAATAAATATTGTACTATATAGTATATACAATTATATATGGTAGAGATAACATTACAGAAAAAGCTAAAAAATGTAATTAAATAGGCATATTGTAAATCTTCTTCATGCTAATTTTCACTTTTGTATTGCATAATATTGTGATTTAAAAATAAATATCTATTCAACAATTAATGTTGTTCTAAAACAGTATTTCCTATATCTTTGCAAATTAAAACAACAGGAATGCGGCATGCGAACTCGGTGCATACGGAATCCGGGTAAACTGCATTTCACCATTCGGAGTGGCAACATCCATGCTCGTCAATGCATGGAAAGAGGCGGAGATTGAAGGAGACGACGGTCAGAGCATTTTAATGGTTAGCAAACCGAGCACCGAGGAGGTCGAGAAGACGGAGGAAACCATCAGGCACCTGGCAACTCTTAAGGGTACGACATTGCGGCCTCGAGACATTGCCGAGGCCGCGCTTTACTTGGCAAGTGATGAATCCAAGTATGTTAGTGGACACAATTTGGTTGTTGATGGAGGAGCTACTTGCTCAAAAAATCTCATTGGTCTTTAGGTGTTGAATTAATCATTGGTTAATTTTGTAATTTTTGAAAAATGATTTTATCTTGTGAGTTGAAATTTGTTAGTTTTATAAATTTTTTTCCATAGGTTTTAGGGATGGAAGGGATTGACATTTGGGTCCTTCCAAGAAGGATATTTTTTTTATTCCAAGTCTGTATTTGATAGCTTAGACTTGGTCAATTGGTTTCCTTTAAAGAAGCAACAATTAATGGGTTTCAATTTTTTTTTACCATTTAAGGCAACAGTTAATTGACGTCTGGCACTTTTTCCTCCCTGTTTTATATTTATTTTTTATTTAAGAGTTCAAGCCCCTAGGCATTGGACAGAATAGTTTTTAATTCATAAATAGCAGAAAATGTACACTGAACAGTTTTTATTATATTATGTTTTATATGAATTGAAAATTGTCGTCTTAAAAATATAGACCAAATATTTTATCATCTTTCTTTCGAAATTCAGGAACATATTTTTTTCCCCAAAGCTCAGTTATAATTTGTATAGAGATTCGTATTAATATTCACGCAATACTAATTTAAAAAAAATTAACAATCTATTTTCTCATGCATGATTGGGCAGATAGTAGTTCAACCGTTTAATTAATGTATGTATAGTATTTTAAGAAGTCGGTTAATTGTGAGATCAGAAATAAACAATTAATTATCCACTTGCAATTAATTGTTAAAGTACTACAAACGTTACCCTACGTATAAGAAGTTCAATTGTAATTTGTAAATGAATGACGCAATGACACACATAGCACTGTTCGTAAATCAAAATAAGGATAAGAGGATAAATGGCGCCGAAATTTTGATTTATACCATAAATCCAAAAAAAAAAAACTAAAAAATCACAAAATATTGAGAATTTCAAAAATATCAGGGCTGTCAATTCAATCTGTGGACCCGTTAATGGAGGTTCGCAGATTGAATTGGCGGACTCTCTAAACCCCAATTTTAGTATATTACAATTGAATTAAGGAGCTTTCGGAGGTCCCAATTCAATCTGTGGATCTCCATTAATGGATTCGCAGATTGAATTGGCGATCATGATATTTTTGGAATTCTCTAATTTCAGTGGTGATTTGTTTTTGTTTTTTTTTGAAATGGTATAAATAAAAATGTCGGCAAATGGCGTATGTAAATCAGCTCGTCTCGATAATTTTGTATCATTGAGCAAATAAATAACACACACACGGACAAAAACCTCAAAGATGAGATTTCAATATATAATATCTATTTTAAAATATATAAATTTTTGTAATGATAATTAAAAAATTCTTACAAAAAATAAAATTTAGATGTAAATATATATTTTTCATAACTCGAAAAACAATAATAAAAAGCAACACAATTAACTGCATTAAATTTTGTATAAAAAATGGTGCAAACATATGCTCTTGCTTAAACGAGGAGAGAAAGCGTGATAAAATATATGAGTCATTCAAATAGTTTTTGAGAGAAAGAGTCATCCAATTATTTTAAACATGAAGATAGTATAAAATCGAATGAATGAGGATGTTGATGGTGTGAAATCAGGGTTTTAAATAGCTAGTAAAAGCTGCACTATAATTTTTCGGACCTTAAAAGCAATAGCGTTATTAGCTGTTTTCTATGCAATAGCAATTCCAAATCAAATACGACGAGTAGTAGGGTCCTGAGCTAAATCTTGGCTAAACCTCGGAAATCTTAATGCCATAATGCTTTTCAAATCTATCTAGCCATTATCCTACTGCAATACTTCTTGCTAAGAAGAAAGCCCATGTTGTGGCAATTCCACCCATAAGGTAATGAGTTAACATCACATCCTTGTATTAATGCTGAAAGCTATAGTTGCATTATTGTGTTTTTTTAAGCTTTCCGTGATGACATGAAAAACACTAATTATATATCTATTTATGGAGTATAGTTTAAAGAAGAGATCACTGTATATTTTATGGTAGAGAGAGAGAGATGATTGTCATTTGTAGGCAAAGTATATTATTGCTATGATTCATCCTATATTAATAATGAAGATGTTCATTTAAAATACTATGAAAAATATTTATTTATAATAAACAAATAATTGTAATTTTTAAAAGAGTAAGTTTTAAAAGTATAAGCATATTTTCTTTGAAAAACAAATTGTTGAATTTGGAAATTGCTGAACAATTTTACTAAGAAATTCAGGTGATAAATTCTCTGTTTGTTAAAAAATGGTCACAATGTATGTGCCGATAATTTTTAAAAGCTTGTGTATCTCTGAAGTTCCCAGGCATGCAACAGTTTTAAAAATCAACTTCAATACTGCACGATCATCTCATGTATATTTCCTCTTTTTTTTGTAGAAGAATATTTCATATATCATATTTAATTTTCCGACCATATAATGTACCTTCTTTTTATGTTCTGTTCTGATATGATTTGTTAATTTATGACAGGAAAATATAGTGCTCCTAACAATCAATGTCTCCCACTCATATATTGGTCCCATATGCAGCCACGGGTAGACACAGGAATTCTGTCAGAGAGGAACAAGAATCGAGTTCAAACTCATTTACTAATCAGATATTGGATAAAAAAAAAAACAATAAAATAGCATACTCTTACATAAAAAAAACAACAAAACAGTGTCATTAAATATTAAAAAACAATAAAGCTAGTCAGAATCCATAAATTTCTATAAAATTTCTATAAAAACAACAAAATTTCTCATTAACAGTGCTTTTGAATTAGCTTGGCGTACTTTCCAGTTCTAGAGAAGGACAAAACAATTTTCAGAAAGGACAAAATGGTACCGGACCCATATTTTTCTTCTGAATTTCAAAATCCAGGAGGAAGGCGATTGCTCCTCCCTGGCTTAAGGTGGGTCCATCCCCGTATGCAACAAGATTCGGTGAAATACGGAGGCAGTGCAACGGCACTATATTACTACTAAAAAGGTTCACCATCCATGGAGAAAGGTATTACTAAAGAATGTTGAGGCATGGGGAATATCTAGTCCATTATCCAATGGGTCAATTAAATTAGAGAGGAAGAATCAACAAATTGGTCACTAACGCAACAAAAGTTTCAAGGAACAATGGAACATAGATAAATTACTCTTATATTATAAGTATATTTTTTTTTTAGTTCACTTAATAAGAACCGTTAGTCCATCACAGAAGATGGCCGACTAAGCTTGATCTAAAAATTGTCACGTTTTCAATTCTTAATTCATTTCTGTAGTTAATATGAAAATATGGATGTTGGTAGTTCAAAAAAAGAGAGACAAAAAAAAAATATATATATATATATATATATATATATAAGTTCATTGCAAGGCCACCAATGGGTCACTTTTGTGGAGATGGGCTCTATGTTCACACATCGCCACATTCTCTGCCAAATTGGAATTCAAATTCTCTGGGTCCTGGCAAATTCCAGATGGCTATTTAAAAAACAAAAAGAAGAAGAAGAAGAGGGAATTTCATGTGCGCCGCCCTTGCAAAACATCAGTCTTACATGTTTAATTTTAGTGGAGCTTACTAAACTAAGCCATTTTTTTACTGTATGAATTCAAATAAAGAAATGTTTATAGCTAAGCCATCTAGATTAAATTAGACTCATAACTAAGAATAATAGTATCTGGCAGCTATATAATTAAGGGTTAAACTTTATAAGGACGACTAAGTCATAAGTCCAGCCATTCAAGGTTTATGATACAACAATTATGAATTCGTTTTGAGACTAATAAAGCCGAGTATTTAAAACTTTAAAAATTGTAGAGAGGAGGAGCCTATACAGTGTCTACCAAAAGTTGTAGTATTCCAACATTAATAAGCAACACTAAAATGATGACAGTATGCCAAAGTTCGAAAATACATTAAAAATAGATATGCAAAATTAGTTTAGTAAAATGTCAAGGTATGCAAAATTTGTCAATTGTAAAACTTTTTTTTTTCTCTTATACAAGTAAAATATTAATAAAAACAAGAACAGTACATGAGATGCTGGTTACCTATTTCCAGCCCCTTTGATGTTTATGCCAATATTTCTAACTAGTTCTTCTAGAATTCTATCTTTCTCCCTTCATAATTCTCCATCATCAGCCCGTTTGGAATTTCTGAAAAGCCATCCACAACAAAAACAAAGAAGCAAGAATTAATTTTTTTAATTAAAAAGCCATCCTGGCTCACCTCTGAATATCTAGTAGGATAAAAAAATTGACCAAAATGTGTGGTGCAGTATAGGCATTTAGTGTGAAACCAACAGAGTTTGAAACAAAACTTAAACTTTCTCTGGTCTTAGGATATTTTAATTCATGGAAACCAAGATTGCAAGTTTTTTAGTTGTACCCAATAGAATTGCAATAATTGGTTAGATCATGGCAAAGAGCCTTGCCAACACCTCCTACTTGTATTGACCCTCCTTTTATCCTCTCAGATAGCTGAAAAAAATAAAACATCTGTTTAGAGAATGTCGCACACATCACACACACACACACACAAAGAGGAGGGGGGGGGGGGGGGGGGGGGGGGGTCCGAGAGTACCTCATCTTCTGTTTCCTCCAATAACCTGTATGATAAAGAACAATATAAAACATAAGTATATATAACTAAAAAACAAGCCACATTATGATACTGACCTAAGGTCTCTGACTGGTATTTAGTGGTACCTGGCATAACCTGTATTGGCTTCTTAATTGTGCAATAAACTCAAATTTGATTCAATCGAGCCTCGACCATGTATAGTTAGTCCTAGATTTATGATTACTATAATTTTTCAAGCAGTCTACCCTTGATTACCCAAGTCCATTTAGCCAATTCGTAAGGTCAGATGAAGTTAGTTCAATGTTTTGGTAACACCAAAATATTTAGTGCTTAAAGTACTTGATGGAAAGAATATATCAATCTTCAGAGTAGCTGAAGAGAGATATACTACAGAAAAGACAGAAAAACAAGGAGTAACCTGCCACAGAATGAAGAGATGGCCTTTGAATGTGCTTTTGCTGCTTGCTTGTCTACAAAAAACATAGAAAATAGAAGTTTGGTTTCAATTCAACAAGGTAAAAACTAAATAAAAGATTGCAATACAAGCCAAGCCGCTCTGGTATCAGCTCAGTTCGGTAGAAGCCAATTGGTGTTTTTAGTCAGGCCAGAAGTTGATGCTTGCTCAAAAGCCTAAATACTTTGACTGGCCATCCCATTACAAACACAGTAAAATAATGGCGCTGGTTGATTGAAACAGGAGGTATGGTATTACCGGTTTTGAGATTGTCCCAGTTTCTGACTTTGATCCATCCTTCTTTGCCAGAATCAAGCTGAAAAATAAGAACAATGTAAGTTAATTCAAGCTGAATGGAATATTAGCTGCATTCATTTAGAACAATTAATTTAATTCGGCAAATTGGATCACATTAAGGAATTACTTTACAAGCAACTATAGCCTACTGTTAATGGGTTTTAGGAATTGCTTATTATGAGGGAACCGGTACCATATTTGTTTGTTCATTCTGTACCAGCCAATGTTGGTAACCCTTTTACTTTCTGGCTTTAGGAATTGCTTGCATTATGAGGGAACCTGTACCATATTGGTTTGGTCATTCTGTACCAGCCAATGTTGATAATCCTTTTACTTTATTACTGTCAGACAAAAGAAAAAGAAAAAGAATACCTCCTCTAATGTGTAATCTTGCATTTTATCACAGAGTCCATCAATAAGATCTATAACTCTAAGCTCACTGACTCTGAAGTAACAA
Organism: Carex arenaria; assembly: GCA_964058825.1. NCBI lineage: Eukaryota > Viridiplantae > Streptophyta > Magnoliopsida > Poales > Cyperaceae > Carex > Carex arenaria. The sequence continues at coordinate 501,508 of CAXKVW010000693.1, forward strand.
GTTACAAATTGGCACCAAAATCTTGTTAACTAAAAATTAGAATATTTATAAGCCAATATGATACATCACTACAAAACAAAACAAAACATATATTGTATGCCCCTGCAAAATGAGAAATATTTATATATACTGCAAAATATGGGAATTCGAAGCAACAATAACTTTCATCCAATATATATTGACTCTTATTTGTCTTTTAATTTGCTAACCTGTAATCTATGACTTTCCCTTCACGTTGGCCTTTAGAATTCAATCGGTAACGCATGTCCAAGTCATTTTTTGGTTTCTCCTACAACATTAATTAAACATAGGAAAAAAACAGAGAAATAGAAAATTACAATAAGGTAATGGAGACTATACAACTTGATCAGATCTTTAGTAAAATACTTGGAAAAAACAAATATCCTCCAATTTCCATATCTTTTTCTCTATTTTTTGGTGACAGTCACTCAACTAGTATGGAAACAGAACTTAAATAGACAATTTCAATTCTTAAAAGAATACATTTCAGGTCTATTGTAGTACATTGTTACGGTATTATCTCACAACCCACTTTATAATGGAAACCAGCATCAGATAGCAGGAATTGAAGAAACTCACATTGGAAAGGCCGATTTCGAGCTCACCCTGAGAGAAAATCATGGACAAATCAGATCAGATGCGCAATTTAATAACGAAACCAATAATCTCTAACCTAAATTGACAAAAAAAAAAAAAAAAAGTTCACAAAATTGATTTGACTAAAGAATTTGAGGAGAAGGGGTGAAAGCGTACAGCGACGGCTTTGCAAGCTCCGCACTTGTCATCAATGGAAGAGACAACTGGAGCGAAGATCAGTACCAAAATCCACAAAGCGGATCTAAGGTTTCCATTTTTCTCTTTCGTCTCCATTAGTTGTTTCAGTACCAAACTTCGACTCCCAGATCTAAATGGCGAGTGCTGGAGCGGGGGGCTGGAAACAATTGGATCGGGTTTAAATGCGAGATAAGTGTAGATTAAAGCCTTTCCCCGATCCAATAATGGGCCAGCAAATCAGCATGTGGAACTCCCACTGTTGGATTTGGGCCTCAACATGTATTAGTAAATACATCTGACAATGGTAAACTAGCCTACTGAAAATGATTTTCGAATATCGGCTATTTTTTTTCCGCTTTAAGGGACAGTATTGTCAATTCAAACTACTGTGTCTAGTGGGCTCAATGGGCTTACATGTCTCATGCTATTGGATTAGAGGATACGGGCTCCTGTTCCTATTATACAGCTGTTGTTAACATTATTTATTTATCATCTATGCCCCCGAAATTTTTATATAAAAAAAATGTATCGACAATAGAGAAGCAGTTCTCGAAAATTCAATATCTAAAAAATACGTTATGGTCTCTGGACATTATAGACTACAACGTCCTGATTAGCGAAATTAGATTACCGCTAATTAACGAAGCAGTGCGAGAGAGAAAAAAACAGAATGTTGTACCTGAACGTTCTCAACTATAACGTCCATACCTTTTTTTTTTTTCTAATGCTATTTCGCTGATCAGATTTCGATTAATAGGACGGTTGTAGTTTAGAACGTCCAGATGACGTTATAGACCATCACATTTTTCTTAGATATTCAATTTTTGAGAATTATTTTCCTATTATCCATATTTTTTTTAAAATTTTCCTATTAATAAAAATTTCGGATCTATACCAGTACCAAAGTCAAAGAAACTTGATTATAGATCTGTCCTCGGAGAAGGCAACGAGCCAACAGCAACAGTACAACACTGACTATTGAACAGAATTAATATTGAGACAAAACAAGCTGGCATTGTACAATCTTGCAACAGTACTGTTGCTGTCTGACTTTATTATAGCTTAATTTATGTTACAAAATGCTTATTTTTTTTATAATAAGAAGATGATTGATAATGGATATCATGCACTTACTTTCATTGGTTGTTCTATCTTATCTCAACCAATGTGTCAGCAGAGGTATCAGATGACCCTGGAATAGCTTTCTAATAAATCTAATAAAAGATTTCTTTTTCTTCTTTTCTTGGTGATATATCTTACAAGGATGTAGATGATCTTTTTGAGTAATTTGGTGACAAATAGATTTGGTAATAAATTTGTAGGCCGCAACATATACCAGCAAGGAATTGGGTTTTGTACAAGGGCTCTAGACAAAATTTATCTAAAGTCGGGTCCAAACCGTTGTGAACAGTTTAAAACTTAATAAATTTAGATGGTCCGTAAATCTAAACTATATGTACAAATTTTGACACCAATTCGACAGTTTAGACCTGACTTCGAATAAAATTTTGTGTAAAGTCCTTTAGATACAAAAAAAAAACAACCCAAAAAAAAATGCCACTAACTAATTACACTTCCATTCCAATTGTACAATTATCCTCCGATAGATCCAATGTATTTTTTTGAAAATCTTTGCAAAAGCTGTGAAGTCATGAGGCGGAGAATTGAACTTTCGACTTTTAGATAACCAACAATCAGAATATTTTTTTTTCTAAGGCTGTGCTACCTCTCCTTTCTCCCGAGAAAAAGATCCAATGTCATTCTGTATTAATAAAATTGGAATAGTTCAAATTTTCCTCACTAGAAAATTATAGCATGATGCAGAACATTCAATTTTAATTGGAAGGCTAATGGGACAGCATGTTGTTATTATTATGTCATCGCCAATTATAACAGTAGGTATGGACCTCACTAATTAGTGATTTTGAAAAGAAAAGAAAATGGTTTATATTTATTATTTTTTTTGCATTTCCTAGGATTTTTTTAATGTTTATTAGTTGGTAAAATTAATGATATATATATTAAGAGGAGATTTCAAATGCCTCCATTGTGTCTCCATTTTTAAAAACTTTAATAGCTCAAAATCTAAAACTTAAAGGTCAAAATAAAACCGTTAGATATGATTTATGTTATTTTTTTATATGCTCATAAAAAACTATCACATTTTAAATTTGTTTATATATGAATAAATAAGTTGAAAAATCAACGTCTCTAAATTATCCACATTAGTATATTTTTTACAAGTTCTTGATGACAATCAAAATAAAGTTGGAATGTCATAATTTTTTATACATGTATAGATAATATGATGTAGATCGTATCCAACGGTTTTATTTTTACTTTTAAGTTATTAAAGTTTTCAAAAATAGAGGCATGATGGAGACACAAAAAATAGAGGCATTTGAATCCTCCTCATATATTAATTGCATTATAATGGATAAATGATCATGATATGATTTAACTAGGGGTGTCAATGGCACCCTTTATTCGTTTATCCGATCTGTATAGTATTCAAAAATACGAGTAAGAACACGATTATTTTTCGTTAACTTATCGGATACTGATATTTTAGGCGCAAGAAAGAGGAGATGGAAAGCATCTCTTTTCACAGAGAAGAAAATTATTTACACCGACAAAAGAGTGCCATCCCAACCCGGATCCAATAAGGTTAAAGCCCATATAAGAAACCGGAAACAGACTACAACTACGAACAGTTTTTTCAATTTAATTCGAAAACAAATCAGCACCAGTAAGCCCATTAAAGCCTGCCTGCTCTGCTTATAGCCTGGGGAAATATGAAAAATTATAAAATTCGCATAGATTCTTCTCTCCTTGAGCAATGCACGGGGACGAAACTAAAAAAATTGAATAGAAGAGACTAATCTATAAAATACATAATATATGAAAAAGATAAAAAAAAAATGTAGTTAGTCGGAATTTAACCCTTGACCTTGCAAACACCTAATAAAAATCTTACCACCAGTCAACAAACATATATTGTTATTTTATGAAGGGACCTAGCCTACATAAAAACTTAAAAAAACAAAAATTAAATTAAATTTTAATACACATAATTAAAAAATTTAAAATTATTGGAGTGATTAGCGCCCCTGACATACATGTAGATCCGCCCCTGACAATGCATATTGATAATTACATACTGTATGTTAATATATTATCCACATTTCTAGCATAGGCAAAGATTTTACCTTGCATACCATAAAGTAGGTCAAGTTAACAATATTTTCCTTTCCAAATTCCAAGGAGAAATAAATACAGAGAGAAGCTTCAACTATGGTTTCTTGATTTCTTCTCCTCTTTTTATGAGTTCTCCAAAATTATCTCACATGAAGCTCTTCATACTAAATAAAACATGATAAGATTGTACAATATCAATACCATCATTGTAGTTAATATTATTTTTTTCTCCTTTCTTTCCATATTCAAATTTGTAATTATTTTAGACCGAATCAAATATGTTGAGCATGGGACCAGTGCTAGCCCAAGTCAGAGTGTGCCGCGCTAATTCAAATATTGTTGGGCCAATATTCCTTAAAAATATATTTAGAGTTTTCAATTAATTACAATCCTAGAAAATATCGCCACCATCGGATTGTCCGCTAGGGTTTGGTCTTTATATAAACCCTAGTAGACGGTCTTTTAAGTTATCCCTCCTCTAATACAAAATTGCGCCGCCCTTCTTTTCTCTCAATTTTTTTTTCCTCTTCGTATCTTTTTTCCTTTTTTTTTTTGGTAGGATGGATCATATTTACAGAATACTATGTTTTTTTGCTCAGGTTTAATACAATTAATACTTGGCTTCCATGTATTCTTATATATGTATTATAATTTATTTTCCTTACAAGTAATTATTTTTTTCTCAAATATTGCTAAACAGGCTAGTCAGTGCTATATGGATGTAGTCTCAGGCAACACTATATCAATCAGCATCAACTTGGGTAGATTCTGAGTTTGAAAGTATAAACACTAAATATATGTATACCATTTATCTCATATTTGTCTCTATAGTTTTTATTATTATTCTAATAACAATTATTAAACAACCAAAAGCTAGATATGCTTACAAATTAAAACAAGAGGCAAGAACGTAAAAGATCATCTGATAAAACAGTGACCGATAGCAGTGGGAATTGATCGTTATGTATGTGCCTTTTGATTCATTGGTACGATATCGGTAAAATCCTTTAAATTTCGATCTCCTACCAATTAAGGGCTGTTATTAGTATGTATCGCTCAGTACCTGATGGTATCAGCTGCTGTTTTATTCAGTGAAATTTTTGCTTTTTTGTCCTTGTTTGACTAATTTGTGATTTTTTTTTATCATTTTGATACATAACTTTTATAAATTATAAAAATATTTCTACAAGCTTAATTATTTATTTTTTGTAATAGTATTATCTGCGATTGCATGTGTCTAATAAAGAGTGGGTAGTTTGATGGGCATCTATTTTATATATATAATGTTGGAAGGGATTTGCACTGTTCACTCAGTGCTGTCACCTTTTCAGCCATTCGATTTGTATCCAACGGTTCTCCAGCGATCTGAGTCTCTTGCGTTGACACCTGTTTGTTTTTCCTTTTGTTATGACACATGTTTATTATATCAAATTCAATTCGATGTCAGCTTACAATCGTCAGATCAATATATGCATCAAGATTTGTGTGTACCTAATCCGAATGAATTTAAAGTTGTCTGCTCGAATTTTAATGCGAATAAGAACAAATTTTGATCTGATGCCCATCACACCACCCCGATTCAATTTATTAAATAATAATGTGACTATATTTCTTCTCGTGTAACAATGCTAGGGGAACTTTTTTACAACAGCCCGATCGATGGATCACTAAATATGCTGAAGTAAATATACTATGTTTGTTTTGTGAAGACTTATGGAGGCAAGAAAAGTTCAGGAAACAGTGGTGCAGCTGATTAATTAATGAGGCAATAATTAATTGGAAGTGAACATACATGCCATGCAAGGAAAGATGAGCGCGCATCTTCTCTTTTACAAAAGATGATATTTGTCTTTGCTTTAACATAAAAAAAAAAAAAAAAAGCACAAATTTTCTTTTGATGTATTTTAAAGTGTTTTTGGTTGTAGATTTAAATATCCTTCATCTATTATAAAAAGGTTTCTTTGTGTAATTTGGATTTAAATATCTAAGTTGATATTAAGTACTCAAAAAGAAATGCATGAAGGGAGTCGAACGAAAAGTAAAGTCTGTGTGTGGTTTTTCGTATTTAATTTTAATCAATTCAGATTACATTTATGATTCTTAAAACCACCAAAACATGCACACAACATCATCTAAGTTAGGTCTTTACATGTTTACAAATTAAGTTGTGTTAATTCAAATAGATTCAACAAATATTACACATAAAATTGAACTATATTAATGTATTTATAATTCGTGTGTGCTGTGCGTGTTGTATACTAATTTAGTTCATATTTATGATGTTAAATTTAAGTTATTTACACCGAACATGCTGTGAATATATTAAAACAGAATTTATTTGCGTACTTATCTCGGTTTTCAAAGCTCAAGATGTTATTTATATTAAATATATATATTTTTTTAAAACTTTTACAAAACCAGATGTTTTGTTTAGATAGTAAAAAGTAATTTTGAAAACATAAATCAGAGACAAGTGCTTCAGAAATAAATGTATCTTTAGAAATTGTTCCTTTTGTGGAGACATGCATGAAGCACAAGCAAGAGAATTCGTATCACCTAAGGTAACATAATATTTCTGTTTAGTCTGGACGGTTCAATTAAAATCCACACAATTATTAAAGCAGTCCAATGCATTGCATCTCAAAACGAATTGATCTGGATTTCGATCAAACGGACGTGATCCGAACAAAAATATTATGTTACCTCAGAGGATATATATGGTTTTAAATGAAAACATAAGGGAATTAATTAATTATTTCATTAAAAAAATAAAACGCATGCAAGCAATAAAGTAAGATACATTTATTTATTTCCACACGCGCGCACACTAAGCAAAACAGAAGCAGAAATATTATAGCACAGTACGTTCAGTTCCAACACATTAAAACTGACATCGATCTTATTTTATATCTAATTTTGATGCTAGCTAATTAATTTGAGGTATAGCGTCTGATGAGTTCTTCGACTGTGGTGTACTTGACTTCTGGATAAAGCTCCGTTGCCTCAACACCGAAAGAAGGTTCGATCTTGATATTGATTTGATCTCCCTTTATAAATACCGAGTGATTGATCGACAAAATTATATTTACAGGAATTGGCAACTCTGAAATTACAAAATCAACATATATACAATTAGATATAAATTAATAAGCATCCATGAAGACATGCATGAATATGAATTAAATTGAAAAAATTAAGGGGAAGACATGCATAACCTTGGATCTGCTTCAAGATCTGTTCTTCAGTCACATATATACGCTCCAATTTCTTTCCAGTAATCTTCTCATACAATGACACCAAGTCGTTTTTGGTGATTGTATTTGCTGCTGGTTTCAAGTACAGAATCTTGTTCAAGGTACGTGGGTCGTCCACCGCCTTGATCGTGTACGTACCGTAATCAGCTTCATCGACAAATACCGCCTGAATATTTCCATCTCCTAGGATAATAATCTTATCGTTATCGGTAGGCGGCGCTAGTTGACCCAAAGTAGGAAGGTAATAGCCGGCAAAATAGGCGCCTACCACGTAAGTGTACGGTATCCCCTTGGCCTCTATGGCACGTCGGATCGATGCCTTCAATGCAAATATTGACTTGGCGGGTTCCACTGCGTGCACCCGGTCTGGGTCATTGCCGAACTCTGATGGAAAGAATCTCTGCATGTTTATATATAGTTAGGCACATTGCTAAAAAACTACTAAATAATTAGATCAAATAAATTAATTTTGTATATTTTTACCTTGACATTGCCAGCTTCCTTGATTGCGGCCATGATGTTTGTTTGATCAGCTAACTGAAGGGCACCAACTGTTGATATGACAACATCGACGGCCTTGATTGCATTTACCAAGCTCTCATGGTCATACAAGTCGCCCTGCTCGTCATTTAATTCAGCACATAATTATTTATTAGCAATTTTCCTTTGCTTAAATCAGAAGGAGAAATAAGGTGAAATTATATATATATATATAAAAGAAAAAATTAACCTTGCCAAGAGTGACACCAGAGTCCTTGAAGCTGTCCAGCAACTTGGCCTTGGCAGGATCAGCTGGTGCGAGGTCGCGAACCAGCGCAAATGTGGGGTGGCCCAACCGGGCACTTGCGGATACCACAGATTTTCCAATGTAACCGGTACCGCCGATGATCAAGATTTTGGACTTGTCAGATGCAGATGCCATGGTGCTTGCACTGAGAGCTAGAGGAACTTAATTTTGTTTTAGGAAGAGGTGGGTGGTCAGGAACTTGCTAATTAATTTTGTGAAAGACAGAGATGAGTCTAGTCTTTTTATAAGGTATTCTGGTATTAGCCACTACTAATCTTTCAAAATAAGAAATGGGATCTATGAATTAAGGTGACCTGTGGCTGTTGGTGAATGACGCTAGCTTATGAGTTGATGCGTGACGACATATCGTGTGACGATCTATAAATTATCCCTCCAAATCGCGCTTTCCTTTAATGTCAAGATTTCGTGTGTCTAAGGAAGTTTCTAGGCTGCAAAGATGACAGAGTGTGAAAAAGGAAGGAGGAGGTGCTAAGAAAGTGACTCTTAAGGAGAGGGAAGTTGAATAATGGACCTACGGAATTCACTTTGTCAGCCTTAAGCCTTAAGGCTGATCATATATTCTAAGGAATTCACTTTGTTAGCCTTAATCCTTGTTCAGCACATATAAGATTTGAGCAAAGATTCGTGCGTCGTCTAAGTGTCGAGGCTGCAGAGATGACAGAAAGTGAAAAAGGAAGGAAGTGCTAAGAAAGCGATCGACTTTAAGGAGAGGGAAGTTGAATAATGGACCTAAGGAATTCACTTTGTAAGCCTTAAGCTAACAACGTGCACATTGGATCGGATCATATATTCTAGACTTGACCTGAGTCCACAACACAATGTGCACTAATTTATAATTGTGCATGTTCAATCAATTATAGGAATTGAATTATACTTATATTTTGAACAAATTTCGCTATAATCGACCTGAGATTATTGAATTGGGGATTAATATGATGGTACGTAGGTAATGGGAAAAGAATCAAATTTTGGTTTAATAGGTTGGCTGGAGAATGCTCTCTTCAGTCTATCGACATTTGCTTCTCGATTTTCTCACAATCTTACTTGTGTTGACTTCACTTCCATTGTTATTTTTGAGAGATTGATAGCAGCTATCAATCATTACAAAGAAAATTAAAAAAATAACATCTATAGTAGCCCACTAGCTAGGCCCATCCTCTTCAAAAGTCCTGTTTCTCAAACTACCAATACCAATACTGTTAATCCACATCTCTGCCTCATGGCATATCCTATTCACCACCAACTGCACTGTTTGATCTTGACCAGTAAAAATCTTTTCGTTTCTACTTCTCCAAATCATCCAAATAGTGCACATCAAAATTATATGTCCAATTATCTTCCAAACCCAAGGCCTTCTATATACTGTCATTGATTTGAACATACTCTGCTCCACATAATTCTTTATTGTAACAGCACGATAACCCAACCTTGCGCTTACCCCGTTCCACACCTGTCTTGCCCATCTACACCTAAAAAGCAAGTGTAATGCTGTCTCTTCTTCCCCTGACCTGCACATAGCACATCCCATCTGACATGGTATATGTCTCTTTGACTCTTTCTTAAAACATCTTGAGTTGAAATTTTATTTTTTAGTACCAGGTAGCCAAAAATTCTGACAGTAGGAGGAACTTTGTATTTCCACACCACAGCATGTCTACTCCTCGTCACTTCCATTGTTATCGTAAAAGGCCATATCCAGCTTTGTTTATGGACTTTTCAAATTCCAACCAACACACAAAATATAGAAAACAAAAAAATTGAGCAGATGTTTCATCTTTTGTGTTCCAAAAGCGTCAATTAAATTAATGGCGTAATATTATATGGAGGTTCTTCAACTTTTAGACCAAATAACACACACTAATATTTGACACTCACTAAATAAGAGTAGAACTAGGGTGCTCCTAAGTTCACCAAGACCTTTTGTGAACTCAACTCTAAAACCTATCGGATTGACTTCCAACGACGAATCCAAACCGTTGAAATCCTTCTATCTTACGAGTGATGCGTCTACATGTGAAAATTTTAAAGTTTTGAATTAATTTAGTAGAAAATCAAGTGGTCAAAATTAGAAGGTTTATAAATTAAATTTAATGCATTCATTTTTTGGACCCCTTTTGACCACTTGACTCTATACAAAATTAATTTGAAATTTTAAAAATTTCACATGTAGACGCATCACTCGTAAGTTAGAAGAATTTCAACGGTTTGGATTTGTCGTTGGAAGTCAATCCGATAGGTTTTAGAGTTAAGTTCACACAAGGTCTTGGTGAACTTAGGAGCACCCTAGTTCTACTCCACTAAATAACACACAATTTACAAATAACACTCACCAAATAACATATTATCCAAATATCACATTTACAAAATCAAAATATCTCATTATTCAACACACACACAATTTCATATATCTAGAAACAATAAAAACTACTACATCAGGTAGCATCATCTCTGGATTTTCAAACCCGATCTCTCCATGATCCTTGTTGCATTGCAAAAACCTGGAGCATAAAACACCACAAAACTGTAAATTTTACAAAATGGTCCTTCAAGTTCTCAGTTTAATCTTTTAGGTAATCAGTGAATAATTTGAAGGATGTATACACAATTTCAGTAAATCATCAGAAATGTATTTTGTAAGTGGGTTTTACCTTGTCATTGACCAGAGAACTTGTATCATTCGAAATCCCACCTTGATCTTTGTCATCTATGTTTTCTACAGATGCTATTAGTATCGCATGAAACAAAAGACCGATACTGATAGGCCAATACTGATGTGCGTTTTTCCACTAGTGATTACATACTGCATGTTAATATATTATCCACATTTCTAGCATAGGCAAAGATTTTACCTTGCATACCATAAAGTAGGTCTAAGTTAACAATATTATTCTTTCCAAATTCCAAGGAGAAAGAAATACAGAGAGAAGCTTCAACTATGGTTTCTTCTCATCTTTTTATGAGTTCTCCAAAATTATCTCACATGAAGCTCTTCATACAATCATACTAAATAAAGCATGATAAGATTGTACAATATCAATACCATCATTGTAGTTAATATTATTTTTTTCTCCTTTCTTTCCATATTCAAATTTGTAATTATTTTAGACCGAATCAAATATGTTGAGCATGGGACCAGTGCGGGCCCAAGTCAGAGTGTGTCGCGCTAATTCAAATATTGTTGGGCCAACATTCCTTAAAAATATATTTAGAGTTATCAATTAATTACAATCCTAAAAAATATCGCCACTGTCGGATTGTCCGCTAGGGTTTGGTCTTTATATAAACCCTAGTAGATGGTCTTTTAAGTTATCCCTCCTCTAATACAAAATTGCGCCGCCCTTCTTTTCTCTCTATTTTGTTTTCCTCTTCGTATCTTTTTTCCTTTTTTTTGTTAGGATGGATCATATTTACAGAATACTATGTTTTTTGCTCAGGTTTAATACAATTAATACTTGGCTTCCATGTTTTCTTATATATGTATTCTAATTGATTTTCCTTACAAGTAATTATTTTTTTCTCAAATATTGCTAAACAGGCTAGTCAGTGCTATATGGATGTAGTCTCAGGCAACACTATATCAATCAGCATCAACTTGGGTAGATTCTGAGTTTGAAAGTATAAACACTAAATATAAGTATACTATTTATCTCATATTTGTCTCTATAGTTTTTATTGTTATTCTAATAACAATTATTAAACAACCAAAAGCTAGATATGCTTACAAATTAAAACAAGAGGCAAGAACGTAAAAGATCATCTTATAAAACAGTGACCGATACCAGCGGGAATTGATCGTTATGTATGGGCCTTTTGATTCATTGGTACGATATCAACTTTTTGAGGTAAAATCCTTTAAATTTCGATCTCCTACCAATCAAGGGCTGTTATTAGCATGTATCGCTCAATACCTGATGGTATCGGCTGCTGTTTTATTCGGTGAAATTTTTGCTTTTTTGTCCTTGTTTGATTAATTGGTGTTTTTTTTTTTTCATTTCGATGCATAACTTTTATAAATTATAAAAATATATCTACAAGCTTAATTATTTATTTCTTGCAATAGTATTATCTGCGATTGCATGGTATCGGCTGCTGTTTTATTCGGTGAAATTTTTGCTTTTTTGTCCTTGTTTGATTAATTGGTGTTTTTTTTCATTTTGATGCATAACTTTTATAAATTATAAAAATATATCTACAAGCTTAATTATTTATTTTTTGCAATAGTATCATCTGCGATTGCATGTGTGTCTAATAAAGAGTGGGTAGTCTGATGGGCATCTATTTTATATATATAATGTAAGCTCCGCTCGTAAGGAAAAGCGTCCCCTCGTAAGCTCCGCTCCACTTCAGCTAGGAAATCCCAGAAATCAGAGATTGCTGAGGAGATTTTGAAGACAAAGTTTTGAGAGTCGTTCGTCCGCTTCGCCTCTCCGCCCGGCCTATCTCGATTTGCTACTTTCGAATGGATGATTATGTTGCCGTTCAACGCTCTGTCTCACTTCGTCCGAGCAAGTGCTTCCGTCCAACAGATATGGTCACTGCTCTTCAATCCGTCTCGACTATCCGGGTTCGACTGAGGGTGCTGTAAATTCGCTTCGTTCGCCGTAGCATCTAATATAACTATATATGAATAAGGTACATTTATAGTTAATGATGAAGATGGTGCATTGATAATGACTCTTTCATCTTCCTCCTCCCGTTCTTCTTCCCCTTTCTTGTTCGTACCTCCTTCTTTGTCTTTTCTTTAAATAATTCAGGTACAAACCTTATCTGAGCACAAAGGCTCCCCTAGATACCCCTCTCGCACTGATTATAACAACACTGTTTTGTGCTAACAACAAGAAACTATGCAGCCTCGCAATCTATCAATCTGAGCACCAACACAGAAAATCTGCAGGCTCAATACATATCTACCGATCTGAGCGCATAAACTTTTGATTCTGCTTTTATTTTCTGATTTTCTTGTCTACTTTTGTAAAGGAGTTAAGTTGTAATATTTTATGTACTGGTACAAATGATGTATGTACTCGTACGAAACTATGTGTAATTGGTTTGTCCTGATTAATGAAAATACCTACGGGTTTTAAATCAAAAAAAAAATTATATATATAATGTTGGAAGGGATTTGCACTGTTCATTCAGTGCTGTCACCTTTTCAGCCATTCGATTTGTATCCAACGATTCTCCAGCGATCTGAGTCTCTTGCGTTGACACATGTTTCTTTTTTCTTTTGTTATGAGACCTGTTTATTATATCAAATTCAGTTCGATGTCAGCTTACAATCGTCAGATCGATATATGCATCAAGATTTGTGTGTACCTAATCCGAATGAATTTAAAGTTGTCTGCTCGAATTTTAATGCGAATAAGAACAAATTTTGATCTGATGCCCATCACACCACCCCGATTCAATTTATTAAATAATAATGTGACTATATTTCTTCTCGTGTAACAATGCTAGGGGAACTTTTTTACAACAGCCCGATCGATGGATCACTAAATATGCTGAAGTAAATATTATGTTATGTTTGTTTTGTGAAGATTTATGGAGGCAAGAAAAGTTCAGGAAACAGTGGTGCAGCTGATTAATTAATGAGGCAATAATTGGAAGTGAACATACATGCCATGCAACAATGGGCCATCGATTAGGTTAGATGTATGTTTGTTATATAACTACGGAGACAATCTCACATCTAATATTTAAGCTGAGATTCTCAAATCATCAAAATTAGCATGTAACATTATTTTAAGTAATATTTTTGCACTTTCAAAAATTTATTCCTACTCGATCTGTGTGTGGTTTTTCGTATTTTTAATCAATTCAGATTACATTTATGATTCTTAAAAATCACCAAAACATATATGCACACAACATCTAAGTTAGGTCTTTACATGTTTACAAATTAAGTTGTGTTAATTCAAATAGATTCAACAAATATTACACATAAAATTGAACTATAATGTATTTATAATTATTCGTGTGTGCTGTGCGTGTTGTATACTAATTTAGTTCATATTTATGATCTTAAATTTAAGTTATTTACACCGAACATGCTGTGAATATATTAAAACATAATTTATTTTGTGTACTTATCTCGGTTTTCAAAGCTCAAGATGTTATTTATATTAAATATATTTTTTTGAAAACTTTTACTATTTTATTAAACTAGTCAAGTGCCCGTGCTTTGCAACGGAAAATGAAACGATTTTTGAGGAGCGACATAGAATGACTAACACGAATGTTTAAGAACTAAGAATGAATAAAATATTTTTTGGAGAAGGAAATAGAATGACAAAAATATTTTTTTAGGCGCTACTTTGAAATTCTACTATGAACACAAAACTAATATTAGAACAAAAAATAGAAAATCACCCCCTCATTCCTTCGTACCAGTACCGGTACTGGTACTAATATGGCGTGTATTTTCTAGTCTTTTAGTGCATTGGCGTTATTCTCTATATGGTGTGTATATCTATGAAACTTCTATATGGTGTGTATATCTATGAAACTTGTTTGAGTAGAATACATATATGTACGGAATTTACTGCCCACAAGCACCTTCATGTGAAGTCGTTTCAGCTGATACCATAAGCTGCTAAGAGAAGATCAATAGAAATGTAAAGCACCGGGATAGAAAAAGCATATGTCAACAAAACATCTCACTTTTCCCTCCGTCTCTTCTCTTTCTTATTGGTTTGACAGAAAAAGAACTATCAGCTAGAATAAACATTTCTATAATGTGTAATTCTAAATTACAGAGCATTTAAAAGATAATTGATTGTCAAAACTCAAAACAAATGTACCTCACAGACAAGCCAAAGAATGAGATAATTGATTGTAACATCCCTATAAAGAGCCAGTGTGAAACAAACCAAAAGGATCAATTGGTGAAGAAGGATTGCCGATATGAACTCGTTATACAACCTGTACAGAAGCATATCCAATTGGTCATATGCATAGTACTCACATGAAAAGCATAGTGCCCAATCACATGAAAAATAATTTCTACTAATTTTGTAATATTTTTTCTCCAACCAAAGGATAACTAAATATTCTAAGCAGCAGCCAAGTATAATATTTGTTCCCCAGTGATAACTAAATATTATAAGCAGCAGCAAGAGAAGTCGTTCCAGAAAAAACATCTACCAATTGAATGCATTAAAAGAAAAATAAAAACGTCATTATAAATTATCTAGACCATGTTACATCTAGGCTACCACAAAGAATAAATACAACAACAGCCTAAATCAAAGTGTCCTTAAAAACAACATCGAGGAGATACTGTTAAAAATTGAAAATAAGAAAAAGCTGAAAAAAAACACAGCAGACGGTAGTGTTTCCATCTCTTCAATCCGGTTCTGGCAACAGATTTGTGCCCCTAAGTCGACGTGCACCTGCATTGCAATACCTCAGCCATAACATTCCATCGTCAATTATTCTGTCTGCCAGTACATGTGACAGAATTATCCTTGAAGAGAATTTTTTTTTCATTCCTTCGTTTCCATATATGCCAGCACGTACACAAAAACATGGATTTTTACTTCCTGTAATGCTTTTTACCTCTTGCTATGGCAAATGGCAGTTTGGTCATATTGAGCATGCATGGTTGTCATTTTTGTGTAGATCAATCTGCAACTCTTTTTTGAATGATTTTAGTTTCTAAACTTCCCAGATATCAAGATCTACATCCTGGAACAATTTAATATATATTTTTTAATTTTCTAAGTGTACTGAACAGAAGGATTTCTGCTGGTTAGTTCTTGTATGCTAGTGGCATTGTGCTAGTGTTACCATTTTTCAAATATGAGATTCAAACCTTTGCTATTATTGTAATAATAAAGAGAGATTTTCAACAAATATACATTAACCGTTGTCAGTAAAAGAGAAGTTCTAAATTTTAGTGTAAAGAATAAGAAAAGTTAGCTTTAGATGAAGAACTTGCTAAGAGATTAGTACCTGATGGCTGATAAGGAATCTTGAATGGTTGTTTGTGTACCAATCTATAACAAAATTTAAATTATCTTTAGTAATGCATCTTTATATATATTTTTTAATTAGCGCTTATTATTAAAGAAAGTGAGAAAAAACCTCTGGGAATAGTTGGTATAGGTTGTTCCCTGAATTCATCTACTTGATCCTGCACTTCCTGTACTTAAGAAACAAATGTCATTGAAACAACAACATTATCGATCATAATTTATTACTCTTTATCAAATTGTAATAATGTGATATTGAACTTCAATTTTGGTTTATTAATCTGACCTCTGATTCTTTATCAGGCCTCAAATGAGAAAAATGAAAGCAAATTCTTGGGAACAAAGAAAAAATTGTACTTGAGCAAATGGCAAAAAGAAATAAAAGCTGCACAATTTTCTGGCACTCGCTGACTGGCTCGTGCATAGCCACCATCTCAAAGCTGATTTCTGAACAATTAATTCATCAAAAGACAACTAATATAAATAAAACAATGTTAAGATGGTGCTATTTGACCCTTTCAAGAAATAAAAAAAAAATATTAAGAAAATAATCCGATATGTTTTTGTGTCCCTACCAAAAATCTCAAAGCTGTTATTTCCATCACAAAAAAACATAGGAAATATCACTGATTCGCATAAAGCATTAAAAATATATGCACCACTTTCCTTCAAAACATTTAATATTCCTTATTTATAAATCAATCCCTTTATATACCGAGAGCTTCTTTTCTAATTTTGAGAGTTAAGAAAATTTTTATTCACTAAATATCGATTTTGTTCTTCCATCTTCTCTCTCTAACTCATTAATTAAATAAACTAAAAAAGGAAATTTCTTCCATCCATGAGAAAAAATAAGCATCTCAAAATTCTTTCCCTTCCTTTCTATGATTACTAATTGCTAAAACATAGAACATCGCTTTATAAAATCACCAGCTACACTGACAGTGGGGCCCACTAATCAGTGAAAGTAGCAACAGAGAAAAGTCAAGACATAGGGTACAGTACCCTCATTTTGAACTGAGACATAGGGTATAGTACCCTCATTTTGAAAAGTCAAGACATAGGGTACAGTACCCTCATTTTGAAAAGTCAAGACATAAATAGCAGTACAGTACCCTCATTTTGAACTGAGATATTATAAATGGGCCGGGTAAAAATAAAGTAATTTCAATTCAATCCCATCCAACTCACTAATGTCCTAGTTAAATAAAATAATGAAACAAAAAACTATATAGCAAAATTATGGATTAAGGTTTGGCTTTTGGAAATTTGTTTTCGTACTATTCACAAACAGTATATACAGATTACAAAACTCTCAAGTTAAGAAATGAAATTGCAATTGCATTCGCAGTCCAAATTAAAAAAAAAAAGGATTATCTCCATGTTCACATTCAAGAAATAAGATCATGCACTGAGCATCTCCATTACTTCATTTGTTCGTCAAATTTCTAAGGCTCATTTACTACTGTATCTTATATGGTACTTGGATCACCATGAATTCAGAGATTTTGATAAATATAGGTACTCAACCTGAACAGCCCCAAATTGGCGCCAAGTTGGTACCAGTAAGGGAGCTGTCACAACCATAACTTATCATTACAACCTATTTTACTCACCTACGATTACTGAGCAATAACAGTTATAGCTATATAAGTGAGCAACACATTATCAATTGAACACCACCAATGAATTTTCTATTCATTAGCTACATTTTGAGCGGGAGAATAATAACAAATTGTGTTGTTGAATTGATAAATTTTCGTCATGAGATATGTAATACTTAGTTAGTACAGGACCTGATTTTTATAATTCTAGTATAATAAAAAATGTGAGATGGTCAAGGTAAATATCCAAGGATATAGGAATGCCCCTGGTACATTTACCACTACCTGGTACTGAAATTAGTATAGCAAAGCCCAACTAAGCATTCTACTACCAGCCTAATTTATGTCTCAACAAAGCAGTTACTCCTCCTGGAGATAATTAAACGAAAGAAATCTAAAGATCAAAATTAACCTTACAAATTGGATCTGTGGCAGCAGATAGTGTGCATGCACAGTGATAACCAGCAGATGCCGGTACCAAACTTGATCAGCTCAATTGCAAAATAAACTGATATTGGAGTCCATGAGTCCTTGATTGTAACTCGTACTGTAACCTGCTCATAAAGATATTATGCTTAAGTAAATACTTTATCAAAAAATGAATTGCTTTTTCATGATTCATTATAATATTATGTCACAACTATGCTTGTAACCTTCAAGCCAAGTTTAGATGCCGTGAGGTAACATAAATTAGATGTATCTAAAGCGATTAAAGAGAGAAGTAGAAATAAGATCTGACAAATTTTGTATTCATTTTGGCTTATATTTTCAATTACAATAACCTCTATTTAAAGAGTTGTTTAGAGTCTCAGCTAACAAACTAATCTCCTGTTACAAAGCTCTAACAGAAAGCTTACCAACTTCTCTATTACGATGACGTAATAGAAAACTGTTAGGCTAATCAATTGCTTAACTGAAACTGTTACAAGTATTCATTCTTCACCGCCACCTCCCTTCCATCCAGCAGTTGCCGCTAAATTCAATCAAAATTTCAATTTAAAACAATCTCAAATTGTTTTCATGCAAACTAATTATAGATGAATTAACCAAAAAATATATATTTGAAAGAAAGTCCTGACCAGCCTGAGTCAGAGGAGCAGGCTTGGAGGTGAACTTCGAGGTGGCTGGGAAAGCCGGAGTGGGCGCCGTCGCTGGAGCCTGGAGTCGTTGTCTTTTTTGACATTATCTCCTGCTTCACGATCAATTGTGACGGGGTTATCGTTGTAAAATTTGTCATCGTCGAACCCTAGCCACTGATCAGCTTCACTCTCTCCTTCTCTCTCCTCTTCTCTTGCTCGCTCTCTACTTCACTCTCGCTAGCTACCTGTGACGGAGGTAGGGTTTCCCGTTAGTGTCTGCAGGGCTTGATTTGAGAGAGAGAAAGAGATGAAAAAAGGAAGGATTAACATGAAGAAGAAGGAGAAATTGGTGGGGACGATGCTGCGCGAGGAAGAAAAAAAATGCATTTTCTGCATCAGGGAAAGAGAAAGGAGAAAAGAGACGCGTACTCCGTCTCGGCGGGAGGAAAAAGGGAAAACGCGTGGAGAAAAAAAGAGAGAAGAGGAGACTTAGATGATACAATTTCTGTGTGGTATTGCATGTAACGTGGATCTAACTAATTAAATTTAGACTTTTACACGCTTCACAACATGAAATAAATATATAAAATCAAAATAATTTATTAATGGCTGAGATTTATATGTCTATTGATGAGTGGTTCAGATTTACTGAACGAACGGCTCAGATTTCATTTCGGTAGATAGACGTTTGGAGGCTAAATTTTTTAACGTGATATTAGAGTAGTACTGATACTGATGATGATAGGTAAAAAATTACTGTTTTCACAAAATTCTGAATCATACAAAACCAGATGTTTTGTTTAGATAGTAAAAAGGAATTTTGAAAACATAAATCAGAGATAAGTGCTTCGGAAATAAATGTATCTTTAGAAATTGTTCCTTTTAAGGAATCGATGAGTCCACTTGGAGACATGAAGCACAAGCAAGGGAATTCGTATCACCTAAGGTAACATAATATTTCTGTTTAATCTGGACGGTTCAATTAAAATCCACAAGTACAATTATTAAAGCAGTCCAATGCATTGCATCTCAAACCGAATTGATCTGGATTTCGATCAAACGGACGTGATCCGAACAAAAATATTCTGTTACCTCAGAGGATATATATGGTTTTAAATGAAAACATATATAAGGGAATTAATTAATTATTTCATTAAAAAAATAAAACGCATGCAAGCAATAAAGTAAGATACATTTATTTATTTCCATTTTCCACACGCACACTAAGCAAAACAGAAGCAGAAATATATTATAGCACAGTTCAGTTCCAAACTTCCAACACATAAAAACTGACATATTATTTTATATATAATTTTGATGTTAATTAATTTGAGGTGTAGCGTCTGATGAGTTCTTCGACTGTGGTGTACTTGACTTCTGGATAAAGCTCAGTTGCCTCAACACCGAAAGAAGGTTCGATCTTGAAATTGGTGTGATCTCCCTTTATAAACACCGAGTGATTGATCGACAAAACTATATTTACAGGAATTGGCGACTCTGAAATTACAAAATCAACATATATACCATTAGATATAAATTAATAAGCATGCATGAAGATCACATGAATATGAATTAAATTGAAAAAATTAAGGGGAAGACATGCATGCATGCATAACCTTGGATCTGCTTCAAGAGCTGTTCTTCAGTCACATATATACGCTCCAATTTCTTTCCAGTAATCTTCTCATACAATGACACCAAGTCGTTTTTGGTGATTGTATTTGCTGCTGGTTTCAAGTACAGAATCTTGTTCAAGGTACGTGGGTCGTCCACCGCCTTGATCGTGTACGTACCATAATCAGCTTCATCGACAAACACCGCCGGAGTATTTCCATCTCCTAAGATAATAATCTTATCGGTAGGTGGCGCTAGTTGACCCAAAGTAGGAAGGTAATAGCCGGCAAAATAGGCGCCTACCACGTAAGTGTACGGTATCCCCTCGGCCTCTATGGCACGTCGGATCGATGCCTTCAATGCAAATATTGACTTGGCGGGTTCCACTGGGTGCACCCGGTCTACGTCATTGCCGAACTCTGATGGAAAGAATCTCTACATGTTTATATATAGTTAGGCACATTGCTTAAAAACTACTAAATAATTAGATCAAATAAATTAATTTTGTATATTTTTACCTTGACATTGCCAGCTTCCTTGATTGCGGCGATGATGTTTGTTTGATCAGCTATCTGAAGGGCACCAACTGTTGATATGACAACATCGACGGCCTTGATTGCATTTACCAAGCTCTCATGGTCATACAAGTCGCCCTGCTCGTCATTTAATTTCAGCACATAATTATTTAGCAATTTAATTTCCTTTGCTTAATTAAATCAGAAGGAGAAAAAAATTAACCTTGACAAGAGTGACACCAGAATCCTTGAAGCTCTCCAGCAACTTGGCCTTGGTAGGATCGGCCGGTGCAAGGTCGCGAACCAGCGCAAATGTGGGGTGGCCCAACCGGGCACTTGCGGATACCACAGATTTTCCAATGTAACCGGTACCGCCGATGATCAAGATTTTGGACTTGTCAGATGCAGATGCCATGGTGCTTGCACTGATAGCTAGAGGAACTTAATTTTGTTTGAGGATGAAGAGGTGGGTGGTCAGGAACTTGCTAATTTTGTGAAAGACAGAGATGAGTCAAGTCTTTTTATAAGGTATTCTGGTATTAGCCACTACCAATCTTTCAAAATAAGAAACGGGATCTATGAATTAAGGTGACCTGTGGCTGTTGGTGAATGACGCTAGCTTATGAGTTGATGACGACATAGCGATCGATCAAGAGATTAATAATTGATTGAATGAACAAGAATGCCGGTAATCGGTTGTTTGCTTGTGTCTTTCATTGTACCTGGACGTAATTAGTGGTGGGTGGCTGAGTGAAAGCGTCCCAATACAGCGCATTGTTAATATATACTCTACCTGGACGTAATTTATTGGCCGAATGAATTCTCTAGAAGCATCTTGCAGTACTCTCTCTTCCAAGTAATCAGTTATTACCATTTTTTAATATTCTTCAATTACACGGATATTAAAAAATCGAAAGTCATAAATAATACTAATAATAATTTAATAATTATATATCTCTCCAGCACGATTTTTTTATAGTAATTCCATCATGTATTTTAAGCACCTGTGAGAAATGACCGGGAACACTACGGATTCAAATTAATACATGATTTACATGCATGCACTTCGTAGATTAAAAATATAACAGAATTCATATTTAATAATAAAACAAATATATTACAAACACCAATCATGATCAAAATGTATTTATCAACAACTTCACAAATTTAAATTTATATAGAGTTGACATTTAATAAAAAACAATACACAAGTTCTTATATATATCTAATTTTATCCAGTCAATTAAGTATGAGAACCTTGTACATATTTAATTTGTATTAAGTTCACACTTCTTACCATTTCACATATCAAAATTATTGGCCTGAAGCCACATCAATATTCGTATTATCAAGATATAGCCGACGGGAGCATGGAGATATAAAATACTTATATAATAGTTATATTTTGAATTTAGAAGCTTCACTTGCAACAAATAACAAACAAATATGAACGAATCTAAAAAGAAACACTACATATAAGTAATCAACTGTTTCATATGGAATCACATTCCATTAACAATATAGGCAGAAGTTGGAGGGAAATTGCAGAGGATCCGGAGGGTGAATTAATCAAGTTGCTTGAGATGAACTCCAAGGTGAGGGTGAATAATTGAATTAATCAATTAAAGGAATCAGACAGACAGGTGCTAGTGCGATTAGGGGTGTTCAAACGGTTGGTTCAGTCGAAACTGAATTAAAATAATCAAATCAATTTTTTTTTTGGTTTTCAAAAATAGAACCTTACCGAACAACTTGAAGTAAATTTCGGTTTGTTCGGTTCAAACCAAAATAAACCTATTGGTGCTATTATTAACGAAAATTACACATGTTCATACACAAATTGTCAAATTCCATACAAAATATGTAGATGCTCTAAAATATTTAAACTAAAATGAAAAAAAAGAAAGCAATAATTGAACCAAACAAAATATAAATCATGCTTAAACCAATATAATTCGGTCGGTTTGGTTTAGCCGGTTTTGAAAAGTCTAAACCGAACCGATCCATTTAAACCGAAATAGTTCAAAAATTCAACCGAATCAATCAATTTAAACCGAAAAACCGAACCATTTAAACCAGAATTTTTTGGTTCAGTTGAAAACTGAACAAACCGAACCGTTTGAACACCCTAGGTGCGATCCATCCATTTCATGCATATATATCTATGTCGTTTGGTGAAAAAGCATCTCTGCATCATATATAGTGCAAGGTGGACTCAATTTATTGTTGGGCTTTGTACGAATTGGGGCCTGCTTCCGATCCCAAAATAAGGTCGCCCAACAAATATATTTACGAAGAGATTTTTTTTTTTGTTTTTTGTAGTTCGCAAATTAACATCTTTGAAGCGTAAATTATGTATAAATTTGGTCCGAAATGTTAAATCATGTCTATGTATTTCTACTCAACTAGAATCTAAAAAATTGTAATAATCTATAGGCAATTAATGTCTTCTTTTAGGGAACTATTATATTCATCATCAAGAGAGATCAGATATCCATCAGCTAATTAAGGATTTTCTAGCTAAACTAGAGAATTATGTGAGTTATCTTTTACAATTTTTCTGTAAAAAAACAGGAATTATAAAATATTTCCCTTCCAAATAGACATTTCTTCCTTTAAGTAATTCCAAATAGACATTAAAAAATCTTTACTCATATTCATATCCAATAAGTTAACAAAAAAAATATTATCCATACCTACTTTATCTTTATCGAATACGATGCAATTCGATACGGATAGAATAAACAATTAAAGATCTCAAATTAAAGATACCCACTTTATTGACACTCCTAGCGTCATAAAACCTTGCTGCAATTAAAGATCTCAAATTATTTGACTTGGTCAAACTGTCATAACAAATTGTAGCACCAACAGTCTAACAGACAACCAACCTGATGTAGCAGCCTATGTATACATCGATCTGCACATGTTAACAACAAACCTATCTATGTTGACAAGAAACCTAACTAGTGGATACTATATATATATATGAGATATGTCCCTTAGTCCTTTACACAAAACGTACTTAGATACCAATAAATTTGTGTATTGAAAATCAGCCTTAGTTCTAGTTCTAATGACAATATCAATATTTTTTATGTGAGAGATTGCATTTTCAAAATTTGAATGAAAATTCTTTGATGATATTAAATATATAGTTAGATAATTTGATCTCCAACTTTATTCGATAAACTTATATATTCATGATAATTAAAATGATATTCATTCTATTATCTTTTATATTACAAAAAATAAATGGTCAAACTTGAATGAATTGTCAGCATATGCTTGCACAAGCTGAAGTTGATTTCACTTCATGAATGAACGGCTAAATTTGAATGAATGTACAGCAATTCAAGCGGAAATTGATTCCAATGCAAAATTATTGCAAAACACAGGAAAGTTTGTGAAATGGTAAAAATTTGCCAAATAATTTTGTTTTCCAAACTGATCACTTCATGAATGAACGGCTAAATTTGCCAAATTTATGTTGCTCTCTTAAGAGTTTTCTGACCCCTAGTTCCATACGTACTGATCACGTCAAAATACATAGGAAATTTGATTGGTTTGGAAATGGTAAAAATTACTGGGTACTGTTGTAAGTTGCAAAATATTACGGAAAGTCTGTAACTTATGAGCTTAATTAAACTGCACTCTTAGGATAGTTTGTGAATTGTGTCATAATCTTTAAAATAATAGATCTCTTCTAATCGTGAGTTTAATGCCTGGTAATTTTATTAATTATCCTGTACACTTAAAATGTACAGCCTTTATTATGCCAATTACCTTTTTTATTGAAGTCTATAAAGACAATGTAACAGTATGGATTGTTTAAGAATGGTCTGTGGCTGTAGCTTGCTGCTTATTTTGTTTTGCCCGTTATGTATGGACATGTATTTTGTTTGTAACAAATATAAATATATTTGCCAACAGTGTCAGTCCTTTTGTACAGTGGTGGTGTATTTTGGACCTTAGGGGGGGTTGCAAATTAACGGATCGGATACGGATGGGATAGGGGTAAAACCCGTATCGGTATTTACTTTTATTTTTCGGATACGGATACGGATTGGATATCGGATCGGAAATCGGATATCCGTAGATATATACATAAATATTTTCATAAAATATATTAAATTATATGATATATATTTACTATTCGGGTTGGAATAATTAAAATTCAAAAACTATATATGTATCCGTACAGATATTCAGATATCAGATATCTGTATTTAATTTTCAGATACGGATCCAGATAAAGTTGGATAATATTGAACACGTTTGCACCCTTAATTTTGGCAAGAAGTTACTGAGTAGCTTTGAACGAATATCAGTGAATACGGTACAGACCCGGGTTCGATTCCCGGCTGGTGCAATTTTACATTTTTTTCAAATTCAGTCAGTACCAAAATCCACAAAGCGGATCTAAGGTT
Organism: Carex arenaria; assembly: GCA_964058825.1. Lineage (NCBI taxonomy): Eukaryota > Viridiplantae > Streptophyta > Magnoliopsida > Poales > Cyperaceae > Carex > Carex arenaria. Next base: position 526,778 of record CAXKVW010000693.1, read on the forward strand.
TCCATTTTTCTCTTTCGTCTCCATTAGTTGTTTCAGTACCAAACTACCAATCGACTCCAAGATCTAAGAAAATGGCGAGCGCTGGAGCGGGGAGCAGGAAACAATTGGATCGGGTTTAAATGCGAGAAAAACCCGAGTGTAGTTTAAAGCCTTTCCCCGATCCAACAATGGACCAGCACTGTTGGACTTGGGCCTCAACATATATTAGTAAATTACATCTGACAATGGTAAACTAGCCTACTGAAAATGATTTTAGAATATGGGCCATTTTTTTCTGCTTTAAGGGACAATATAGTTAATTCAAACTACTGTTAGTGGGCTTAGTAGGCTCAATGGGCTTACATGTCTCATGCTATTGGATTAGAGGATACGGGCTCCTGTTCCTATTATACAGCTGTTGTTAACATTATTTATCTATCATCTATGCCACCGAAATTTTATTAATAGAAAAATTAAAAAAATATATTGAAAATAGAGAAGCAATTCTCGAAAATTTGATATCTAATAAAAATGTGATGGTCTTTGTACATTATAGACCACAACGTCCTGATTAGTGAAATTAGATTACCGCTAATTAACGAAGCAGTGCGAGAGAGAAAAAAACAGAATATTGTACCTAGACGTTCTCAACTATAACGTCCATACCTTTTTTTTTTTCTAATGCTATTTCGCTAATCAGATTTCGATTAACAGGACGTTGTGGTTTATAACGTCCAGATGACGTTATAGACCATCACGCTTTTCTTAGATATCTAATTTTCGAGAACTGTTTCCTATTATTAATTTTTTTTTATTTTCCTATTAATAAAAATTTCGGATCTGTCCTTGGAGAAGGCAATGAGCCAACAACAACAACAGTACAACACTGATTATTGAATGACATTGTATCTTTCTTCCGGGAGACAAAACAAGCTGGCATTGTACAATCTTGCAACAGTGTTGTTGCTGTCTGACTTTATTATAGCTTAATATATGTTACAAAATGCTTTTTTTTTTTTATAATAAGAAGATGATTGATAATGGATATCATGCACTTACTTTCATTGGTTGTTCTATCTATCTCAACGAATGTGTCAGCAGAGGTATCAGATGACCCTGGAATAGCTTTCTAATAAATCTATTAAAAGATTTTTTTTCTTCTTTTCTTGGTGATATATCTTACAAGGATGTAGATGATCTTTCTGAGTAATTTGGTAATAAATTTGTAGGCTGCAACAGCAAGGAATTGGGTTTTATACAAGGGCTTTAGACAAAATTTATCTAAAGTCGGGTCCAAACTGTTATGAAAAGTTTAAAACTTAATAAATCTAAGATGGTCCGTAAATCTAAACTACTTGTACAAATTTTGGTACCAATTGCAATTAGATAGTTTAGGTCTGACTTGAATAAAATTTTGTGTAAAGTTTTTTAGATACAAAAAAACCCCACAAAATAAATGCTATTAATTAATAACACTCCCATTCCAGTTGTACAATCATCCTCCGATAGATTTAATGTTTTTTTTTTTAAATCCTTCACAAAAGCTGCAAAGTCGTAAGAAGAAAATCAAACTTTCCTAGCTAGCTATGCTACCTTTCATTTCTCCCGGCAGAAAGATACAATGTCATTCTGTATTAATAAAATTAGAATAGTTCAAAATTTTCTCACTAGAAAATTCTAGCATGATGCAGAACATTCAATTTTAATTGGCAGGCTAATGGGACAGCATGCTATTAGTATTCTGTCATCGCCAATTATAACAGTAGGTATGGACCTCACTAATTAGTGCTTTTGAATAGAAAAAAAAATGATTATATTTTTTTTTTGGGCATTTCCTAGGATTTCTAATGTTTATTAGTTGGTAAAATTAATGATATATTAATTGCATTATAATGGATAAATGATCCAGATATGATTTAACTAGGGGTGTCAATGGCACCCTTTTATCCGTTTACCCGATCTATATCGTACTAAAAAATACGGGTAAGAACAAGTTATTTTTCGTTACTTATCGGGTACGGATAAGATTAACAATTTTTTCTGTTATCTTATCTGTTTTCGTATAAGATAATTATTAAAAATAAAATTATATATATAGATATATATTTGTATGAAGATGATACACGATACAATAAAGTTTTGTATTTTATTAAATTTTCATAATACAAATTAGTTGTATTCATTGTTTTTTTTCTTGCTTGAAAAATATTTTATCGAAAGCACAAATCGAAATGTTAATGACACATTTTTATCCATTTATCCGACCCGTACCATATTCGAAAAGACGGGTAAGAGTAAAGATTTTTTTTCATTATCATAACGAATACGGGTATGAAAATGTCTCCATCCAACCCGTATCAGGTCTATTGACACCCCCAGATTTAACAAATTAAGTCGGTATGTAAGTCCTAGTCGACAGCATATTATTGTGTTGAAGAATTGTACGTAGTGCGTTGGAACAAACTATATGAACTATATATTAATGTTTACTTAATGTTTGAGGCATGGCACAGCACAAATAGGATAATTAATTTGTTAATAATTGAAGCCTACTTGTTTGGATAACCTTTCTCATATAACAAAATGTTGTTATAAATAAATAGTTAAATACCCTCAAGTTAGGTACAGTAGTGGGCCCCTTCTTGTTGCATCTGCAGGCCGAGAGAAGTTTGGGTCCGATGGGCTCCATAACTGTCCGATCCGCTTTAAGATACATGCGCACATATATTAAAGCAAATGTGTACGTATATTAAAGTGACGCGCATAGATTTTAAAGTGGATCGGACGATTATGGAGCCCATCGAACTCAGTTTGAGTCCAATGTGCATCAGACCCAACCTGCTCTACTGCAGGCCATGGACATTTCCTGGCAGCATTAAAGAGTGAGTCTATGGTACTATGCATGTCACGGGTTGGTCCGTAATACATATCAATATTTTTGTTTATAAAATTCTAACGGTCGATCCGAACCGTTCAACATGATTCTCATATGAATATGTACTTGCATACCGAATTTTACTATTTTTTAAGATTTATATAAAATCACTTGATCTGAAAATTTTGGATCATAAAAAACCAGTGATTTTTTATCTATCTTAAAAAATAGTAAAAAAAATTATAAAAAATATAAAATTTAGTCCGCAAGTACATATTCATATAAAAACTATTTAGAAGGGTTCGAATCGACCATTAAACTTTAAAAAATAAATATATTAAATCATATTACGGATCAAATCGTGACATGCATAACAACATAGACTTACTCATAAAATGTTGTTATTAACAAATACCCTCAAGCTTGGTACAGTAGTGGGTCCCTTCTAGTTGCATCTGCAGGAGCCATGGACATTTCTTAGCAGCATTAATTAACTGTATATCTTCATAGTCCTTGTTTAATATACAATTAAAGCAATAATTAAAATGTTGAACTACTCTTTTGTTTTGTTATAGTATTCAGTTTACCAACTTAAAAATAAGGGGAGGGTTCAACTGTTTTCATTTTTTGTGCCTCCATTGTGTCTTCATTTTTAAGAACTTTAATAACTCAAAATCTAAAACTTAATAGTCAAAATAAAACCAGTGGATCTGATCTACATCATTTTATCTATGCATATGTAAAAAATTGTGACATTTCAACTTTGTTTTGTCTATCATCAAGAGCTTGTTAAAAGATACTAATGTGAATCATTTTTAGACGATTTTTCAAAAGATTGATTCACTTAAAATCAAAATCGAAATGTGATATATTTTTATGAGCACATAGAAAAAATAATATATATCACATCTAACAGTTTTATTTTAATATTTATGATTCAAATTTTAATTTATTAATATTTTTAAAAATAGAAGTATGTGGAGGCACAAAAAATGAAGACATTTGAATTTGAACCCTCTTCTAAAAATAATTAGTATATCTCTCTTTCCAACTAAAAATAAATATGACACATCAGATAAAGTTGTTTTATGTGTGTCAGTACCCATGTGTCCGACACGGGTACTGTATATATGATACGTGTGCATTTAAGGCAAATTTTATATTTAGATTTTTATTTTCTGAATGATATGGTCAAGATCTGTCAGAATATGGCCTTGTATACGCCAAGATTGCAAGACATTAATTATGTTAAAATATAATATAAGAAATACTTTTATCATAGTTTGTAGAGAAATATTACAAAGAAGATATGGTGCGTTTTTTTTTTTTTTTTTCCCCTCTCGTTTCGATTGCAAATAAATTTAGAGAATGTTATGCAAGAGATTCAATGATTAGTGCAATTGAAGGTATTTAATCGTATTTATAAATTTGACAATTAAGAAGAAGATTATGTAATAAAACTTGTTGTGTTAAATATTTAGAATGATATAAAAAAAATTATTAAAATTTTCTGTTTGACTATATTTTGCATTAGAACATCATTATTGTTGTTGTTGTTATATAATCCACCATTTCAATATTCAAACTAATAGTTTTACTCTCTTTTTTTTCAAAAAAACAAGAATAAGAATAACAGAGCTGAATATTTAACTTGATATATTTAGAACTAGATATATTTGTTATTTAGTTACACAAATATATCATTAATTAAAAAACAAACAATATAATTTATTAAAGATAGTACAAATTTACAATATTTTAACCATATAAATATAGAGACTTGGTCTCCTGACTTTTCTTTAATTTGGCCTCTGAATTTTAACACTATTCAATGTTTTAGCAGAAAAGTTCTCTATTCACCCTACTGATTTAATTTATTTTTTTAATTTACAGAATGAATGAAAAGACATTTAAATTTTTGATGGAAAAATTCAAATTGGTATTTATAAAATATACTGGTCCCAAATGTTAGCTTAGAGTTATTAAATCATTCTTCTCTTTTTTGGATGCACCATATCTTGAAAAACTTCGTCCATAAAATAAATAGAGAAGTAAAAGAAAAATGCCTAAGATCTCCATACGTATGAGGAAAACCATTGATGATCAGTATTTACACTTCCTCTTAACGATGTCGTTACTCCAAAACTGTAAGATTTAAATTACATTTGCTATTTTATTTGGATTTACGGATTCCGGATTATTTGGGTTCTAATTGCAAAACACGTTACGATTTTATTATATTTATCATATTAAAGATAGTAAAAATTTACAATTTTTTTAACCATATATATAGAGACTTGGTCTCCTGACTTTTCTTAAATTGGCTTCTGAACATTAACACTATTAATTCAATGTTTTAGCAGAAAAATACTATATTCACCTACTGATTTACTTTTATTATATGGAATGCCACAATTCATACATATCAATTTAGTTTAGTTTGTCAAACAGAGCACATATTTTCTTGTTTTCACAGCAGTTTTCTAACCAATAATTTCTCTTAAGTTTCTATAATTTAATTTGAGGCTGATATAATCTTACAGTTTTCATATTTCAAGTAACATTCATGACCACAAAATAGAGTCCAGACAAAATACCCACACAATTATTTTGGATCAATAAAACAGAACATATATATATATATATATATATATATATATATAATGACAACTAACAAGTCAGTCATGTTAGATTTTTTGAACATTTATTGATACACCTGTTACCAACTGGTCCTACTCAGAATGGAAAAACTTAGATAGCACTAAAAAATGAGCAGCTACTAACTGAGGAAATGATATCCAGTGCAAATAATTTGATAACCTGTCAAGTTCACCTGTTTGTGAGATCAGTATGTTGCTTTCTCACCTATTAATTTCAGATTTTAGTCCCACAGAGATTGTAGTTAAAAACCAACCACGTTTAAATCCTTCCAAAATTTGAAGAGATTTTCACAATTCCTACTAATTCACCCAAAAAGTCAGCTTACAAGGAAGAACATAGCTTCATTCCTAGACACAAGTTAATTTTTGTACTATTTCGTAAAATTTCTAGATTCTTCTATTTGAAAATTCTACTTGATCGTTTTCTCATGTGACCAACCTCGACTGTTTATGGATGGTGATGTGTCTCGTCTAATTTTCAGAGAAATGAAAGTTCAATTCTCACAAGAAACATATATAAACAAATAAATATTGAAACTAATGATGGTCCTTATTTCACAAAAAATTCTAACAGGCTAGGTAGGGGTGTCAATGACACCCTTTTACTCATTTATCCGACCCGTGCCGTATCCGATAAGATGGGTACGGATAAGATTTGTTTTTCGTAAACTTATTGGGTACGGGTAAAAAAAATTGTTATCTCAACGGGTAAGGATACGGGTAAAGCCTATTTTGTATCCGTTACCCGATCGGATAATTATGAAAAAAATTATATATATTATATGAGTAGAACTAGGGTGCTCCTAAGTTCACCAAGCTTCTTTGTGAACTCAACTCTAAAACCTATTGGATTGACTTCAAACGACGAAACCAAACTGTTGAAATCATTTTACTTTACGAGTGATGCATCTACATGTGAAAATTTTAAAGTTTCGATTTAATTTAGTATAAAGCCAAGTGTTCAAAAGACTTTCAAAAAATAAATGCATTAAAATTAATTTATAAACATTCTAATTTTGACCACTTGGCTTTATACTAAATTAATTCGAAACTTTAAAATTTTTATATGTAGACGCATCACTCGTAAGGTAGAAGGATTTCAACGGTTTAGATTCATCATTTGAAGTTATTCCGATAGGTTTTAGAGTTGAGTTCACAAAGCGGATCGGTGAACTTAGGAGCACCCGAGTTCTACTCATATTATATATATTAATAAGCATTAAAAATAGTACTTTAATTAGTTTACTTACGCTTAGCGTGATAAAATTTTTTTCCAATAAAGTACTATATATGTGTGAAATAAATGAATATGTTTTATTGTTTTATTTAATAAATAATAAAAATAATTATTATATTAGTATTTTCCGTTATTTATCCGTTACCATTTCGTTATCCGACAACCATAACAGGTAAGAGTAGAGTACGAGTAAGATAATTTGTAGCGAGTAAAAATAGAGTACGGATAAAGACAATTTGTAACGAGTACGGGTATGAAAATATTTTCACCCAATCCTTACTGTACCCGTTGACACCCCTAAGCCAAGTAACGGTGACATTTTATTCAAGAAGAGAAGGAGATTATGGGATACAATTCACTAATTGAAATATATGAATTTTTACGTAAAATGTGCTTACTCTATTTCATGTGAAAACTACACTCCTCTTGTTTTTCTATTTTTTTTTTTTTTCTAATGAGGTTCCGACGTACAAACTCTGTAATTTCCTATAAAACTCATCATGGAAAAAAAATCACCCCAACAATTAATCCTATACAAAATTGAGTATAAATTTTATACAAATTAATTTGACAAGTGTAAAGCAGGAGTGAGTTTAAATTTGTATATATTTTGTATTTTTTGTTTTTGTTTTGTTAACATGTTACGTACAGAAAATGTACAATTGGCTGACGAGCTAAGTTAAGACCTTATTTTTAATACCGTTGAAACTTGAAAATCCATAGCATACTTTTAGCCAACTACTACTTTAATTTTCGCCTAATACTTTTCAATATTATAAATGCGGGGCATTGATTTTTTTTTTTTTCCAATTGTTGGAATTAAAATCACCAGTTCATATTAATAGAGGTGGCAAGTTGAGTCCAGCTTGAACTCGTCACGAGTTGGCTCGTCCGAGTCACGAGCGAGCTGATATTAGAGGTCTGAGCTAAAATCTTAGCTTGAAATCGTTATGAGTTGTACTGAGCTAGCTCGTGAGTTGACAAGCTGGATCTGGCTAGATCTTGTTTTAAAAAAAAAAATTCCACAAACTTTTTGGATGAAACTGGATTAAGCTGGACCGAGCTAGACGGTATAAGATGCACACACATTCATACAAATTCAAAAATTGATGCCTAACTGAGCTAGCTCGCAAGTTGACGACAAGCTAGGTCCTAACTTGAACTTGTTAACTTTGGACTGAACTAGTAGTGAGCTGACTCGTTAACAGTTTGGCCCAGTAACGAACGAGTTGTTAGTGAGAGAGTCATATACGAGTCACAATCAAGTCACGAGATACGAGCTTTTTTTCTACCACTAGTTTATAAGAGTTGTGACGTAGTTTTAAGAGATAGCAAGTGAAAGTACAATGTCAGCATTTTTAGATAAATGTCATGATTAATCAAATTTATCAGTTTTGATTGAACAAGAATATTATTGTACAAATTACCAAGAAAAATTATATTAGCATTTATGAAAGTATTTTTTTACCAATTTTTCATTGTTGATGAATGCATACTTGAGTCATTAATACAAGGATTAATTATTATCCTCTCCTACAATGTAAACATTACCGCATGTAATAATTGTCTAATTTAAAAATGGAGTGGTATCAAAGTTAGCTAGAAAAAATTTCTAGAACTGTTAGATACTCAAAGGTCGAGAGTTTGAACTACTCTCACCACTTTGCAGGCTTTGTGAAAATTTTAAAAAAAAATTGGCTGATTTTATTGAAAATTTGGATAAATTTTGTCTGAAAACGACAAGAATGGTAACTACAACTTTTACAACATGGAGGAGGGTTTTAATTATCCCAAAATGCAAGGTCAAAAGGTACTAAAGGTTAATTAATATTGGAAGCTTAATAAATTTTCTACAATAATTTAAGAACCATTTTGCAATTAGTGCGAAATGGTGGGACTTTCTAGTGAATTTTCATTAGCTTGCAATAAGCCCAGTATGAAATTGGGCCCAAGCAAAATTCGTGCAAGTGGCCCAAATTGCTATAGTGGATAGGTGTGTTAGTTTATTAAGCAACAAGCATTATTATTCGATGCCTTCTAAATTCTTCTCAATAATCCCCACCTTAAAATAATTCAAGTAAAAAATTCCTTTCGTAGAAAAAAAAAAAAAAAAAACTAGAAGCCCTTGAAACAATTTTAAAGTACCAAAATTAAGAAAACCCCACAATAGATTGCAACAGCAGAAAACCAAAATAAAATCAATCAAACTGACCAGGCCACTTGTTATTTCTTTAAAAAGCTCAAACCTGCCACATGAATAATCAGGCACTTAATCCGTAGTTAACCTTACACTTCTCAAGCGTCTCGGTGAACTGACAGATGTCCACTGTTGCAACACCTGAGTCGTCATATCAGGTTCAAAAATTCGTGATTCAAAAATAATTCGGGTATAATTCGGGAATGATTCGGTATACTTTTTGAAAATCCTTGTTTCGCAACTCACTATATAGCCCATCTCTCTCTCTCTCTATATATATATAAGTTTACTTGCTCTTAGCATGATAAAAAAAAATTCAATAAATTATTATACATGTGTGAAATGAATGTATATGTTTTAATATTTTATTTAATAAATAATAAAAATAATTATTATAGTGGTATTACCTGCAATTTATCCGCTACCATCTTGTTATCTGACAACTGTAACGGGTAAGATAATTTGTAGCGGTTAAAAGTAGAATATGAGTAAGGACAATTTGTAACCAGTACGAGTATTAAAAATATTTCCACCCGACTCTCAGGGGCAGACCCAGTGTAGACCAGGGGGGCAGCCGCCCCCCTAGATTTTGAGTTTTAGTGGAAATTTATAGATTCCAACTGGTTTTGCCTCCCCTGAAAATTTTTTTTGCCCCCCCCCCCCTCCTGAATGTTTAATTAGTAATTCGGATTAAACTTATAGTTAAAATTAAAATATATTTTTTGAATTATGATTGGTAATTATCATTATAAATTACAATTCAGAGCATTATAAATATAAGTTAAAACATTATTTTTTTTATCAAATACTAAATTAGTTAATGGGTTTAAATCCAATTAGCTATTTAAACCCGATTTGATATTTTTTTGTCCTAATGAAAATTCTAAATCCGCCCCGATACTTACCGTAGCCGTTGACACCCTGAACAGAGCACATCTTTTCTTGATACCACAACATTTTTCGTACCGTTTTCATATTCAAACTAACATTCATGACCACAAAATAGAGTCCAGACAAAATACCCACACAATTATTTTGGACCAATAAAATACAACGCATATAATGACAACTAACATGTCAGTAATGTACTAATGTTAGATTTTTGTACGTTTATTAATACACCTGTTACCAACTGGTCCTACTCAGAAAGAAAAAACCTCAGATAGCACTGAAAATAAGCAGCTACAAACTGGGGAAATGTTATCCAGTGCAGAATTAATTAGCAAATAATTTGATAACCTGTCAAGTTCACCTGTTTGTGAGATCAATATGTTGCTTTCTCACCTATTAATTTCAGATTTTATTCCAACAGACAATGTAGTTCAAAACCAACCACGTTTAAATCCTTCCAAAATTTGACCACATTTCCACAATTAGGAGAGCCAATTCACCCCAAATGGCAAATTAATAGTCAGCTTACAAGGAAGAAACAGAGCTTCATTCCTAGACACAAGTTAATTTTTGTACTATTTCGTAAAATTTTGTGTCAATTTTTGTACTATTTCGTAAAATTTATAGATTCTTCTATTTGAAAATTTTGCTCGTTTTCTCATCTGATGAACCTCGACTGTTTACGGAAAGTGATGTCTCGTCTAATTTTCAGAGAAATAAATGTTCAATTCTCACAAGAAACATATATAAAAAATAAATATTAAAACTAACAACGGTCCTTATTTCACAAAAGAATAGTCATCACTGGTGACACCAGGCTTCATTCCTAGACACTAGTTAATTCTTAACTAATGACATTTTTGTACTATTTCGTAAAAAATTTAGATTCTTCTATTTGAAAATTCTTCTCGTTTTCTCATGTCACAAACCTCAACTGTTTACAGATGGTTATGTGTCTTGTCTAATTTATGAAATTGACTCTGCTGCTTTTCAATTAGAAGAGCAAGATCATACTATTTCAACATCAGCTGTTTATCTGTGTTAAAATTCGTGCATGAAAAAATTCAACGGTTGAGATTGAAATAGCAGCATTCTGCTTTCCTATTTGGAGAGCAGCGGATTCAGACTCCTAATTTACATAGAAATAAAAATTCAATTCTCACAAGAAACATATATAAAAAATAAATTTAAAACTAACAACGGACCTTATTTCACAAAAAATAAAAATAAAAATCAGGCTAGCAACGGTGACATTTAATTCAAGAGGAGAGGGAGATTATGGGATACAATTCACTAATGAAAATATATTATTTTTTATGAAAAATGTACTTATTCTATTTCAAGTGAAAACCACACTTTTTCCTCCTCTTCTTATTTTTTTTTTCAGACGTACAAACTCTTTAATTTTCTATAAAAATCATCATGGAAAAAAATCACCCCAATAATTAATCTACAAAATTGAGTATAAATTTTATACAAATTAATTTGACAAGTATAAAGCAGGAATGAGTTTAAATTTGTATACAGTTTATATTTTTTTTTATTTAACATGTTACGTACGGGAAATGTACAATTGGCTGACGAGCTAAGTTATTGACTTATTTTTAATACCATTCAAACTTGAAAATTCATAGCATAATTTTCGCCAACTACTACTTTAATTTTCGCCTAATACTTTTCAATATTATAAATGTGTGGCATTGATTTTTTTTTTTTTCCAATTGTTGGAATTAAAAACACCAATTCATAATAGGGGTGGCAAGTTGGGTTCAGCTTGAACTCGTCACGAGTTGGCTCGTCCGAGTCATGAGCGAGCTGACTTTAGAGGTCCGAGCTGAAATCTTAGCTTAAAATTGTCATGAGCTGGACCGAGCTAGCTCGCGAGTTGACGAGTTGGCTCGTTGGGTCTGGTTAGACCTTGTTTAAAAATAAAAAAAAAATTGTACAAACTTTTTGGACCGAGTTAGACTAAACTATACTAACAAAAATTATGTTAGCATTTATGAAAGTATTCTCTACCAATTTTTCATGGTTGATGAATGCATACTTGAGGCATTAATATAAGGATTAATTATTATCCTCTTTCACATTGTAAACATTACCACATGTAATAATTGTCTAATTTAAGAATGGAGCGGTAGCAAAGTTGGCTAGAAAAAATTCCTAGAACTGTTGGATATTCAAAGATGAGAGTTCGAACTACTCTCACCACTTTGCAGCCTCTACGAAATTTTTAAAAAAAAAATTGACTGATTTTATTGAAAATTTGAATAAATTTTGTCTGAAAACGACACGAATTTGAACGCCTTCATAGTCTGTAACTACAACTTTTACAACATAGAGGAGGGTTTTAATTATCCCAAAATGCAAGGTCAAAAGGTACTAATGTTTAATTAATATTGGAAGCTTAATAAATTTTCTACAATAATTTAAGGACGTTTTTGCAATTAAAGCGAAAAGGTGGGACTGGCTAGTGAATTTTTAGCCCACGATGAGTTTGGGCCCAAAAAAATTCGTGCAAGTGGCCCAAAATTCTATAGTGGATAGGTGGGTGAGTTTATTAAGCAACAAGCATTATTATTCGATGCCTTCTAAATTCTTCTCAAATACAGAGATGCATTGTGCTATCAAGTGCTCTTATTATGCATAATATTGCATATAAGCTATCCATCGTATAAGCATATCTTATCGATAATAAATTCGTATATATTTTTTAGATCATATTAAGGTGCTTTTGTGCCAAATTGGAACTTTTGGGAAACAGCATTTTTCTTTATTCCACTTTTTCTTGGATTCTGAGAATAATTTTCTCATCTCGATGTCGCCAATATATCAACATTTATCGATCAATTGGGGCCATGTCGATCATCCAGGTTCAAAATTTGTACACCCGTAATTATTTAGATGCATTTTCGAGATTTGAATATGTATCTCTTATAAAGATACGGAGCTTACGTTATTGTATTAAGATAGTTAATAACGATAATTTTCAAGATGAAATTTGCTGCTTTTCTCTTTTCTTGAAAATCTAAAACCGTTAAAAATATTTAAATGGTTGAATGAAGAAAAGTATATCTCTGCTTTTCTAAATTAGTGTTATTCTTGTTATTTTCGAAATTGCATGCAAATGCACAACAAATGCATCATTACCCTCACATGAGCAATATAAATCGTACTGTCTAAATCCCACCCATTAGATATGCCTTTGCGACCCATTAGCATATTCCTATATTCCATTATGAATTCCTTGTTGCATTGGATCTTTTATAATTTATCTTGTTTTTGGGAATTTTAAAATCGAGTAAAATCATGAATAGTTCAGTCATTTGTTGACCCATCACCCATATGCTGATATGCGGATAGGCCCCCACATTTTGTCCATAACTGATAACGAGTCAGCTAGTGCTTAGTGTTAGCTTATCCTGAAATTGTTGTAATGCGGATATGCCCCCACATAATATTGTAATGTCCATAATTAGTCATAACACTACCAAAAAAAAAATTTACTATAATTTTTTACACTAATTTTAATTGTTGTAATGCGGATATGCCCCCACAAGTACAGGACCTTATTCAAATTTTTTTCACTTTGTAATATCATGTTGTACTTATCTTAAAAAATTAAAAAAAAATTGCAAAAATTATAAAATTTCATCTCCATACATATTTTATTATGAATATCATGTTGAACAGTTCAAATCGAAAAATTGAACTATAAAAACGAACATATAAAATATAAAATATGTTTAGGTATGAAAAACATAAGGTATTGGCACCCTCTTGTATATTACTTATGATGTTTTTTTTTTGGTTGAAAGCCCGTAGGCAAATTATTATTCAATCGAGATTGCAACATACATCATCCTAGTAGAGTGTACTATTACATGTTTTGTAGAATCTAAGAAATCTCTACATCAGAGCCGTAACTGTTGACTTGTTTGTTATTTTTTTATAATTAATACTTTAAAATATAGGATCATCTAGAATATATTCAACTTTTATAAAAAAAATCGAACTCATGATACACATTTTTTTACAAAAATTATCTAAATAAAATATGAAATGGTAGAAGCTCAATTATTTGGAAAGAATAATGTTTATCAAATCTTAATCGATTTGCAAAATGTATACTATTTCATCAAACAATTTAAACTTCTTAATGATTAAATTTTAGGACCCAGATAATTGTCCCCGCACTACTATCCCCCCTATATCCCCCCACTAAAAGACAAAAAAGTTAGTTACTAACAATTTGATAGTTTAAATTTCCTACAGTATTTAACTTCAGCCTTTAGTGTATTTACTGCGCATTGATCTAGTATTTAACTCCATTCATTGTGGTATTAACCATGGGCGTCCAACAACGAAAAATGTTGTCCCCGTACCACCACCCCCCATATCCCCCCACTAAAAGACAAAAAAATTAGTTACCAACAATTTCATAGTTTAAATTTCCTGCAGTATTTAACTTTAGTCTTTAGTGTATTTACCGTGCATCGATCTAGTATTTAACTCCGTTCATTGTAGTATTAACCATCAACGTCCAACAGCAAAAAATGTTGTCCTCGCACCACCATTCTCCCATAAATTTTCTACAGTATTTAACTTTAGTCTGTAGTGTATTTACCGTGCATTGATCTAGTATTTAACTTCGTTCATTGTAGTATTAACCATCAGTGTTCAACAATGAAAATTATTGTTCCTGCACCGCCATCTCCCCATATCCCCCACTAAAAGACAAAATAATTAGTTACCAACAATTTGATGGTTTAAATTTTCCATAGTATTTAACTTCAATCTTTAGTGTTTTTATAGTGTATCGAACAAGTATTTAACAATATTCATTAGAGTATTAACCGTCAGTCCAATAGTGACACAATATTTGTTCCCGCAAAAATGAAAATATCTGTCCTCGCACATTCCCCCACTAAAAGACAAAAAAATTAGGTTCCGACATTTGATGGTTTAAATTTCTAGCAGTATTTAACTTCAATCTTTAGTGTATTAATATTGCACCGAATAAGTATTTAACTCTATTCATTAGAGTATTAACCATCCGCATCCAACAGTGACACAATCTTTGTCTCCGCAAAAAATGACAAAATAATTTGGTATCGTTTCTGCATCCCCGCACATCAGTATTTAACTGTAGAAATATTAGTATTTAACATTATGAACGTTAGTATTTATCTTTAAAGTCAAAAATATTAATTTCTAAAATTAATACTTTTAAAGACAAAAAATACAACCTAAATATCAGTTAAAGTATTAATGCAGTATTTATTCAGACTAAAGAAAGAGATTAAATTTAATTAAGATAGTTAATTAATGTGAAGGATGCTAATTATGGTAGTTAATTAATATGAAGAAAGTACACAATGAAAATAGAATGTGGAGTGATGTTAATTAAGGTAGTTAATTAATGTGGGGAGGGTGGGGGGATGGTTGGGGGATAGAAGTGGAGGGATGGAAATAATTATTCTAAATTTTAATAGTTTTGTGATGACTAATTAATTACAAATTTGATAATATCAAATTTGTAATATCACTAGGAATAATCTTCTCTGCATATTTTTTGTGCTTGTTGTTAGGCAATTAAGCATCCTTAAAGCTTAATTTTCTTCTTTTAACTTCCATAACTGCTTAATCATACCAAATACCGGTTCTTTAATGCAAATTAAGATAACTTTTTTTAGATTTATTTTGTTCTGATCTTAATTCTATGTCCAAATTTTAAGGCACTTCTACTTTTTTTTTTTTTTACTTAGTTTTTTCTCACAAATTAAAACAATCGAACATCAACTTCTTACTAGCGCTCCTTAAATTCTTAATTCTCCATCTCATTTATTTGTTATAATTTATAGTCCGACTCATTTATTTGTTATAATTTATACTTTTGACGAGAATCACGAGTTGTTTGACAAATCTAACTCGGAAAGGACAAAGTGGTCGGTCGATGTAATTAAACAGACCAATCATGATGTGATGTACACGTCCCATCAAGTGATTAATTATCTACTCGTTTTCTCTTTGTGTTAAGTTAATTAACTATGTTTGTAATTATAGGAAAGATGTTAATTTGGCATCATCCATTCATTACCTACAAAGAGGGAAACAAAACCAGAGATTCATTCAAACACCGCATGGATATTCTATTACTATAATCGTACAGCATTACATTTATGCTTATCCCCACCATATTCTAGAACCTTGTCGAACACGCAAACAGCAAACTTATTGTTCAAACCTAAATCCAACCACACAAGGAAACCACTAATTATAGTTGATTAAGATAACAACTGGAAATCCCAAATGAAAAGCAAACTCAGCCCATTCAATAGCTTATTATTATGTTTATCGAACTAAATAGCAAGAACCAAACCCGGAAGCGATTTGCGGGTCGGGTCACGGATACGACTGCGCCAAACGGGCAAGCAGTGCGAACGCGAACTTGAGCTCGAGGTAGCTCCGTGCACCTGGTTCACTGCATCAGCAAGCCTTGTAACGGTCAGATCGGTGTCGAAATACTCTCTGAGCTGAGTAATTATCCCATCAGAACCCACGGTCCAGGCGTGCACCCAATAGACCGATGGCCCCAGATCGGATCCGGTTCCCTCGACGAGAACGGTGGGCCCTAAGACCTCGACGTGAACAGGTTCGAAAACAAAGGAGTCGTCAGGTGCTACACCGGTGAGAAGGTGCATCATGTGCTGACGCGCCGGGGGGCCATGAAACCACCACTCCAGGTCGGGGTTGAGGAGCTGCTGCACCGCCGCGACGTCACGGTCGTTGAGCGCCTCGTACAGCCTGAGCACTAGCCACTTGTTCCGATCAGAGTCGGACTCATGTACGGCCAGAGATGAAGTTAGGTTAGCCAGCTCCTGCTCGAGCCCGAAAGCGGCTCTGCTTTTGAGATCTGTAAGGGGGGGAGAATGCAAGAAGAGAGCACGGAAACTGGAGAGGATTTGTGCTTTGTGAGGTATTGAGAGAGAGGAGAGAGTAGGAAAGGAAGGGAAGATGGGGTGGGCTTTTATAGAAATTTTGGAGAGGCAGGAACTAATAAGTGGGCCGTGTGGGCCCATAAAATGATCCTCACAACCCGGGTGAAAGAACTAGAAAAACATGAAGAATTATTGGTGCACCTGTTGTAAAAATTTAAATGCGCCGACTAGGTAGGCGAGGCATTATAGGAGGTCGGTGGTCCAGGAATTAAATCGTACAACACGCTTCTTGTTGACATCCACTCCCTCACGCACGGGAGCTAGTTTACTCGGCTCTCATATGAACGATGAATAAAGCCTGAAGTTTGACCAGTTTACGCTTCACTCGGAAATAAACGCTGTAATATTTTTTAATGAAAATTTATTTTTATTGACCTGGTCCTGGTGATAGTTGATTCTAATTCTATCGGATAATTTGGATTAGTGTTTTCGGGGAAGTGAAGTAATTTACTTTCGGGGCGGATTTGGGCCAACGGGTTGAAATCTGAAAAGAAACGAGGGAACAAAACATACAAAAAGAAAAAGGTTAATAAAGTTATTTTATAGAAGACAATGGACCATGGTCCATGGCGGAAAGCACTTGCTTTTTACCTTTTCTCACTATTTTCTCGCTATTTTCTCGTTCCTTTTAAAAGTAAAATGAGGAATGAAAAAAAAAACGCCTGCTGGCTTGCTTTTCATTTGTACACACTATATATTTTTTTTATTATTATTATTGAAATTTGTAGAGACTATCAACAAAAAAGCAACAATAATACTGGATAATCAATCCATTCAAACCGGCCAATCCAATCTAATAAGTTATGGATCTAAACCAGAGAGGAAAAATGGCACGGCGAAACCAGTTCCGTCATAGAACAGTATGATTACGGTATGGTACGCGTGTCGGTTACGTGTCGTGACTCGCGTGTTCCGTACTGTGAGCATTCTCATAACGTGACTATCTTTTAAAATTTTGGTCTGACACGACACATCACGCGAAAAATCTGGTCACAGCACAGCACGACGCATAGTCACATGAGTCCCACGAGTTATGCATGATTAGAACCGTTAGATATTGATCAAGTGGTAAATCTAGAATAAACTAACCTAAATTATGATTAAATTGTCACTTTTGGTCACGCAGTAAGCACCCTTCAACATTTTAATTACGGCATGGCACGTAAAAGATTGATTTGATCACGACATGACACGAAATCAAAATCACAACATGTTACGGCACATCACAACATTTTTTTTCCACTCTAGATCTAACGTTTGTTTACTTATACATAGTTTGGAAACTTTTACTATCTTGGCAGCTAAATTTGAGATATAAATTTTGAATAATAAGTTGGATAAAATCCGA
The DNA here is from genome assembly GCA_964058825.1 of Carex arenaria. Classification (NCBI taxonomy): domain Eukaryota; kingdom Viridiplantae; phylum Streptophyta; class Magnoliopsida; order Poales; family Cyperaceae; genus Carex; species Carex arenaria. Next base: position 544,966 of record CAXKVW010000693.1, read on the forward strand.
TCTAAACCTCACAAATATTTTTTTTGATAAAAATGTGCTTGACTGTGATGCTTTTTTAAGAATTTCAAGAATGTTATCTTATCTTCATTTTTTGGAGAGAAGTTATCTCATCTTCTTATTTTTTATTTTAGTAAAATTGCTTTGTATATTGATTTTTTTTTTGTTAAAAGGCCACTAGGCCCGTTTTATTGATACGAAACAGTATTTTATTTACAAATTATTGAATCGTTTTGTGTTATTGCTACTTGAAACATGTTTCATTTTGGTATCTTTTAATTATTTCCAAGTATTTTTTTACCAATTTTTTTTTTCAAACTTCAATTAAATATGGACGAAGAGAACAAGAAAAAACGACGCGCTGCAAATATTTTGGGGAGGGGTATTCATTCGGTGGGGCTCGATTTAGTTAAAATTTAAATAAAATAAGTAAATTAGAATGTTATTCGATTTTTAAAAATATAATTAAACTGATTAAAATAAACTTATCAACTGAAAATATCGAATTAAATTTCAGTTTGTTCAGTTGAACTAAAATAATAAGATTAATTATAAAATAAATATATTTTGTTAATTATTTGTTATGAACTTACGATGGATTTAGAAATTTTGTTTGATTCTGTCTAATTAGTTTTAAACCAAACCAAGTAATATATATTATATCGTAATTTTTGAATTTTTTTAATGTATTGTTCGGACGCAGAACAGGTTTATAAATTTTGCTTGATTCAGTCCAACTAGTTTTAAAAGTGTCTAAACCAAACCGAACTGATCCATTTTACAGAAAAAGTCAAACTATTTAGTTACTAACACCTGGTGATTTTAATTATTTACTAAAATTTATTTTTGGACGTATATATAAAATCAGAAAATTACAGGTTATATTTATAAAAATACAATAAAAAAAAACTAAACCGACGTCGCAATAAGGCCACGTGGCAACCATGCATTAACCCCCTAAAAAATTTTGACCCGTAAATTATCTTCATCTCTCCCTCCTGATTCGATCGGTTCACGAAGAGAGAAGAAAATGACAAGAAAATTAGAAATTAAATATATTAATTTATTATTCGATTGTATGTCTGGTTGAAATTTTGACTCCTCGTGGTGTTTATGAATAGTTGGTACAATTTAGTTTGGATTTTCTGAATTGATTTCTATTAGATAACTGAATTTTTTTATTATTTGTCTTTTTGATTTGTATGGTTAAATTAAATGTTTGAATTTGTTATTGTATTATAAGATATATTTAACAAGATAACATGTTTGAGGTTTGATTTGATTTCTAAACTAATGTGATCGTGCGTTATGTGAATGAGAGAATTGTTTGTTGCAGACATATTAAATGGATGAATACTGTCTGACTTATTTTACTGATAATCTAGACCTAGGTGTTATCACCAGTTAAATATGCAAACATAATTCGATGTGAATTTATTTGGATTAATTCAGTTTGTTTTATTGTTATTTAATTAAGTCCATTATAAATAAATGCTTCATTAAATAATCGGTTACTGAACTTTGTAGTTGATTATGTCCTTTTTACATTTGTTTTGTTGGCAACATAGGTTAACAACACGACGAATGAATGTGAGAGTGTCATTCTTTTGTCGCAACCTCGGTCTTGACGACAGAATTGTGAATCAAACTCTTTCGATTCAATTTAAAACTAATAAACCTGACCGATGAACGACCCTAATTCTGATTCTAAACTTGCTTGAACTAAAAAAAAAATCCGAACTCATTTAAACTAAAAAAAAAAAAATTCTAAAAAAATGTTACAAAGGAGACCGGACTAGAGGCAGTTCACAGTAGTGCCTAACGTAGTAACAATATAAGTGATAAATTTGCAAATAATTTACTTTTTTTGACGCTTTCGAATCGAACTTCGAATAAAACGTATTTCATGAATAAAACGCGAATCATGAATTATTCGCGAGAAAAATGCAAAAAAAAAAAAAAAAAAAAATTGGGGGGCGGGTTGGATTATTTTCGCTTCCTTATTGTACCAAATCATTTCCGAATGATACCCGAATTACAATTTTTTTACTCCGCCGAATCGAATCCAAACTATTTCTCTATCATTGTGGAATTTTTTTTATAAACCCTAATTAAAAATAAAATTTAGGAAACCAACATGATTATTTTTTAACAAAAACTGTAACAGCCGAAATACAATTTCGGTCCCATTTAAAAAACTGTGAAACGCTAATATGAAAAGCTGTGAAATCACATGGCACCGAAATGATATTTCAGTCTCGAAAAAAAAAATGGCGGACCAAAATGAAATTTGAGTTCTCATGATTTTTTTTATTTTTTTAAAAAAGTAATCGTATTGGTTACATAAAATATATTTTTTAATTATGGTTTATAAAAAATAATTCTCACTGTGGTGCTAGTGCGCGTGTAGACGAGTTATCATGACTCATGAGACGAGGGGAGCAGGGGTAGTACTAGTGTGTTATCTTATTGTTAGTGCGTCAGTGTGTGTGACACTGATCCAATTTGGCCGTGTGCGCAACCAATTTGGCTTTGCATCGTCTTTCTTTTTTAAAGCCTCAGGATTCAAGCTCCGGTGAAGTGTTAACCAGGGGAGGTTTCAGGGAGCATTCACAATTTCTCCTGTTGAGGAAAGAACAGGACATGTCATATATAGCAGGGAGATCTCCATTTTATGATAAAACTGGAGAGAAAGACAGTGCTTCCAACAGCCTCTTTTTTGTTTTAATCTAGAAATATGTATGGGTTTCAAAAATAATACATCCCATTGATTTGAACTTTGAAAGTGTTTGATATGAATATTGCCACCTAGGTGGAGGTACAAACAAAAACAAAAAAGATATCGATATGCCCCGGTATTATACAGTAGGGGTTACTTTAACTTGAATATTGGTATAAATACAATAAACCTATAACACTAGTTCAAATGAAAATTTCTTGAGATTTAAATTATATTACCAAGAGTGGAGCCGAATTTTTTTAGTACACTCAAAAAATAAAATAAAAAACTAACAAAAATACCCTCAATTTTCAAAAAAATTGAAAAATGTCCTGACTGCCCTACTGTCGGGTGGTCCACTTCAAAACCAGACCTCCTCACAATGGGCCAGTTTGTTATGACTATTTTTTAGAGATGTTTAGTGTGTATAGAACTAAATGTTTTACATATAAACACTAATAGTAATTTGGTTTCACTTCTTTTATTATTTTTTTCCTCTATTTTCGAATACTCGTCTTCTTTGATTTATAAATAGAATATATGACTAATAAAATATATATGTTGGAAACTAGAGCTGAACTTTAGATATTGTATAGAACCCATGTACCAAGAAAATATACTCTTGTTTTTTGTCATAAAATATTGGTAATTTTTTTATTTTTAAGTTATTTTATGCTATCTTTCATAAATCATTAAAAAATAGTAAAAAAAAATTCTAAAAATAGTACAAATTGGTATTCTACAAGTTCATTGTATAATCAATTTATTGAGCTACTTAGATCGAATTTTGAAGTTTATATGATAGATTTTTTATTTACCGTTATTTTTCAGAAAATTCAATTGCAGTTTTGAGGTCCTAAACGGAGTTTTTTGCAATTCCGAGTGCACGGGACATTTTGTAAATTATTCATTCTATATATACTAGACATCTCTAAAAAACATTCTTAACAAACCGCCCCACTATGGAGCGGTCTGGTTTGAAAGTAGACTATTAGGGCATTTTTCAAAATTTTTTTTAAAATTAAAGGTATTTTTTATTTTTATTTCTTGAGAGTATTTAAAAAAATCGGGAATGGAGGACTAATCGATACATTGTGGGGAGGGGGGGGGGGGGGGGGTGTTCAACTTCAATATACACAACATGATGCTATATTCTTCATGTTCTATTTTTGAAAGTACATGGATCAATCATGAATTTGTTTACATGATATGTGAGTTGAATTTAGTTTAACTTGAAACTTTTATTTATAGAAATTATTAAATAATAAATAGAAATAGAAAGAGTACTTTCGTTTTTTATGCTATAGATGGACTAGAAAAAATATTTCCGATCTAAACTTTGGAACCGATTTTTTTCTCTGATCCAAACTATTTTATTCTATTTCAGAAAATACTCCAAAATTCTTTCTATTTTATAAAAAAATAAACGACTCGTTCTGTTTAAAAAAATCTCAGCTACTATTTCAAAATTAATCCCCATAAAGAGGTTGTTTGGCAACACCTCTTAATCTATACTAGGATTAAGTTTTAAGAAGGCTTAAGGAACCGATATTCAGTTATCTTAATCTATAGATGATAGCTAAAGAAGCTAAAGGAAGGAGTAGATGTGCCTTAAGACTCGATTAGAAAATTAAGATCTGGACAAAGTGAGGTTAAAAGGAAATAATCTTAATCCGTAATAAGGAATCAGTGTTCGACAATACTAAGTGGCTAAGGAAACTAAAGAGTCTCTTTTAGTCTTAAGGAGGTTTTAGAAAGCCTTGCCAAACAACACATTTCTGTTTGAAAAAAATAACCAGCAACCATTTAAAAAAAAAAACTTCCAAAATTTGGACACAATTTTTTTTCATACTTATCACGACGAAAAACTCCCTAGTGTAAATAAAACTCCAAAATTTGAACACAATTTTTTTTTCAGTTCCATCTCTCCATTTTTATTTATTATTTAATAATAATTTCTATAAATAAATAAAACTCCCTAGTGTAAGTAACCATACCTTTCTAAATACTTTAAATTACAGTACAATTCTAAAGATAGTTAATTGATTCCCACACACTTCATTTGCATGCGTATATCATCACTTTGTTCATGCTCATTTCAGCATTTTTTTTTTACTTTTTAAAGTAGTCATTAATATTTTGAAAGGATGATTGATGTAGACCGTTTTTTTACGTTCTTTATTTTCTTGTATTAATAGTTTGAGTCAGGTTATTGTACAAATATTTATAATTTCGACTAAATACAAATAATTTAAATTATTCTTCTTCTATGTAGGTCAACCCATACATTCTACGTATCAAAATCTAATAAGGTACATAATTTTAATATTAAAATGTTTGTTTTATTTTTTTAATTTCAATATACTGACCAAAGATAATAAGAAAAGAAAATATTTGCATATCAAATAGAACTTTTTTTTTTTAAAAAAAGTAGTAAAAAAATATTTAAAATAGTAAGATTTGTTCTATAAGATTTTGATACGGAGAACAACGCATTGAGCGATCCAAATCGACTACTTGAATGAGAAGTAAAAGTTGAATCGTTTATATTTCGGTCGAAATACATATATTAATACAGTATTTTTAACTCTAATATGTAATTTCATAAAAAAATAAATAAGATATGACAATTAAGCTTGTAAAAATTGGAGGTATTTAATGCTCCACTTGATATGTTTCTTTTGCTTCCACGTTTTTCTTAAAGTGATTATTTTTTAATAACAAATAATTAACCGACCTTTATGGATGATGAATTGATGTCCTTAATAGTTATTTTATTAGAAGATACAACAAATAATATATCGTTAGGTAGAATATTGCTTTTAAAAATAGCAAACTAATCGGTACATACGCATGTAGCTAAAAATAAATAAAGACATCCAATTCTAAATTGATTAAAACTTGACACAAAAATAACCGAAATTTTTATTTATACCGTAACTAAAACAAATAAACTAAAAAAATCACAAATTATGAGAAATTTCAAAAATACTATGGCCGCCAATTCAATATGCGGCCACAGAATGAAATTGGCGGCCTCTACAAAAACCCAAAATTCAATATACTGATGTATATGTTTTTTGGAGGCCTCCAATTTAATATGCGGCGCTCTATTAATGGAGCAGCATATTGAATTAGCGTTTTGGAATTCTCCGATTTCAATAGTGATTTGGTTTATTTTTTTTTTAAATGGTATTAATAAAAATTTCGGTAAAACTAAGTCATGACTCATGACTGACACGTTAAAATTTTATATAGATAATACAGAGCACTTCAAAGTTGTCTAAATTTGGTCTTCCATTTTTTACGGAGCTTTGGTTGAATGGTAAGCGTAATTTATTACAAGCGACAATTATTTCTTTTAAAAACAAATTTAAATACGCACGTTATCATATTGCTGCTGACTTCTTTGATAAGAGACAAAAGTGTTCTTCTCAGATCCTTCATTCTCATTTCCATTAATAAAATAATGAAAAATTAATCTTCAGCTGAATTGATTTTTCCCCCTCATGGCCCTCTCAAAAAATCATATTTGTGATTATAGTTTTATGTAATTAGTTTTTGAAATTCTACACATGATATTTTTTCTATCCATAAAACTTTATGTTGATAAATGGGTCTTATCAGTTTTTTTTTTTTTTTTTTTGGGGTAAGATTTTGGGAAAATGACATGAGAGTAGAGGTATTAATTAAAAAAAAAAAAAAGGTGTTAGAGTTGTTTGATTCATATCTTTCTTTATATAGCATTGACCTAGTAATATGCTAAAATTAATTAATTGATAGTCATGTTCCATGAATCAAGAGATATACATTACAAATTAAGAAAACTAGTCTTTGATTTATTGATAAAGGAAATACTCTTCGTATAAAAAGTTACATGTTCGAAATCCAAAATTTCAATCTTTATGGATATTAAATAGTTGATTGGTTTGATCTTCAATATTTACTTATAAATTAAAAATTAAATTACTTTAATACCAAGCAAACAAAATAAGTCACATGATGTCTACGTTGCATAGATACATATACGGATACCGTATCATATATGATACGGATATGGCGACACGATAATACGGGTATCGGATACTAATGCGATAAGTCTCTGATACGTATACAAAATCATACAGAAGTATTTGGTAACATAGCATAATGTAATAGAGGAGGGATCCACTTACACCCAAATTGGTGACACCCAATTACAATTTACATTTTCAAAGTCCAAACAGTCGATCCAAATCATTCAACATGATGGATATATTAAAATGTGTTTGGAAATCAAAAGTTACATTTTTTTTTTAATTTTTTTTTACTATTTGTTAAGCATTTAACAAAACTATTTTTTCTAGACCATTCAATTTTGTACCCTCTTAATAAAAAAGAAAAAAAAAATGTAAATTTGATCTCCAAGAACATTTTAATATATCCATCGTGTTGAACAATTTAGATCAATTGTTTAAACTTTGAAAATATAAGTTGTAATTGAGTGTCACCAATTTTGAGTGTAAGTGGATCTCTCCTCAATGTAATATACTGAGTTCATAAATTTTACATTATGAAATGCTATACTCAGGTACATATAATTTATGAAACAATGTAAAAAAAATACCGAATTTACTCTTATATTTATTTCTGGGGTGAAGTTTTTTTGCAAAGGACTTTGAACAAAGCTTATTCAAAGTCGAATTTAAACTGTTCAATTCGCATCATAAATATGAAAGGTTTAGATTCACATATTCATTTAAATTTAAATTTAAATTTCGTTGATACATATCTTCATGTATTTTTATTTAGATTGATGGAATCATGTAACTAGTCGGCAATTTTAGATTCGAAATTTCGAATTTGAATAAAATTTGTGCAAGGTTCCTCGGACGAAACCCAATTCCCTGTTTGAGGGTGGAACGGGGATTTCCATGAATTCATTATTCATCTATGTTAATAAATGTGACAGCTGCAAACTATGTTGCAAACAAATAATTAGGATGAGGAACAACGTGCAAATTAATGCATTACGAAGCTTCCTTCCAAGTTCTTCCTAGAAGTAGGGATATCAATGGGTAAGGTATGGATCGGCTGGCTGGAGATATTTTCATATCCGTACTTATAATGATAAAGGAAAAAAATTACTTTTATCCGTTTTTTTGAATACGGTACTGATTAGATAAACAGATAAAAAAAGTGTCATGAATATCTTGATTTGTGCTTTTGATGAAATATTAAAGACAAGTGATTTTCACTTGATCTGAATGGTACGTAATTTTCAGATTAAGTGATTTTCTATCTATCTAAAAAAATAGTAAAAAAATGTAAAAGTTGGTTTGCAAGTATATATTCATATGGAGATCAAGTTGAACGGTTCGGATCGACCATTAGAATTTTGAAAACTCAAATATTCAACCGTTGCATGGAGGACCTCTATGCTACGCATAGCACCTTAGCCAACTCCATATCTATACTTAATTTTATTTTTAAAAATTATCTTATACAAAAACGGATAAGATAATGGAAAATAAATTGTTATTCTTATCTGCACTCAATAAGTTAACGAAAAAAATCTTATTCTTATATGTATTTTCGGATATAATAAGCATCAGAGCGTCATTAACAACCCTACTTAGGCATAAGAGTATTTTTCTTTTCTTTTCTTTTTTGTATTTCCTAAAAAATCCAAATGATGTGTTAGATACGGGACAAATTTGGGTTCGATAGATTCCATAACTGTCTGATTCGATTTAGGATCCGTATGCACGGATATTAAAGCAAATCAGACGGCTATGGAGCCTGTCAAACTCAATTTGAGTCCGATGGGCATCAAACCCAAGCTGCTCTCGTTAGATACTTGGATTGGATTTTTTTTTTAAAATAGAACACATACAAAAAAAAATTAACTAAAACAGACTCGTATCCATTGAAGCCATAAAAATAGCATCTACCGGTTTCCCAAACAGATGTAGCTTGAAAGAGCTTATTTAAAAAGGCCACCGTTCCAAGCTACACCGGTTTGAGGGACCGGTAGGAGCTATTTTTATAGTTTTTCAGCGTACAGTGCTATTTTGATTAATTTTTTTAAAATGAATTCTATTTGAAAATAAAAATCCTTGGATTGGCTGGTATAGTAATTTTCCCTAGCATTAATTAGATACATTCACCTGTGCCCTGAGTACCCGTTCCGTGGGTCCATGCAACATGCCACGTGTAATTTTTGTGAATTTTTTAAATTGAAAATTAAGGGAATTCTGTCCGGGTCGGCAGGTTGCCATTGGCTGTGATATTTTATTGACTTTTTCTGATTCTCCATTCGCCGAGATTGCGCCACGTACATCGCCAGGACACCGTGATAAATTAAATTAATTACTATTTTTTAATTTATATGGCCCCCCATCCTTCCCGCGCTTCTTTGAAAGTCGAGCAACTTGGGTCCGATGTCCTTCGGACTTCCACTTTAAGATCCGTGCTTTAAGATCCGTGCGTGTTACTTTAATATCCGTACACTTTCGTTTTATTATCTGTACACAGATTTTAAAACGAATCGAACGGTTATAGAACTAATCGAACTCAGTTCGATGGACATCGGACCTAAGCTTCTCACCTTTGAAAGTAGGAGTGCAAATGAATCAGATATTGTTAAAATTATTTATACACGTGTGTTTTTTATTTTTTGAATACAGATTGCAGAGATACGGATCAGATTTTATACCGAGACACATTAGGTATTGTTTTTTCGATACTATTATTTATTAAAATAATATATAAGTATAACTAAAAAACAATATCAAAATTCATAATATTTATCTATTATTCACATACAGATAATTAAAATTTAGAACTATATTCGTATCTATATATACATATACAGATATATAAATATTCATATCTAATTTTCTAATACGAGTTCGGATACAGAGAGATAATATATCCGATCCGTTTGCATTCCTACTACTTGAAAGAGATGTTTAGCAAAACTATAAAATAAGCCAATTGCTAACTGATGTAGAAAACTTTATTGCATTTGTCTGGAACGATTGATACATACCTCCAAAAATACATAAACACGTGCACGGTAATATTGAACTCCAAGAATTTGGACATAACAAAAAGTAAAAATAAAAAAAATATTGTTGCATCACATATTTTGTATCTTTATATCTGTATTCCAAAGAAAAAAATATGAGTAGAAACTAGAGTGTTCTTAATTTTAATACATTTATTTTTTTGAATTTTTTTTTACCACTTGACTTTATACAAAATTAATTCGAAGATTTAACATTTTTGCATGTAAATGGTAAGACGCATCACCCGCAAGGTAGTTGGGATTTCAACAGTTCAGATTTGTCATTTAAAATCAATACAATAAGTTTTAGAGTTGAGTTTACAAATGAATTTAGTGAATTTAAGGACACCATAGTTCTACTTTTTTCATTACATTAAATTTATGAATATACTAAATTTAAAATGTTTATACATAGTTTTTAACGTCCTTTTCACCTTTTCTTTTCTAAATCATAAAATAATTCAATGTTTAATAAGTAAAAAGTACAGCTTTGAAATTTTTATTTCTGGTAATCTATGATATAAACATTTATGTCATCAAGTATAAATCTTTAGAAAGATATAAACAAATCTGCAGTATGGATAGGTGTGCAGTTAAGAGATACAATTACCGCTAGAGTGGGAAGGCGGAGTTGGTTCCGTAACGGAACGGCACGGTTATAGCATGGAACGGCACAGCACGTGTGTCGATTCCGTGCCGTGACTTGCATGTACCGTGCAGTGATCATTCATGTGCCGTGACCATCTTTTGAAAATTTGGCACGGCACGTCACGTCACGCAAATGATCTAGTCACGGCATGGCATGTGATCACACGAGCCATGTGTAATTAGAACCGTAAGATCTTGAACAAATAGTGAATCTTGAATAAACTAATCTAAATTATGATTAATTTGTCACGGGAGTCACGCGAGTCATGTTTGGTCACGGCATGTTTAGGCACAGCGTGACCATTCGCATGCCGTGACCACTCCTTGTTATTTTGGTCACAGCATGAAACCAAAGTCACGATGTATTAATTACGACACGGCACGACACGGCACATTTTTTCTACTCTAATTATTGCCCCCAATATATAACTATTTCATAAGCATGAATTAAAATTCATAGCATTATTTGATGTTGTTAGCCTCAACTTTATTTTAAGACTTGTTCACAATTTATTTTTGTTTTTTTTAATACTGATAATTTATGTAGACTATCTAAATTTTCAGTAAAGTTACTTTTGAAGTAAGAAAAATAATAGAGCAAATTGTCTTAATAGTGTGTTTCTATGCTGTGGTGCTCAACAAAAAAGCCCCAACAGATGCCTAGTGGATCTGATATATCAAATGAATACGGATTTAATATGTTTTGAAGCATTATTTGATGTCTAGTGGTAGGGAGAAATCGGAGCTCATATTATATGTTTTGGAGCATTATTTGATGTCTAGTGGTAGGGGTGAAATCGGAGTTTGATATGTTTTGGAGCATTATTTGATGTCCAGTGGTAGGGGTGAAACCAGAGCTCATATTATATGTTTTGGAGCATTATTTGATGTCTAGTGGTAGGAGTGAAATTGGAGTTTGATATGTTTTGGAGCACTATTTCATGTTTAGTGATAGGAGTGAAATCAGGGCTGATATGATATGTTTTGGAGTATTATTTGATGTCTAGTGGTAGGAGTGAAATCAGAGTTTGATATATTTTGGAGCATTATTTTATGTCTAGTGGTAGGAGTGAAATCAGAGCTGATATGATATATTTTGGAGCATTATTTGATGTCTAGTGAATTTGATATGTTTTGAAGCATTATTGTCTAGTGGTAGGGGTGAAATCGGAGTTTGATATGTTTTGGAGCATTATTTGATGTCTAGTGGTAGGGGTGAAATCGGAGCTAATATGGAGCGGATAGTGATAAAATTATATTCATATTTTTTTTTCGGATACTGATACGGAGCGGATACCAGACATATCAAATAGATACGGATACAAATTCGGATCAGATCGGATATTTATCTAATTATAATGGTGAATAATATAAATTTTTCATAATATATATTAAAAATATGTCGTATATATCTATCATTCAGATATGGATAATTGAAACATAAAACTATATCAGTATTCTTATCCACACAGATATTCGGATATTAAATATCCACATTTAAGTTTTCGAATATAGATAAAAAAACAGATTGAATATTATCCATACCGTTTTCACCCCTACCAGTGGATCGATATGGATTTGATGTTCATTGAACTGAATGAGACATGCTGAGTCAGTTGAGTCATTTTGGAACTGCTCATTTATTTAATATAGTAATTTTTTAACTACTAAATTGTATTAAATTAAATAAAAATAATTTACATAATAACTCCAATTTGATAAAAAAAAATTCCATAATACTTTAATGATTTCGACCAGCTATAGAGCCGATTTTTAAATCTGTAGCATTTTCACAAAAAAAAGGAAAAATATCAAATCCATACTATAAAATTGAAAATCTCGAAGCATATCACAACGCAAACTGTGCTTGGTTTTTTCTAAACACAAGCAAAAGTTGTGCTTTACAAAAAAAAAGTACAAACAGTAAATATTAATTATTAAATTATTGTATCGAATTGTTATTGTGTTTTTAAAATTATCTTAAAATAACTGTTTCGGTTTCAAACAAAAGAAAAAATAAATAACTGCCGAAAATAAAAATTTGCAATATATATATTTTATTTTTTTTAGTTTACGACGATTTTTTTATTTGAAAACGGCCATTATGAGATTTTTTTTTTTTTGATAAAAAAGCCGAAACCCATTTCATTCAAAAAAAGATTAACTTACAAACACTTGTGAGCTATAACTTGTAACTCATTTGAATCTCTTTGTGAACTTTCCGAATTGATATCATTATAAGAAATGGAAGAGTTATGTTAAAAGTATTAATTTGAACACAAATCGATTTTTCTACCAGTCTCAGTACCCCCAATCTTTACCGAATTCATATTCAGCTCGGTAATAGACGTAGAATTTTTAAATTCAGACTGTTTTCTAACTATGCATGAATCTCAAAACAAACCTCTACAATCATTATAGATACTGAATTCCAATCATTCAGCTGGAATTGTACCACTTTTATTTGTAACTGATACGGTACTGGAGATGATACATACTCATCATTACCAGTGGCTCAACCATCAAATCTCTCTACCAGTAGGAAAATAAACTCATCATTTAACTTTTCTTCAAAGGTAGGATTGTAAAAGAAAGAAATATGGAGCAAATCATGATAAAAACAAAATCATACTTATATTGCACTAAGATGACATGGATACATCTATAAATATTAATAGGGTAAGTTTGGATGAGAGCTAAAATAGCTAGAATTGTAAAATTTGAAAATTGTAAATGAGAATAGAAAAAAAATAGTAATTTTTATATTAGTGTGAAAATGGTGTTATTTGAATTAGTAAAAATGTTGTTTGGATTATACATGTGAAATAGTGAATTGCTGCAACCAATAAAGAATAGTGTTAATAATTTGCTAATTAAGAAGAAAGATATGCAAATGGGATCTCAAACAAATTGTCACGACGTGAAGATAGTGAAAGTGGTGTCAAATTTGTTATTTCAGGACTATGTTGGCAGAAATTTGAAAAAGAAATATTTTTCTCTATCTTTTCACACTTCCGAATAGTAGCTCTTCTAATATTTATAAGGAATATAAAATAACAACTATTCTAACTATTATGAATAGTAAAAATATTATTTGGATATATATTGCTGTTTCGAATAGCTACTATTCTAGAATAACCTTTATTCTTGTGTCATTCAAACATAGTCTAAAAAAATATCGAAATTTAAAATCTTATCCAGCAGTATAAGTACGGGTGAAGAATAGATAAATGATGATTGATGAATATTAAATTTGAAGGAGTATGTGAAATGAAAAGTTGATTGATTCTACAAGCAAATAAGTAAAGTATAACATAATAGAGAAAATCGTGTGAAGTTCATTTTGAAGTGAGAAAAATAATAGAGAAAATCGTCCTAAGGGTGTGTTCCTATTTCGTGTGTGTACTGTGGTGGTGCTTAACAAAAACCCCCAACAGATGCCTAGTGGATCAACATGGAAAAAATATCAAATGCATACTATGAAATTGAAAATCTCGAAGCACATCACAACTTCACAACTAGAGTGGGAAAAATGGCACGCCGGAGTTGGCTCCGTCACGGCACGGCACGGTTCCGGTACGGAACGGCACGGTACGTGTGACTGTTCGTGTGTCGTGACTCGCGTGTCGCGTGCTGTGACCTTCGCGTGCTGTGACTATCTTTTGAAAATTTGACACGGCACGGAACGTCACGCGAAAGATCTGGTCACGGCACGGCAAGTCACGTGGTCACGCGAGTCACGTGTAATTAGGACCGTTAAGTTTTGATCAAATGATGAATCTTGAATTAACTAACCTAAATTATGAAAAAATAGTTAAATGTGAGAAGCGTGACCAGTTACGTTTGGACACAGCACGCGAATAGTCACGGCACGGGAGTCACGGCGTGACTCGCGTGCCGTGACCGTTCGCGTGCCGTGACCGTTCGCGTGCCGTGACCGTTGGCGTACCGTGACCACCCCTCCACATTTTAGTCACGGCACGGCACGGCACGTGGGACTGTTCACTTGGTTACGGCACGGCACGGCACGAGACCAAAGTCACGGTGTGTTAGTCACGGAACGGCACGTTTTGTCCACTGAATCACAACGCAAACGGTGCTTGGGTTTTTTCTTCTAGAAAAAACACAAGCAAAAGTTGTGTTTAACTTTGCCTATTTTTTTTTCTTTTTGTAAATTACTTGTTGTTACTCGTGTAAAAAAAGTTACAGACATGAAAAAAAATAAAAATTACAAACAACAAATATTAATTATTAAATTACTGTATCGAATTGTTATTGTGTTTTTAAAATTATCTTAAAATAACGGTTTCGGCTTCAAACAAAAGAAAAATACACAACTGCCGAAAATAAAAAAATTACAATACAGAGTAGAACTAGGGTGCTCCTAAGTTCACCAAATCTCTTGTGAACTTGACTCTAAAATATATCAAATCGACTTTAAACGATGAATCCAAACCGTTGAAATTCTTCTACCTAATGATTGATGCGTCCACATGTGAAAATTTTAAAGTTTCGAATTAATTTAATATAGAGTCAAGCGGTTAAAAGAGTCCAAAAAATGAATGCACTAAAATTAATTTATAAACCTTAAACTTTTGACCACTTGACTCTATATTAAATTAATTCGAAACTTCAAAATTTTCACATATAGACGCATCACTCATTAGGTAGAAGGATTTTAACGGTTTGGATTCATCGTTTAAAGTCGATTCGATATATCTTAGAATCAAGTTCACAAGAGGTTTGGTGAACTTAGGAGCACCCTAGTTCTACTCTTACAATATATATATTTATTTTTTTAGTTTATGACGATCTTTTTATTTGAAAACGGCCAGTATGAGCTATAACTTGTAACTCATTTGAATCTCTTTGTGAACTTTCTGAATTGATATAATGTCATTATAAGAAATAGAAGATTCTCACTAAAGTTATGTTTTTTTTTAAAAGTATCAATTTGAAAACAAACTTCGTCAATTTTCCTATCAGTCTCTCCCTAATCTTTACCGAATCCATATTCAGCTCGGTAATAGACGTAGAATTTTTAAATCCAAACCGTTCTTTAACTAGACATGAATCTCAAAACATACTTCTACAATCATTATGGACACCGAATTCCAATCATTTAGCTGGAATTGTGCCACTTCTATTTGTAACTGATACGGTACCAGAGGGGTCTGAATGTGCTGGAATCTGAGACCAATGAACAGTAATCCTGAAATTACTACAATTCGAATCCAACCGTACAAGAAAAAACTAAGTGTTCGAGATGTGTTCTCGGAAAATTTCGACTGCTAAATTTGAATTGCAGAAATTTCAGAATTACTATTAACTAATTTTAAAATTGCAGCAGATTTATTTTCGTACCGGAGAGGATACAGACTCATCATTACCAGTGGCTCAACCATCAAATCTCTCTACCAGTAGGTAAATAAACTCAACATTAACTTTTCTTCGAAGGTAGGATTGTAAAAGAAAGGAATATGGAGCCAATCATGATAAAATAATTATTGTACTTATATTGCACTAAGATGACAAGGATACATATATAAATATTAGAAGAATATCAAATTTTAAAATTATATCCAGCAATATAAGTACGGGTGAAGAATAGATAATGATGATTGCTGAATATTAAATTTGAAGATGTATGTCAAATGAAAAGTTGATTGATTCAAATATTGATTCTACAAGCAAATAAGTAAAGTATAACAAAATACTTTGAAAGTGACATATATCGGATTTATTTATAATAGATAACAAGTAGAATGAGATTATAGTACTATGCGTAACGCATATAAGTCCGTATTTTATATTAATATCATTATTTTTAAAGTTGAAACAGTCAATCTGAATCATTTAACATAATCATCATATAAAAATGCACTTGCAAATAAAATTTTATATTTTTTATAAATGTTTTTACTATTATATATACTACAAGAATGAGACAGTATCTGCGAGAGTATCCTCTTATCGATATTCAGATAGGATTGTCACTTTTTACTAACATTTTTTTGTCGGTGTACCCTCGCAGATTGTCACTTTTTACTCTCACGGATACCGTCCCATTCTTGTAGTATATTTAGATACAAATATGTCAAAATCTTAATAATAAACAAATTATACGAACAAAAAAATACGAGTAATCATGCGAGTAGGAAATACGAACACGAATTTGTTGATATATGATATATCCATTCCGAATGACATGAAGTGCAAATAAATAATTCATGTTAATTTCCTTCAAGTCATCTGGTAATAGATAAGGACGTTGAATATTGCTTAGTAACAACGGTTTGACAAATTTACCAGAAAACCGTGACATTGGTTTGGCGTACAGATCTATTTTGATGCCGACTAACTAAATAAATTATTTGGTTGGTACTTGGTACTTGGTACTTGGTACATTGTACACTACGATCATTTGGACGGAAGCAGCAGCTATCTCCATTTGGAAATTCAAGCAATGAAATAAGTTCTGAATTGCAGAGCACAAGATGTTTTCTATCTATCTAATTTATTGATTACTATTTACTCTTCTAGATTTTTAAAACTCATTATAAATTTGAAAAGTTCTCATTTGCTTTGCTTAGGGTAAGGTTAAATATTGTTTTTTTTTAATTATTGATTAGGGTAAGAAGTGTAATATTTTGTCAATCAGGAGAGAGGCCAGATATTTAAACTATAGGGGGTTAAACGTGAATGGAGGTCAATTATATAAAATTTTTATGCTGTAAATGAGAGTCAATTTTACAGTATTCGTAACATTTTGATCCAAACTATACATAAAATCACATATACATACATAAATTTTGAAAATAAATAAAGGTCAATTGACTCCATTTGATCTTACTACCTTCGCCCCTGGATGTAATAGGTAGATGTATTACTCATGGTATTGGTACCGGATGTTTAGTATCTTGCTCTAAAAATATTTAGAAAAATATAAATTAACGAGTTTTTGAAAATTAATTTTAATAGAAAAAATAATAAATTGAGTAAATTAGTGAGTTTTTGAAATTTAAAAGGATAAATATGTTAGAATTTTAGAGTGAGTAATACTTAGTTTTGAAAATTTTGAAGGGTATAAATGAAATCCCCCAAATTTAGTAAGTTTCGTACCGTGAACAACACCTACTAAAAATAATTTAGAAATCAGGATTGGGTACCCATTGGGCTGACTGGATCAAAACTCAAAAGGCTTTCTTCTTGGATTCCTTCAATCATCATATTATTTTATTTTAATTAAATATTTTATTTTTGAATAATAGGTGATAAGTTCTGATATATTTATAACTTATCGGGATTTATATATGGCCTTTTGATGTTTAATTAGCTGAAAAAAATGGCTCATGTTTCATGATTCTGATCACATCGTTTGTAGAATTCAATTTTTGTAGAAAGTCCAATATATTAATAGGAATAAGATTTGGTCCAAATGGCTTTGGACCGGACACCATCCAAAACCTCTAAAATCATACGATTAAAATTTGAACAGTCGATCCAAATCGCTCAACATGATTTCCATATTAAAATGTGCTTAGAGATCAAATTTTATATTTTTTGAAAATTGTTTACTATTTTTTTAGATATGTACAACATCACTGTTTCTGAACGGTCTCAGAATAGTGATTTTGTATGTATCTAAAAAAATAGTAAAAAATTTTCAAAAAATATAAATTTGGTCTCTGAGCACATTTTAATATGAAAATCATGTTGGGCGGTTTAGATCGACTGTTCAGACTTTAATTGTACGATTTTTAGAGACTTTGGACAGTGTCCGATCCAAAGCCATTTGGACCAAACCTCATCCCATATTAATATCACATCTTTGTTTGTACTTTATAAGTAACACAACATCATTTTTAAATTATAGTATTATAGGTTCAATTCAAACAATATAATATAATGAATTGATAATTAAATACTAAACGATCTTGATTTTCAAAATGAAAAAGAATTCAAATAGCAATATTACAAAACCACAAAGCAAAATTGTAAAACAGTACTTGATACTACAAAATCACAAACACTAAAATTCCCCTAAATCCATGGTTGCGATATCATTCATTGATATATCATAAAAACCGTTAATTCTTTTTTATAATTTTAATATCAAAATGTCTAAATTCTGTTAATTTGTCATAACAACTTCTCTATATTCTTTGTTAAAGCATATGCATTTATCTAATTGTTAAACTTGAATTTATTAACCACATCAACAATTAAAAATTTTTCTTCGCATTTTGGAACTTGAATTTGTTAGAGCATATGAATTTATCGGATCTCACTGCATGTGTGTCGGTCACGTGATTCGTGTGATACATACTGGCACCATACATTTTATGATATTTTCAGAGGTGGTTATATTATATCTATCTATAATTTCAGAGTTTATTATATTATATCTATCTATAATGATTTTGGAACTTTCATATCAACTATCTACGTTACTATTTTGTTTCCAATGTGTCAATATCTTGAGATCAAATTTAGGTCAGCCAAATATCTCTTCAGATATATATATGCCAGTGAATGATTATCAGAATCAGGGATATGTCATAAAAAATAATTGAAGATTATGAATTATAATTAAGAATTACATGACATTACATCGTTGGCCAATAATTTAATGGAAAATCTTAATAATGCTTTTCATATTTGAAGCAAGAAATATTTGTAAATGTCATCAATACATGAATAAAATGAACCAAGTTGACCCTCAAATAATCATTTCACACCAAATTAGTTGTTACAATTTGAAAACAACAAAAACTTATTCTTTAAACTTCTTTAAAGAAAAATCAAATTTGTAATTGCAAGGATCATTTAATGTACTAGACTGTTTTGAAAGAAGTTTATCCAGATTATCCTAGTCAGGAGTTTTTTTTATTTTGCATCACGGTGTCAAATTATAAATTTCCTATATGTGCATCTCATAATTTAATTCTCTTCTTTTATTTGAAATAACCTCATATTTTATTACTTCCCATCTATCATGAATATCAAATCATGATGTATGCAGGTTTGTAATTCTATTATTTTATTATTCTAAATTGGCTACTATTTTGTATTTAATTAGAATTTTGTTTGTTATATATATATCAGCGAGTTATCTATTTTGAATCCACATTAGTCACTTATCCGTTCCTTATTTGTATTTAAACTTAGTTTAAATACATATTTAATTTTAAATTTTGACATCATTCTAATATCTATGTTTCGTATTAGCCGCTCAGTGAACTGCAAATATAAATATAATTTTAGCACAATTTATTACAAATATGTTTGTATTGAAATTGAGGAAAAGTGAAGAAAAATCAATTCCTCACTATTTTGATCGTATTCAGTTCATAGTGAAAGAGTGGAATAGTGAAAAAATGTAAGAGTATAGATAAATTAGTCAAATCTAACTATTAAAAAATATTAATTCCTCTATTTTAACTCTTCTAAGGAATAGAAAATTGGCTCATGGAGAAATAGAGGAGAAACCCAAAAGTAAAAAACAAAAATTTAATTACAAAAGTTCAAATCCAATTTCACTATTTTCAATTCTCCAATTCCACTTACTACTTCTTTTATTAAGCAAGAATAAAATATCTTTTCCACTTTATTTCTCAATTTTACTCTTGCGGAACTAACCCAATATATAAAGAAGAGACAAAATATACAATCATAGGTCCTTGTCAAAAATTAGGTATGATATTGTGAAATGGGGCCTAGGAAACATCTACATCCAAGGCAGAGTTGGTTATGCACTTTTTTTTGTAGACCTCAGTGGTAATCTGTGTCAGAATCAGATTACCTTTATAATTATAGTAGGAATTAGACATGTAACAACGTTAGTGTGTATACTGTATAGTGTATAGTCAAAATAATATTCAAGAAATTGCAATTAATTTTAAAATAGTTGACAAAATTCACACATTTTGTAAGCGAGAACATCATGTCTACAAATCGCCTAAAATTAGGAGTGCAAACAGGTCGGATATTATTTGACTGTATCCAAATTAGTATCTGAAAATTAAATACGAATATCCGATATCTGAATATTTGTGCAGATACGGATATGAATACGGATATGATTTTAAATTTAAATTATCCGCATCTGAATAGTAGAAATATAATATATAGTTTAATATATATTATGAAAAAAAATTATGTTATTCACTATTATAAAAAGCAGATATTTGTATCCGTTTAATATGTGATATGTGTATCTGTATTCGTCTAATATTCAATCCGTATCCATATTCGAAAAATAAAAGCGGATACAGATATAGTTTTACCACTATCCGATCCATGTCTAATCCGTTTGCACCCCTACCTAAAATGTGTCTGTCTATTTGCAAGTAACTAGTATTTCATGATGTATAGATATAATAACTATCATATTTAACAATTGTGCATTATGACTTATTTATTGCATTTATAAATATGATCTCCCCTGTACATCTGCTAATAACTGTTTGATGCATTGACAACATTCAATGAATCTAAACATAGTTCCCATTAGTTCTTCATTATCATTTATTTTCCAAATTAAAGTTGTGTATGGATGCTTCTAGACAATGCAAAACTGTTTGATGGCTGATGGCTCCCACCAAATGCGAGAAAAAAACAAAATTATTTCAATTCTCAAAATAGTAAAAATTAACAAAGTCAATAAAGGTTTGATTAGTGCGCCAAATTAGTGGAGGTAAAATGTGAAAAAAATATTGGGTCAATTGGGACAGCTGTTACTGCAAGAGAAAAAAATAATATAACATTTCACGTCAGTGATTATATAATCGATTTATCCACTTTATATTTGCGAGATTAGGTCTTTGACAACGATTAATTAATTAAGGAACTATTTACTCGAGATGTACTGATTTTTTTACTGTTAATTCTTTTTATGAGTAGTTATCTTTTAGGGATATTTCAAATAATATCTATAATACTCGGAGTACTATAAAGCTAATTAAGATTTCTCTTAAAATTAAAATTTGTGTTTGATTACTTAAATAATATGGTATTCTTACTAAATGTAATTTTCAAACTAGAGGCTGGCACGATAATATTGATTGTTTTTTTTATAGTGCTCCTGAGACTGTTGATCACGTATTCTTTACTTATCCTTCTATTTCTACTTTGTGGAATTAGATTAGTAGTGGCACTGCCCAGATTGCACCGTTCTTATACTCATGGAGCAAATAGGTCTTATCATTTAGTTAGATGTCATATGAGACACTTCAACTAGCATAGAGAATATCCAGGTGCATAGAGAAAAGAGAATTTAATCCATCAGTGGTTGTTTTATTGTCCAGAACCGCCATTGAATGACATATTCGTAATTGTTTGACACGCTCCAGTATTTTGGTCATTTCTGGCTCATACGAACTCGGATTAAGGTGATTCAAAGTTCTGTGGCAAGCTTACAAAATATTATACAACTTTGATATTTTACTATTTTCCAGGATAATAACGCATCATGGTCAAAAGGGAGTGTCAAGATAAGTGGTCTGTTTTGGGTTGTGTGTTATTAATTAATTAGGTGTGAGTTTTGATTGTGTTTTAATTAGGGTCAAAGAGTAATTGTTTCCAGATGTATTTAGCTGTCTTTTGGGGTTTCTGGAAGATAATTAAGAGTATTTTGTGAAGATAAAAAGTAGTTAAAGTTGTATCAATGTTTTATGTGACTTTTGGGATCATTGTAAGGCTATAAGAGAAGCCATGCTTATTTTGTAAAACAGCTGATGAATTAATGCGAATTTTATAATCTGAGTTGAGTTTATCTCTTCTCATCTGTTGGGTTGAGCTTTGCTCCTATTGAGTAATGTTTCGTTGAACTAGCTAGTGTCCTTGTGTATCTCCTAGGTCGGCCGGTGTAATAATAATTTTATTTTTAATTGTACACAGGTGTCTAATCTATGGAATTTTGATTACTGGATTCCTTTAAAAGATTAACTATTGATAGAGTTAATTAGGACTACTACTTTGTGGACATTCAATGATATGCACTATTTTGTATAACTCTAGATGAATCCTATTAAGTCTAGTTAGGTTTTATTTGAATGTTATTTTGGATATTCAATGATATGCACTATTTTGTATGAACTCGGTAATTCGTAATGAAACAAGTGGATAATACCACTTTTATAAAAAAAAAAATTGATAAAGGAGCATAATTGGGCTTACACAAAGTATAAATAAATGGGCCTATTTTTAGCCCAAGATATACGCTGTGAAACCATTCCCCATTTTCCTTGGCAATTTTAAACAAATCTAAGGGAAAGATTGTTCAAACTGATCTTATGAATCAAATCCAAGAACTTGGGCTTGAAGGTATATACCCTCTCATTTTAATAAGAAAATTTATACTTGAGGAAATCAATGAAAAGGTCCAAAAATCGGAGAGGCCGACAATATTGGGCTCAATCTGATATAACTTGATGACTTGAAATTTCGGAAATTTTCGATTGGCAAATGGATTGCGTTAACATTTAAAAAAAAAAAAAAAAACTTCCGAGTCAAGGAAGATATTTTATATCAATATACAAAAAAGAGGTCATTAAGTGGTGTCAAAATATAAAATAATGACCTCTTTAATATTTTTTAATTAAGTGGTGTTAATATAAAATAATGACCTCTTAAAAACAAAAAGAACATTGATTTCAAGCTTCATTTCGTTCAGAAATTTGCTACTGTCAACAGCTCTGCTAATTTGGTTTTGGTTTGCTATTAGTTTGATTTTGTGTTTTGAAGTGTTTATTATAAATTTATAATTAATCTTTTGTATTTTGTATCAAAATACAAATTATAAAAGAGGTCATTTATTTTGATATATTATATCAAAATATAAAATAATGACCTCTCAAATGTGAGAACGGTGTAGGTCCGATGGCCATTGGGTCTGCCTTTTGATTCAACGAGCTCCATGACTGTCTGATTCATTTGAAAATATGTGCACACAAAAATCAAAGCAGACGCGTACAAAATTTAAAGCATTGCACACAAATTTTAAAGCATATTGGAAGATGGGCATTCGACCTACTCCCAATTGCTCAAATGTCTTGCCGAACGAAACGAAGCTTGAAATAAATGTTATTTCATTTTTTTTGTACCTCATGATACATCTGATCCTACATCAAGTGAATGATAGTTTAACTATCACATTATAAAAGATTTAGATTAAGTTATATATATTTGTGGTTCGAACTTTAACCGGTATGTATTTATTTTTGTCATTTAAATTCATAACCAATATTTTTTTGGTGAGTTAATTGGTTAAAACCTAACCCAAAATGAACAGAAAAGAATAAATCCATCATTTAGTTTTGTTAAATTGGTCAGGTTGTGTGAATCAGAGTGTTTACTTGCGCACTCCTATCTGTAATTGAATTAAAATTTTACAAAGTTAAAGACTTTTATCTTCCAAGAAAAATATCAGTACTGAGTGCTGCTGTGGAGGTTCATTAAAGGGGACTTCGATCTTGTAGTTCAAAGTGGCGTCAGAATTAACCCAGACTGTAAAAGTAGTGCTGGATTTAAATTTTTACAATTAAATAAATTTTTTTTTTCTGTGAACAAAGATGTCCGTTATTCGATCATATGTGACAATTGTTGTGTTTCGATTCATGTTGAGTGTGCACTTTTGTGAACAAGGCAAGATTTTATGCAAATTGTGAGAAGAGACTGATCTGATTAGGTGATTTACCATTATGGGTCTTAAGCTAGTATTTACTGAACCGAATGTCAACCGATCTAATTTCATCATGGATATTGTAACACTATGAAAATATATGTATAAAATTAATTAGTGAAAATAAAATACGAAATGTCTGAACATATTTTTCAGTTAAATATGTTACGTTCAAAACACAAGTATCATGTTTCTGTACAAATAAATAAGATTATTAAGTTAATTATTAAAAATTAAAAACGTACAAATAAATTATCTGAAATCTATTCAATTGAAATAAAGTTCATATAAATGTTAAGTTCATATAATGTTAGTTTGGAAGTTTTCATATATTATAAAACGGATATTAAAAAGGTAAAAATTTATATGAGATATGTTAACAACAAAGGAATACTTGGTAATATTTATAACCTTCTTTTAATTGATTTGGATTGATTTATAAAATTTAAAAATTGGAGGTTGAATGTGAAATTTGGCATGTGGGACCCACGCCTCTATTTTCCCATCATTTAGAGTTTTTTTTTGTAAACCATAAATAAAAAAGTCAAAGTTACGAAACCAATATGATTACGGTAAAATTTCGAAAAACTATAAAAACCGAAACTTAATCTCGGTCTGGAAAAAAAAAATTTCTCAAGACCGAAATTTAGTTTCGGTCTCAAGCCAAATTTCCAGACGCCGCAGGAAATCCATCAGTCTGACTCAGGACCAAAATTTTTTTTCGGTCTCACTCAAATTTCCTCAAGACCGAATTTTTTTTTCGGTCTTACTTAAATTTTCCTCAAGACCGAAAATTTTATTCGGTCCACACATGAATTAACCAATTAATCAAAAGAAATTTTATTCGGGCCCCGCAAGTAATCAAAATTTTATTCGGTCCCAGCATTAATCATATTGGGGGTGTGAATTCGGTCCCAGCATTAGTCAAAATTTTATTTCGTTTATAACCAATTAATCAAAAAATAATAATTACCAAGACCAAATTAAAATTTCGGTCCCAGCATGGACCGAAATTTTAATTCGGTCTTGGAGGTAGTTTGCAGCACAAACAATTACACAATAGGGGGTGTGAATAGGGGTGTGATTAGGTGTGGCACGTGATAAAAAACTCAAAATAAATGGAGACCGAATTTTATTTTCAGTCTGGGAAAGAGAGACCGAATTTTATTTTCGGTTTTTATGGTTTTTCAAAATTTTACCGTAATCATATTGGTTTCGTAATTTTGATTTTTTTATTTATGGTTTATAAAAAAAACTCCATCATTTAGCCCTTTTGTTCTCTCTCCTTGACCAATGCATGGAGTCCCTTCTGGGACCTTCTCCACCTCCTCTTCCCCTGTTGCTTGCGCAAAAGAAAAAAAAAAAGAAAAAAAAAATAGAGAAACTGAAAAAGGTTTTTTCTCTCTTGACGGTTGATGCGATCAAATCGCTGATTGTGTGTTCTCTCAGTGCATCTAGTGTGATTATTGGTTATCACTCTTTTCCCTCTTGATTCTATTTTATCTCTCATTTGTCTAGGGTCTGATCGGAAGGGAGGTTTTCTCGCGCAAACGAGAAAAGAAAATGGAATTGACGCTGTTTGCCTGATCGGAAGAGAGCCACGAGCAGAAAAAGAAAATATTTCATGCGATTTGGAGGTGTCGAAATCGCGGAGGGAAATCCAGCACAAAAGCAAGAGATTTGACAAGAATCTTTTTTGCCAAAGTAAAAGTACACTACAACCCTCGTCTGTCTGTCTGTCTGTCTCTCTCTCTCTCTCTTTACACTGCTGCCGGCTAGGAAGAAGAAGAGGCGGAGAGGCAGAAGAGTTGATTTCGTTTTTTTTTTTTCTTTTTTTCTGTCTTCCGTCGGTAGTGCAGAGTAGAGGTTTGCACTCGGGACGGGACGGGTGGGACGAGCATAACTCGGGGTCGGGCACGGGTTGGTCGGGTAGGGCGAGTAACTCGGGTGCGAATAGAACGGGTTTTTTTTTTAAATCTTACCCTTACCCGTCCTTTTACTCTTGCCCGCCTCGGGTGCGGGTAGAACGGGTCGGGGGTAGGTCGGGTCGGGTGGTCCGAGTCAAACTTGTACCCGGATTTTTTTTTCTGTTTTTTTTTTATAATAAATCAATGCAAAAATTTATAAATTTTATATATAAATACATCACTCGAGATCGATTTCAACGGTTTGAATTCGTCGTTTGAAGTCTATTTAATAAACTTTTAAGATGTAACACTATATGTCGCTATACTATAATTGAAATTACTATAATTTTTATGTTGCATCGTATAAAAACAATAATTGTCTCAATTTTTCATGTTACATTCTAGTTAAATTAAAATCCAAATCAATCTTATAAATCATTTATAAGTGATATAAATTTAACAATACTGATTGATATATTTTTGTCTTATTTTGTTTATTAACATTCATGTGTTCATTATTGTTTCGTACCGTACGGGATCGGGAGGATGTGAATTCGAATTTAAAAATAAAATCTAACAAATTATAAAATAAATCTAATTACTTCATATTTTCAAAAACTAAATCTAACCTATTTTTTTTAACATATTAAAAATAAATCCAAATTTCAAAATGAGTTCTATTTAAAAGGTATGTCTACGCATATATTCAGATAAAAACGATCTTTTTGTGTTTTAATTTTAAAAATCTTATGAAATTAAGTGATGTCTACGCATATATTCAGATAAAAACTATATAAAAGTAGGTACTAAAGAATTAACTTCTTATAATTCTAGATGACCCATTATGTTATGAAGAAAAAAAAAAGAATAGAGCTCATATGTTAAATATAATCATCATTACACTTATTATAATATACTCACTAGGGATCAATTTCTTATTTTATTCAAATTAATTGATCAATTCGATTTGGCATAATGTGGCCCTTAACCAACCTAATCAATAATTAAATAAATATAGTCTTGGTAGTCACTACCATGTTTTCACACACAAAATAATTAAAAAATATGCTATGGATCTATTTTATATTTGTATCTGACACATTTTTTTATGATTAATTGTGTATCATTTATTTATGATGATTATTAGTTGGATTAAGTTCTAGTGTTATGTTTGTTTGTATAAATAAATAAGAAACAAAAATGCAAAATATACAGTACTATGATTCTGTAATACCCTGAAAAATTGAGTTCTTATTATTTATGTGTACAAAACTTTTACATAAAATAATAAAGATTATTATTATTTTTGGTAACATATTTTAGTTATAATTATATTACTTTTTAAAAAAAATGCAGAAATAGAATCGTAAAATTATTATGTTTTTCTTATATTTCCTAAATTATTGATTTGACAAACTTTATTTTTATTTAATACTTAGATCATTAATTTATCATATTTAATTATATTTAATTTCATTTTAAAAAATGCGGCAATACAGCCGGGCTCATTCTTTAATTGTCCCGTTTATTCTTTTGTGAAGACACACACATGACAGTTACTATAAATTTTATTAAACTACTATAAATTCTCCTCTTTAATTAATTTTTAAACTTGAAAGGAAAAATGGAAACGACGCCTTGTAAAGGCGGTTATGCATAGTAACCCCCTATTTCTCCTACCTCTCTTCTGTCTGGCTCATTCTATAATATGAAACCCCTCTGTAGAATTTTAACCGCCCCTTTTTAATTAAAACCATAAAACCTCAACCCCCCTCCCTCCGTACCCTGGATTAACACCTTTCCTCTGTGACATTCCCTTTGGCTTTATCTATCACAATATCTACTTAGAATAAAATCCACAATTATATCACGTTGATCAATATCTGACAATTAAATCATCATCAAAATCCAACACCATAATCAGACCGAAAAGAAGAGAAAAAATGAGAGACAAGGAGAAGAAATATTTTATTAAGAGTTTTGATATTAATTATCATATGTCTGATTCGAGTTCTGACTACGTCGCAGTGATTTCAAGTTATTGTTGCAATTCAATTTGAAATTCTGAAGATCTCGCTATCAGGTAACTAGACTTCTCTATAATATGTGTTTTCGTTTTGTATGGTTGATTTGAATATGGGTATTGCATATTGAATTATGATGGCATATTTAACAGGATAGCGGGTCTGAGGTTGGAATTTGATATGTTATTGTAGCCTCTCGTTGTTGGATGGATTTCCCAGCGGGTTGGCGGTCTTCCAGTGTTGGATGGATTTTCCACTGGATTGGCGGTTTTGTGGAATTGTGTTATGTGGAAGTTGGGAATCGCCTGTGTGATGGGATTCCAACTGTGTGAATATGATGTGACTTGTTTTACGGACAACCTAGACCGACGTGCTATCCCGGTTAAATATGTGTGCATAATTTTATGTGTATTTGCGTGGATTAATCCGGCCTGTTTGAATGATTGTTAAATTAAGCCAATTATAGAGAAGCACGTCGTTAAATAACCGGTTACTGAGCTTTGTAGCTGACTCTGTTTTGTTATTTTGTTTTTCTTTCTGTTGGCGACGTAGGTTCACGGACTAAGGAAAAATGTGAAGATGCTTATATAATCATGCTCCGGATGGTAAAAATCTGGGGTGTGACAGATTCAAAGCAAACTTTTTTCAATATTCAAATATATTTAGAATTACACAACTTAAAAAAAGGATAAGTTTAACTAATTATAAATTAAACTATGTATAAGAAACAATGTATATTGTCTGCGTTCTAATTGCAAAACATCTTATGATTTTATTATATCTATCAATTAAAACTAGCCGTTTGAAACATTTAGATTGAATCATTGAAGAGTTTTAAGAATCAACCCTCACATGAATACCTTATTATCCTTTTTATGAATCTCCTAATACATTACTCCCCAAGCTATTTTTAAATCTCATTAGTGAATTCTTCATAAATTCTAAATAAGAGCCTCTTGCATCTTACATGATTTGAATTAACCTGATGACAATTTTATTGATTATTAAGCTTCAAGTCTCTAAGTCATCAAACAATTTATTTATTTGATTAACCACTAACTATTGTTAAATGTATTTGTATTTAAGTCTCTAAGTCATCAAACAATTTATTTATTAGATTAACCACTAACTATTGTTAAATGTATTTGTATTTAAGTCTCTAAGTCATCAAACAATTTATTTGTATTGCTGTTCTTTGCAATTTTGCAGAGGCACAAACAAACA
The DNA here is from genome assembly GCA_964058825.1 of Carex arenaria. NCBI lineage: Eukaryota > Viridiplantae > Streptophyta > Magnoliopsida > Poales > Cyperaceae > Carex > Carex arenaria. Next base: position 574,220 of record CAXKVW010000693.1, read on the forward strand.
ATTGAAATGGATCCATTCAATGATTCAACTATTGAAAAAGATGCTAGTCAAAAGTGTCCAATGTCTAATGTTTCCATTTCAACCAATCATTTAATATGTCTAATATAATAGTTTGCATTTCTTCCTTTCAAGGAAAAATAAAATACGCATATCATAAACAGGCTTTTATTTTTTATTTATTTATTTTTCTTTACTATACTATGTGCCAGCTTTTGCATGTCAAAGTTTGGAAAAAAATTAAGGGACAATATAATGTAATTTTTAGACTTGTTCATAATTGTTGCATTAATAATTAAAGGTACGGTGGTTGATTTCTTTTTTTTTTTCTTGATCGACTGTGGTGTCAATATATATATATATGTGTCAATAGAAAAAATATTTTAGTGGTCGGCCATCTATTACCAAAAAGTGAAACGCGTTGTTATTTGTTAACAACAAGAAAAAAAAGTTAATTTCTGTGATTAACATATCCTTAATTTATAGTACCAGTTATGTAAAGTGTGCTCTAATTAAGCATATTTATTACTGTTTACTCATATATATTACATTTTTTTTGGAAGTAACAGATTTGTATCTGATTGCATGATTTCATTAAACAAAGAAAAAACAACTTCCTATAAGGTTTACAGAGGAGGAAAAGAAAAAGAAAATCTATATAAGCATCATTATTAAGAGGAAAAAAAATATAAAATGAAAAAGGGTCAACAGAAAGTCCGGTTTTTTATTTAGTGGTAAAAAATAATTGCGAGTTCGAAATCTAAATGAAAGTTTCTTATAAATATTAAAATTTAAAAGCTAGGTCTCTGTTTATTTTTTCTTAAAAAAATATCAACACACAAAAAAAATGAGAAAGTTTTTTTGACTTGTTAAGCTTAGAGAAAAAAAAAATCATGTGAAGGCAATGAATGCAACAGTGAGAATTTTTCTATAATAAATTAATAATATATAGTTGTTATAACAGTGACGGGCTTAAAATCATAATCCGGACAATCCGGGCATGGACACGGGCACGGGTACAGCCAGAGCACGGGTGTGGGCGGGCACGAGTTCAATTTTTCTCGGACACGGAACGGGTAAACCGGATTTTTTTTTTCTAAATTTCCGGTTCGTTCCACATTTTTACCCGTCCCGGCCTACCCGTGACCCGTGCCAAACCCGGGCACGGGACGGGACAGGCGGGCAGCAGGCGCGGGCAACCCGGATCCGGATCACGGGCACATGGGTAAAGAGCAAACCTCTAGTACAGAGAGACGCTATGTTTTCTTCTCTTTCTTTCTTTTTTTCTTTTTTCTTTTTATTTTTTATGTTGTGAGTGGTGACTCTAAATGGGTGGCATAAGGAGTAAATAGAGAGAAAAGTTAGGATTTTTTCAAAACATGTTATACTGAATTCTCTTCGATCCTTCTTTTATTTTGATCAGAAAAATTCAATTCTAAATCTACTCTACTGAAATCAATTCTATTGAACTCTATTCTACTGAAATCTCTTCGATCCTTCTATTCATGAATAATTGGTATTTCGTTTTTCTCATATTGAATTCCTAGTGGGTTTAAATTTGAACTGCCATGAATGGCTCTTGCTCCCTTATTTACTTGTATTGAGTTGGGACTTTAACCTTCTTAGAGGTTGCTAATAAGATTTAATCTTTGTTTTTGGTAGAGTCACTGTACCAGTATTTTCATTAATACTCTGTGGATTTATCAGGGGTTTGTTTATAAGAAAGTGTAAAATGAAGGGAAAAATTAGTAAAATTTCTATGTTTGGATAATACTCCCTTTTCAGAGGGGTTAAATTGCAAAAAGGCAAAATTTTCAAAAGTCGGCTAGGATTGAGAGGATACAAAATGAGTTTAATTGTGGGCTTTGGGCCTTTGACTAGGAAAGGGAAATAACATATGAAAAGAAGAGAATATTATAATTATTGGACTTGACATGAAATTGGAAAATAAATGAGAAGGCTTAATTTCATGAGATCTTAATGGTTTTGATATATGGACTGGACTGTTGGACTGATTGAAATTGAAATGAATTAGAAAGTATTAATGAAATGATAAAATTATTAATTAAAAGATGTTATTAGTTGAAATGGGTACTTTTATTAATTAACCACAGATCGGGGATGATTAGAAATATGCTGAATTTTGTGTGTGAGGACTTGTATGATATTAATGAACATTGTATGACCCTACAAATGGAATATAAGTAGTTAAAACTTGAAAGATGATAGTTCTAAAAGTAATAATAATAATTATTATAATAACAGGTTAAGCAATAGACGGTTAAAGAAAAATAAGATTGTTCTAACTAAAATTGTGTTAAGTACTTGCATAACTCTGTAGAAAGTTACTAAACAAATATTTGGGACACACATGGGATTTTATGTATTGAAATACGTAAATTATTCTGTATTATATAAAATGTTACAAATATCATTATAATATATTGTTCTCAAGTAGGCATAATTACGATAAAGACAGACGAGATAGAATGTTCAGGACGAACAGACTGATGGTGACCTCATCTGTTGCCCTATGATATCAGGTGCGGAGTTATTTGATTAGTCTGAGATTCATGACTAGGAATTAAATCGTAACTCGCTGTGCATTTTGAATATTTGATTGACTGCATTGATTGAATTGTTGCATCATATGCATAGCCCAATACAATTGATACAGGTGAGTCTGTTGATTGTCATGTTGATATTGTTTATCGATTGATTGATTTTTATGGCAAATGATTGATTGAGACCACAGTGACTGAATTGATTGAATATTAAATACTGTAATCCTTAAACCTACATGTAGTGGAGAAAAATGATTAATATATCGTAAACTCTAGCTAGCTACTAGACTTTACTCCAGAACCCTTATGCGCATATGGTGAATGGCCCCAACTGAACCCAGTACCGGTTGGATAGGGGATATTGAATAAATATGAATTGTGACTGTAAGACTAATGAACTGTGGTAACTGTCTTATCAATGATTTTCTTTCCGATAATGACAGAACTGTGATATTGATTTCGTATTGTTTCTTCTAACTGATTGTCAGGGTAGTTAGAACTGTCTTATCATTGATTTTCTTTTTGATACTGACGGCATTGAGATATTGATTCTATATTGTTTCTATTACTAAATTGTCAGGATGGATATAACAGTATAAGCCTAACATGACAGATACTTGTTATGGTACCTGTCAGTGTTACCAGACTCGAAATTGTAAAGGTAAGAAACCAAACGTTACCAGACTTTATGGTTTAAAAGATTTTGACCCAAACCATTTATTTTGATAAGATCCTTAAGAGTTCTGATTTATTTGTGAAATTGTGTTGTTCAATTGGATACTGTTATTGAGCATTTGCATTCGTCATTTTAAAATGAACTGTCAATTTCTCGTGCAGTGCTTTCATTCTGAATATGGATTTCCTTCAAATCCAATAATTTGAGTGGCAATCAGCACTGAGAAATAATTTATTATTTCTCACTCTTTTTCCCTTGTGGGTTACAGGTTTGTGAGACAAAGATTGAGAAACGTTTTTGAAATTGTAATTGACAGCAGGGCCACCTAAAGGTATGAGATTTGGGATTTATTTTATCTGATATGGTGCAGAAAATTCTTCTAGCATCATCCACTATAAATGGTCAGATAATTATTGTAAATTAATTGGGATGGGGTAAAAAAAAGAATGGATGCTATTGGCAATGCATAAAAAGATCCATGCCTTGTTTCCGTAAACTGAATAGAAAAATAGGCGCAGTAGGTCCATCGCACCTCTGGATCGGGGGTGTGACAGATATTCCTCTACCCCATGTTTGGTTGTGGCCTAAAGGGTGGAATAAGGGGTTTAGTCCTCGTTATTCCACCAAATGAGCATTAATTGAGCCGGACAAAGATGGAATAAACCGATCTTTAGGCTGGCCTAAATTAAACCACGTCACATGGTGGTTTAATTTTATTCCACGTCGTGGCCTAACTCTATTGATTATAATAATATATTATTAGTATATAATTAGTTATATTATTAATTATTATTATTAGTATATAATTATTTAATTAATAGCTTATATTGTTAATATATCACATAATTATTATAATAATATTGTATAAATAGTATCTTTTTTATTAATAATTATTATTCATTTATAATTATATAATTAATATATTTTATTGTTAATATATTAAATAATTATAATAATGTTATAATATATGTAATTATTATTAATATATTAATATTATATAATTAGCATCTTATTATCAATAACTATTATTAATATATCATTGCATAGTTAATATCTTATATTTTTAATATATTAAATAATTTTTATAATATTATTATAATTAGTATATTTTTATTAATATATAATTATATAATTAATATGTTATATTGTTAATATATTAAATAATTATTATAATAATATTATAATAAGGGATGGGCTATGGTGAGTTGCGAAGTAAAACATTGTTTTATTTCACACTTGTATTTCAATTTGAAAATCTAAACAACCGATCCGAACCGCTCAACAATTTCTCCATATTGAAATGTGCTTGGAGACTAAATTTTATATTTTTTGGAATTTTTTACTATTTATTAAGCACTTTGAAAATCGTAGATCTGGGTGAACAGTAAAAAACAGTAAAATTTTCTGGGCCATTGGATTAGCGATTTTCAAAGTGGCTTAATACAATACACTACAAGAGAAAGCATTTGCAACAACATAATACAATACAATACAATACAATATAGGAACCAAAATGATTACACTGAGAAAGGTGATAATAACGAGAAAATAAAATATACAACCGACATAAGTATGACGAGATGTATGCGTTATTGTGAGGACACTACCTGAAAACATGAATGGCAATTTAACGACCAATGGCAAAGCTCTCCTCCGCTTCCTTATCTATATTGAAATAATTGCTTGTATGCTTAATTGCATGTTGGGATCGTTCACTGAGCATAGTCTCTGTTTCTTCGAGATTGTGCTCTTGTCCCCAAGGATGCTGCTTATCCTTGCTTAATCAAAGAAGTTCTTCGGCTACTTCTTTCATCGTAGGTCGCTCTTTCCCCTTCATACTTAGACATTCCTTAGCCAGCTCAGCAACTTCCTTGATTAATTCCAGATCATCTTCATGTTTAATTTCATCATCTAGAAGCTCTTGCATTTTGTTGTCTTCCATAGCAGAGAGGAATCGAGCCGAAAGATTCATCATTTCTTCTGGTGCATCAAAATCAACTACGGGCTTGCTAGTTAGAAGCTCCGTAAGAACTACACCGAAGCTGTACACATCGCTCTTGTCAGTCAGTTGGCCAGATTGCATGTATTCCGGATCAAGGTACCCATACGTTCCTTGCACGAGCGTGACAAATTGTGCTTCATCTGTCGGAACAAGTATTGAAGCTCCAAAATCTGACACCTTTGCTGTGTAATTTTGGTCTAAGAGAATATTTGCAGACTTCACATCTCCATGGATAATTGGAGGAGATGCTGAAGTGTGCAAGTAAGCAAGTGCTTCTGCTGATTCATGTGCAATCCTTAGACGGATTTCGAGAGAAATGTGTGATCCTTGTTTTTTGTAATGGATATGATGATATAGGGTCCCATTTCGAATATACTCGTATACAAGCATGGGAACCTCAACCTCTAGACAACAACCTAAGATTTTTATAATGTTCTTGTGGTTAATCTGTGAGAGAATAAGCATCTCTTTTCCGAATTCTTTCTTTTTTCTCTCATCAACTATCTTACACTTTTTAATGGCTACTGTTTCATTTCTTAGAGTTCCTCTGTAGACAGTGCCATGGCCTCCTTGGCCAAGAATATTTGTAGTGTCAAAATTGTTTGTTGCTTGTTCTACTTGTTGCTTCGTGAAGATTGTAAAATCGAATCCTTGGTTTAATCTAATATTCTCCAATAGAATCCATCCCCCATATTGTTGAAAGTACTTCTCTTTTACTTTTGAAAGGTTTCTTCTCTGATGGAGCACATACATAAGAATCCCAAGAAATAATAGAGCAACAATACCAGCAGCAATTCCTACAATATATAGGGCAAAAATTCTTTATCTTTTGAGTAAAAATTGGACAACAAAATGCCCTATTTGTTTTGTGCTCCAATCATACACATTTTGTATCTTCGAATTTAAAGTTTAAACAGTTGATCTAAACTACTCAATATAATCTCCATATTAAAATGTGTTTGGAGATCAAATTTTACATACTTTTTTTTTTAATTATTTTACTATTTTTTTTAGATAAGTAGAAAATCACTCTTTTTAGAAGATTCTGGACTATCTTAAAACAGTGATTTTGTACCTATCTAAAAATTAGTAAAAACAAATTAAAAAATTGTTAAATTTGGTCTCCACACTAATTTTAATGGGATCGACTAATTGTCCCCTCCATTCTATCCCCGAAATGTCCCCCTAACTAACTTATCCATAAAGCACAATGGAGACCACTAACTAACTGGGGAGAAACAATAATTACTTGGGGGACCACTTAAATTTGAAAAAATTTACCACTGATGCGCACATGTATGAACACTTATGCGCGCAAGCATTCCTATAGAATATATCAAGTATTCATACCTAAGATATTAAGTATTTAAATAAAAAACTGGACATCAATTTTCTTTTCTCCCAAGTCACACACCCATCTTTTACATGTTTTTTGAAGTGGATTTTTTTTTCTCCGTTTAATCTAATCAATATTTCTAACGATCCGCAAGGAATTTGAAAATCTAAAACCACAAATATTTTCTTCGTAATTTTCTCTTTCAAATGAGATCCATGATGAAATACTTTCGGGTTCTTCGTCGTTCAAGTACTCATACCTCGACATGTAAGTATTCATACCTCATCGAGCAAGTATTCATACCTTGTCAAGTATTAATACTTACTTAATAAAGAGCCATTTTGCTATTTCAAATTGTTAAGAGAATAAATTTGCCTGTGCAGGGAATAATTTCATAAAAGAGTAGGTCTAATGTCCTACAAAATAATACACAAATGAATAAACTTAAAAAGTATTCATACTAAAATTTAGAAAATATTCATACTAAAACATATAAAGTATTCTAATATAACTTTCAAAGTATCATTACTATAAAATATTCAAATTACAAAGTATTCATACTAGAACATTGGAAGTATACATAACAAAATCAATAAAATTAATCTTACTAAAATAATATAACTATTCACACTATAAGATGGAAAAATAATTAAAATTTGATATAATTTGTTAGGTATAAATATTTGACACATAAACTATTTATGTTTGCATAACGAGGTATGAATACTTGCAATTCCTTCATATTTATATTTGCATGACGAGGTATGAATACTTGCAATTCCTTGACACAAACTATTTTTATTAGAAATACTTGAAGCTTCTAGTATGAATAATTTCATTCTTATAGTGTGAATACTTACATTGTTTTAGTAAGATTAATTTTATTGAATTTGTTATGCAAATAATTTACGGATTTCTTATGAATATTTTACAACATAAAAATTCACACTTCAATGTGTAAGTATGAATACTTAATTTGGGATCAAATGATAGAATAATGATTTTACTTGACAGACCAAACCTTGGTATGAATACTTTACTACTTCTAATATGAATACTTATACTGTTTTAGGAAGAATAATTTTATCGATTTTGATATGTATACTTTAAATGTTCTAGTATGAATATTTTATATGTTTTAGTATGAATACTTTGTAGTTTGAATATTTTCTAGTAACGATACTTTGTACTTTGAATATTTTCTATTTTGAATATTTGCTAGTATGAATATTTTGTAGTTTGAATATGTTATATGTTGAATATTTGATGATATGTATATGTATATTTCCAATGTTCTAGTATGAATAGTTTATATGTTTTAGTATGAATAGTTTGTAGTTTGTATATTTACTAATAATGATTCTTTGAAAGTTTTAGTATGAATATTTTCTAAAGTTTATCCATTTATGTATTACTTGCAGTTAGCCGAACCTTGGTATGAATATTTAACCACTTCTAGTATTGATACTTTCAATCTTATAATGTGAATATTTACATTATTTTAATAAGATTAATTTTATTGATTTTGTTATGTATACTTCTAATGTGTATAAATATTTTATATGTTTTAGTATGAATACTTCATAGGTTTTAGTATGAATACTTTACAAGTTTTAGTATGAATACTTGCATAAAATATATCCATTTTTATATTAATTTGCAATTAGCAGAACCTTGGTAGGAATACTTTACCTCTTCTAGTATTAATACTTTCAATCTTATAGTATGAACACTTACATTATTTTAGTAAGATTAATTTTATTGATTTTGTTATGTATACTTCTAATGTTCTAGTATGAATATTTTATATGCTTTAGTATGAATACTTTGTAATTTAAATATTTTATAGTAATGATACTTTGGAAGTTATATTATGAATACTTTATATGTTTTAGTATGAATACTTTCTAAGTTTTAGTACGAATACTTTTTGAAGTTTATTTATTTGTGTATTATTTTGTAGGACATTAGACCTACTCTTTTATGAAATTATTTCCTGCATAGGCAAGTTTGTTCTCTGAACAATTTGAAATATCAAAATGGCTATTTATTGAGTAAGTATTAATACTTGACAAGGTGTGAATACTTGTATGCCGATGTATGAATACTTGAACGACGAAGAACCCGAAAATACTTCATCATGGATCTCATTTGAAAGAGAAAATTACGTAGAAAACATTTGTAGTTTTAGATTTGTAAAATTCCTCGCGGATCGTTAGAAATATTAATTAGATTAAACGGAGAAAAAAACCCACTTCTAAAAATATGTAAAATATGTGTGTGTGACTAGGGAGAAAAGAAAGTTGATGTTCAGTTTTTTGTTTAAATACTTAATATCTTAGGTATGAATACTTGATATATTATATAGGAATACTTGCGCGCATAAGTGTTTATAAATGTGCGCATCAGTTGTAATTTTTTTCAAATTTAAGTGGTCCCTCCCAAGTAATTATTGTTTCACCCCAGTTAGTTAGTTGTCTCCATTGTACTTTATGGATAAGTTAGTTAATGTGACATTTAGGAGACCAAATGGCGGGGGACAAAATCTTTACTCAATTTTAATATGGAAATTATCTTGAGCGGTTCATATTAACTGTTTGAACTTTAAAAATAAAGATAAAAATGTGAGGCATGATTGAGGAACAAAACCAATAGGGCATTTTAACCCTACTCATTTTTTATTTGTCCTGAAAATCATTCAAAACTTCATGGAATATATCCATAAAAGGTAGTAACATACATACCCATAGGTAGTGCTATGTTGAGATCACATTCTGTGGGATCGTTATGGTTACTACGCCAGCCGAAAGGACAAGAGCAGCGATATCCTCCTTCAAGATTGTGACAATTTGCTGGCGTGGAGCATGGATTTCGGTTGGCACATTCATTAATGTCTACATGAATATGATAAAATATCTATAAGCCAACATATTACTGCAACATATTTATAAATTCTCTCTGTTCTTTTATTTTTTTGGGTTTACTGGGTTGTTGACATGGCAGCTACTGTAAAAGATCAAAAGAAATATAAATAAAAATAAAAGAGAACAAGAGCAGGAGAGAGTGAGAGAGAGAAAGACCTTGGCAGCCTCCATCAAGGTAAGGATTGCCTTCATAACCATCGGAGCAGTTGCAGATATAACCATGACCATTTACTGTCAAGCAAATACTATGATCTCTTCTGCATGTATAGGAGGATTTGTTAGTTTGTGCGATGTCGCATGTCGTGTCTCCTATGACCCAATTGATTAACACCGGCAGTGATGGAGACCCATACACAGCAAGTTGACCAACACTAGTAGTGTTGGGAAGCACAAAAGCACTAAGCTCGTCAGTGGTGATGTAAGAGGTTTGGAACTTGAACGCAGCCTCCTCAACCACCGTAACATAGCTGCAACGACTAAAGTTAAACACCTCCAAGTTGTTGTTCCTCTGATCAAACCAGACCTTAACGTCAGACGTTTCTTGGGGGATTGCGGTCTGGCAACAACCAATTCCAGAGCAAGATTCATATTTATCCAGGATTTGTAGGCTTTCACAAGAAGAAAGGCACCCTACTGATGAGGAATTACTACTCACGTCATGGCCAAAATAAGCAAGTGTATTACACCCAATGACCGTAAATTTATTCTTCTCGGTGTTCAGCCCGAATAACTCACCAAAGTTAAATCCCGCAATATTGTAATCCTCTTTCTTTGTCGTTGTGTTATAGCATCGGGAACCTACAATACTGCCTACACGTGCCTGGCCCAAGGACAGGTTTATATTCAGAATCGGGAAAAAAACAAGGTAAGGTGTAGGTGTACCATTATTGTAAATTGCTTGATAGGAAAAGTATGGTGTAGGTGTACCATTATTGTCAGTTGTGTGGCAAGTGACAAGGTATGCATCATTCAGGGAGCAATTTAGGCTAATTCCGAAAGGGTAAGGAATGGAAATTCCACCACAGCTATCTTGACAACCAGGCAAAGTGATGGTGCTTGCCGATTCAGTGCTTTTGATGTGGAGGAGAAGTTGGATTAGTACCATTGTCACTGCAGTACCATATAAGGTACATACTACTTGCAACGAGTTTCTTTTTGTTTCCTTCATCATATTCATAAATAGCCTTGATTACTGAATAATCCACTAATTCTTTAGATTCTACCAATAAAATATATGCACCGGTACTGTCGTTCGAGGCTCTTTATAAATATCAGGATTTGGCAACCAGCCAATACATTCATATACATCACTATTTGGAAAGGGTCAATGTTTACTTGTAATAATAATCGCAAAATAATCAGCCACACATTTATCACTATTTTGTTTCAGCCACACGTATTGAGTGGAACTGTGCGGAGCCTTTGAAAGTTCTTATATATATTGTAGACAATCGGGTTGTTAAAATTCCTCTTCGAATTCAAAATGAAAGAAGAAAATATCTTACGCAGATTTTGCTTCGCAGTTGTCATTATAGCAGGACGAATCTTAAGAAGGAAACAAATTGGACCAAAAGAATCCTCTCCCTTTCCTTCTCGAGGTGAAAATTATTCTGAAAATGATTTCTGCTTTCTGTGGTGGATATGAGCCTATGTTAGTAGATAACACAGGATACTTGGATTATAGGAAGTTAAGCCCTCAGAAAAAAAATTAAACAACTCGTGGAGTGGATTGACAATTAAGAAATGTTACAATTTAAATCAAAATTTTAGAGGAATATATATATATATACATATATATATACATATATATATATATACATATATATATACATATATATATATATACATACATATATATATACATATATATATACATACATATATATATACATATATATATATATACATATATATATACATATATATATATAGAGTGGGGCTACGGTACTTCGCGAAGTAAAACGAGTGTTTTACTTCGCGTCTATATCTTCAATTTCAAAGTTCAAAACGTCGATCCGAACCGTTCAAGTTGATCTCCATATTAAACTGTGCTTGGAGACCAAAATTTACAATTTTTAGAAATTTTTTGCTATTTTTTTTGGAATTTTTTAAAATAACTGTTTTTTAGAAAATCGTGGACCATCAAAATCAGTGATTTTAAAAAATTCCAAAAAAATAGTAAAAAGATTCTAAAAATTGTAAATTTTGGTCTCCAAGCACAATTTAATATGGAGATCAACTTGAATGGTTCGGATCGATGTTTTGAACTTTGAAATTGAAGATATAGACGCGAAGTAAAACACTCGTTTTACTTCGCGAAGTACCGTAGCCCAACTATATATATATATATATATATATAGGGAACGACTAATAGTCCCCTCCATTCTATTCCCTAAATGTCCCCCTAACTAACTTATCCATAAAAAAGTACAATGTGGATCACTAACTAACTGGGAGAAACATTAATTACTTGGGGGACCACTGAAATTTGAAAAAAAATTACAACTGGCAGATACATGTATGAACACTTATGCGCGCAAGTATTCATATATAATATATCAAGTATTCATACCTAAGATATTAAGTATTTAAATAAAAAACTGGACATCAACTTTCTTTTTTCTCTAGTCACACACCTTTTACATGTTTTTAGAAGTGAGTTTTTTTCTCCATTTAATCTAATCAATATTTCTAACGATCTGCGAGGAATTTTTCAAATCTAAAACCACGAATATTTTCTACGTAATTTTCTCTTTCAAATGAGATCCATGATGAAGTACTTTCGGGTTCTTCGTCATTCAAGTACTCATATCTCGACATGCAAGTATTCATAACTCAAAGAACAAGTATTTATACCTTGTCAAGTATTAATACTTACTCAATAAAGAGTCATTTTGCTATTTCAAATTGTTTAGAGAACAAATTTGCCTGTGCAGAGAATAATTTCATAAAAGAGTAGGTCTAATGTCCTACAAAAGTATTCATACTAAAACTTAAAAAGTATTCATACTAAAACATATAAAGTATTCATAATATAACTTTCAAAGTATCATTACTATAAAATATTCATATTGCAAAGTATTCATACAAAAGCATATAAAATATTCATACTAGAACATTGGAAGTATACATAACAAAATCAATAAAATTAATCTTACTAAAATAATGTAAGTATTCACACTATAAGGTATGAATACTTGCTCGACGAGGTAGGAATACTTGCATGCTGAGGTATGAGTACTTGAACGACGAAAAATCCGAAAGTACTTCATCATGGATTTCATTTGAAAGAGAAAATTATGTAGAAAACATTCGCGGTTTTAAAGTTGCAAAATTCCTCGCGGATTGTTAGAAATATTGATTAGATTAAACGGAGAAAAAAATTCACTTCTGAAAACATGTAAAAGAAGGGTGTGTGACTATGGAGAAAAGAAAGTTGATGTCTAGTTTTTTGTTTATATACTTAATATCTTAGGTATAAATACTTGATATATTATATAAGAATACTTATGCGCATAAGTATTCATACATGTGCGCACAAGTTGTAAATTTTTTCAAATTTAAGTGGTCCCCCAAATAATTATTGTGTTCCCCCAATTAGTTAGTGGTCCAATTGTACTTTATGGATAAGTTAGTTAGGAGGACATTTAGGGAACCAAATGGTGGGGAACAAAATCCTTACTCATATATATATATATATATATATATATATATATATATAGTTTGGTTAATATGCTTTCAGTTGTATTTCGGCCGAAATACAACCAATTTATTTTTCAATTTTCGAAGTCTAAAAAGTCGATCCAAACCGTTAGATGTGTTCTCCATATTGAAATGTGCTTGGAGACCAAATTTACATTTTTTTAATTTTTTTTACTATTTATTAAGCCACTTTGAAAATCACTGATCAAATAGTTTCACTGTTTGGTTAAGCCACTGTTGGATTAGCGATTTTCAAAGTTGGTAAATAAATAGTAAAAAAAATTCAAAAAATATAAAATTTGGTCTCCAAGCACATATCAATATGGAGAACATATCTACCGGTTTGGATCGACTTTTGGACTTTGAAAATTAAAAAATGAATTGGTTGTATTTCGGCTGAAATACAACCGAAAGCATATTAGTCACACTCATATGAGTTGCGAAGTAAAACAATATTTTACTTCACGCTCGTATTCCAATTTGAAAATCCAAACAGTCGATCCGAACCGCTCAATATTTTCTCCATATTGAAATGTGCTTGGAGACTAAATTTTACATTTTTTGGAATTTTTTTACTATTTATTAAGCCACTTTGAAAATTGCAGATCCGGATGAACAGTAAAAACAGTAAAATTTTCTGGACCATTGGATCAACAATTGTCAAAGTGCTTTAATAAATAGTAAAAAATTCCAAAAAATGTAAAATTTGGTCTCCAAGCACATTTCAATATGGAGAACATGTTGAGCAGTTCAGATCGGTTGTTTGGATTTTCAAAATAAAAATATGAGCATAAAGTAAAAATGACACCTTACTTCGCAACTCACCATAGCCCATCCCATATATATATATATGAGGAGGGTTCTTAAATGCACCCAAATTTCTATGCTCCCATTTGCTCCCAATTCTTTATCTCCTTTATCTTCATTTTCAAAGTCCGAATAGTCGATCCGAATCGTTCAACATGATCATCATGATAAAATATGCCTGGAGACCAAATTTTACATTTTTTGAAATTTTTTACTATTTTTTAAGATAGGTACAAAATCATTGTTTTAAGGAGATTCTGAACCATCTGATAAAGTGATTTTGTACCTATCTTAAAAAATAGTAAAAATATTCTAAAAAATATAAAAGTTGGTCTCCATACATATTTTATTATGAAGGTTATGTTGATCGGTTCGGATTGATTGTTCGGACTTTGAAAATAAAGATAAAGGATTGGGAGCAAATGAGAGCATGGAATTTTGGGTGCATTGGAACCCTCCTCTCTTTCTCTGTCTCTCTCTCTATATATATATTGCTGGTGATATAAATGTTTACAGGCAACAATCCTGGGATAAATCAGTTTTGCAGGAGAAAATTGCAATAAACAAAATTCGAAAAAAATTTGTCAATTATCAATAATTTACTTCCATTCAAACATCCACATGCATGCATCGATCTGAGATTTTTTTCTTGGTTGTCTTCATCATTAACCAAACAGTCTGATGGGCAACAATGGCAGTAAGGGACATTCTTAAAATAAATTAGTTCAATATAATTAACATTTACAATTGAAATTATATAAATTTAAATAATTATAACAATTCTCTATTTGTAAGTTCGTAATTAAGAAATATCACAGTGGCTAGCAACCAAAAAATATTAGATAAAGTTCTTAATTATTGCCTGAAGGTAGGGGTGTAAATGGATTCGGATTATCCGCGCATAATCTGCTCCGAATCCGCTTATTATCCGTATCGGAATTAAATGGATACAGATACTTGCGGATACGGATATTTTTAGTATATGGAAAAATAATCCGGATACAGATACGGATAATTTCGTGAGGATATAAACGGAGCGGATATCCATATATATCAGGATTCGAAATTTAACTTTCAGCAGCTTTCAATTCATTTCACCCTTACGAAGTTTCCAAAAAACATACATATTTGTCTAAGTCCAATAATTTTGGTAGGAAAATCATATAATCTATTAGAATAATTGATAGGTTCTTTGAACCAATAATCAATTAGTCATGCATAATTCACTACTACAAAAATACATTTTGTATATGGACTTTAACTGAAGGAGCTACATGGATTTGGAAACGTGTGCAATAATGGGGTGTAGGAAAGTCCACCATTTACACACGGATAATTATCCGTGTATGATTATACTAATCCTACACGGATATTTAATAAAGAGCCGTGTGGAAAACCTTACAATGTACATCTCACATCACGAGAGCTACACGGTTTTTTAATAAAAATCCGTGTAGGAATAGTCTTTCTACACGGATTTGTATTAAAAAACCGTGTAGCTCTCCTACCGTAGCTACACGGATTAGGAAGGTAGATATATTGTTTTTTTATTGTTTTCACATCCTACATGGATTTTTTTAAAATATCCGTGTAGGATTTTCATTTTGTTTTTGTTTTTGGCTAGCCTCCACTTTTGCTAGCCATTAAATTATATATAATCAGAATGTTTTTTTACCCAAAACAGAGCCTCAAAACAGATAAAAATTGCCAAAACATAACATAACAATTCAAAATTGATAATTACACAAATTAATTTATACAAATCCATATTGTGCGGTACAAAATTCAGAAATAAACCACCTTGACCACATCCCTCTCACATTGTTGATTTGCTCGGTTGAGTAAGCGTCTTGGCTCCGGTTATACTACAATTATAATTTGAGTTAGTAATGAGAAACAGATCGAATTATTGATTTTTTTAAAATGAAATTTAATGTGAATTACATACCTCTTTTGGAAATTTAAATTGATGTCTTTCGATCCAACCATACATGAAAATCATTGTGTAATAAGCGCACTCTCAAGACTCCTTCTGTCGAGCGCACTAAAATTTACATTTATCGGCCTATGTTAGAATGAAAATAATTTTTTGAAATATAAAATTTAAGTTAAAAAATTATTGTATAATAAGCTTACTGGTAACCACTTAATTTTGAATTCATTTTTCACGGCCCCTCTTCCTTTTCCTTGCACTCCTCCTTCTTTTGCATATTTGGTCCAAGCCCTTACAAAATTACGTGACTGTAATTAGCAATTTCAATCCACAATTTAATTACAATTAGAAAAAAACCAAACATAGTGAAAAGATATTGCTTATCGTGTTATAAAGGGACAGATGTCTCTGGCATCTTCTAGTTTGATTCCTCTTGGCCTTGCAGAATCCAAGATAAAAGTCCTATTTACAGCCGGAATGATGACGATCAAACACCAGTGTGTGCTGTGGCATGTAGAAATATAAACACAATTATAATCACATTTAATTTCTTTTTTATAATTATTTAATTAAAAATATAGAGAAAATTTGAAGGTTAGAATCGTACATCTGGTGGTATGGAAGAAGCAGCAAAAAAATAGAACAATTACTAACTTGGCTCACAAAGAGAGGAGAAAATCACCAAAAAACCAGCAATCTCAGATCCCAGCGCAGCAAAAATCTCAGATCTCAGATCCTAGCCAATCCAGAGGAGAGAGAGTGATCAAAACGGCGTTGGAAGAAGCATTAAAACCCTAAATGACTTTTTCTACACGGATTTTTAACTATAAATTAGTGTAGCTCTATTAATTTATTCACATGACTATTTATATTAAAAACCGTGTACAAATAAGAATCCTACACGGATATTTCACTAAATATCCGTGTAGCTCTCTCAGAATTCCACACGGATATTTAGTGAAATATCCGTGTATAATACCTCCTTTTGTACACGGTTTTTTCCCAAAGAATTGTACACGGATATTTATGTTAATATCTGTGTAGAATACTTACAGATTTTAAAAAATCCTTTTTCCTACACGATTTTTCATAAAACAGAGGAAATTCGTGTATAACCTACAGTGTAGGAAGTGTTTTTTTGTAGTAGTGATTGTCACTGTGTAAACTTAAAAAGCCCATTAAATTTTTGTCAATTTAGGTAATTTAAAATTATAAAATTTAGTAGAATTACTCAATATCCGACAATTATCCGCTCCATATTCGTATTTGAATATGTATCCGTGGATTATCCGTTCCGTATCCGTATCCGTATCCGTTTAAGACGGATATGGTTTTAAATTTTGATATCTGTTTACTATCCGTATCCATATTCGTATCCGTTCGTTAAAAAACGGATACAGATACGGTATTAGCATTATCCACTTTGAATCCTGTAACACCACGTAAATCGAAGTAATAAAATAAGGTACAACCTAAATAGTGTATAAATTTCTTCTTGCATTTATTTAAATTAATAACTTCCTAAATTATCCAAATTTAACTACCGTGACAAGAAACAAATATTTCGATATAGATCTATGAAATTATATAGTCAATATAAAATATAAATATCGTCAAGGAGTACCTTTCTATTTGTTAATTATTTATGGATTTCCATACACGGGCACGAACACTTTGATCTGGTGGGTCCTCAGCAAAGTAGGTTTTCCTGCTTTCATAAATCCCTTTTTCGTCAAAAGTTGCAAGCGGGGGGGTGTCCGATGCCCATCGGACCAAACTCGGTTCGATGGGTAGTCTGCACCACACGATTTTAGGTTTTTAAAGGGTCATTTGATTAACGGGCTCGCTAATCAAATCGGATCTATATCTGTATTTGTACATTAATTCGCTAGTTTTCCGTCTGTTCTAATTTTCTTTCTCACGCCAAAAGCAAAGGAGAAGCTCAAAGCCTCAAAGTCATCTCCACCGCCGTCCTCCTCGATCCTACCGTGCTTCCAGAATCCTGGGTCGAACACTGCTGTCATGAAGAGAAAGAACAGTATCTATGAATGATTGAGGCGCTTCATAGAAAAAGTTGAAGAATTATATGACTTTTTCTATATATACAACACAATATTGTTTTGTAACATTGAATTAGAGAGGTTCCAAGTGTTATATTTGAAATTTTAAAACTAAATTTAATGTAATGATGCTTGTTGTGCATTAATTATCTGTTGTACTAACTTGCAATTTTATATTTTTCTCAATTGATAACTTCTTGTGTGTTTTCTATTATAGCAAGTCAGTATCTGAGATGGTACAGACATAATGGTGCAATCTTATTGATATTATGTACAGTATAAAGAAAATGAATAAATTTGATTTCTTAACACCTTTTGTCTTACCATCGGAGTGATTTCCCAATTAATGCAATAGACAGTTGTATATCATCAAAGGAAAGGAAGACGAATACAACAATAGATAAAGTAACAAGTAAATATTCACAAATGAATATCAACAATAAGCTAAATTGTTAGCATTTTCAGATTTCAGAAAAAAATGAACTTTATTTATTTAAATATTTTCTTAAGCATGTTTATAGTTTTAAAATATATATTGAAGTTCTAAAATGTTAACCAGGTCAGGAGGAATGATTTCTGGTCTAAGTTTCATTTTATTTTATATTAATATTGTATTTATTTGATTTTCAGAAAAATGTTTTCACTTTTTCAAGACTGTGCAGACCGAAATTTTGTGAATTTAATATCTATTTGTAGGATTGTTGGATGAAGACGAAACCAGTTGAGAAAGATGCTCTATTGATTGTTCTATAATTACTAAAGAAATGTAAAACCTAACTTAAAATCAGTAGAGAGTTACCCTTATTTTAATAGGCCTAGTTGATCACAGTTTTCTGGTAATGCTTAAAATTAGAGTTTAACTAATTAATGTAATTTTTTATTTATTTATTATTTAGCACCAAATATCATTAATTATGTCAGGTATATAAAGAAGGCTAAGATCATAAAATAAGTGATTATATAAACAAAAATAATATATAGCTACATATTTCTCTTCTTTTTTAGAATTAAGAAAATCAACTATAAAACAACAATCTTTCTCTTCTTTTTTTGCCAGTACCCATTCTTACATTTAAAAAAAAATATTAATAATCTATGGACAACAATTAATCATCTATGAACAACAAAGTATGTTTTTAAAGTAGAACAGATCTGAAAAAAGGATCTATAAAAAGAGGAGTGTTCTTAGATTCTAACAAATATTCAAATAAACCCACTTCTATATTTTTTATTACAAAAAATTTGTTAAAGGTTTTCCAGCCCATTACTGATACATATCATCAAAAGCTACATAAAAGAATGAAAAATATAATTTTGTTTAGCTTCTAATCTTCTTGTTGATCTTCATTTGGGGAAAAAAAATCTCATTATTGATTTATTCCTCCTTTTGTCTCTGGTTTCTAATGAAATGAAGAAGCCTCAAAACTTCACCCTCAGACTTGTAAATGTAACAATGATACTTCCATGATGCTTTAGAAGTCCTGAAATGGAGAAGACATGAATTCTCAATTGTGAAGGGTATGGACAGTTCTGACATATTGGAGGAGAGGTATACCTTAAATTGAGTCCCTTTTTAACTATGTTAACATTTGATAATGAATTAAGATTACAGTACCAAGTCGAGGATATCAATTAAGGCTTTAATTTGCAACTCATCCATGAATCTGTTATTTTCTTTGACCCAATTGTTCAATACTCAATACTATATCCAGCTCAAGAAAGTTCCTGTGTTTGATACACTAACCTATATTTTAAATTTTGAGTAAAAAAGTTGCAAAAATACATAAAAAACACAAATCTCAGAAAAGCAAGACTAACCATAGAGAAGCCTCCAATTGCATATTTTAATCGAGTTTAGAACAACAACTGAAGCCAAAATTCGTAGGAGTGACAGAAGAGGTATAGGCTCGGCGGTGCGGGTGCCGTTGCAGTTGTGGTTGCGGCTACGATCAGAGAGTAGGGATCGAAAAGGGGAAGCACGATGAGAGCGGGGCCGGTGGGTTCGAGGGAGGCGACGGTGTTCGACCTTCTCCTTTCCTTCTGTAGCGGAGCGGGAGAAAAGAATCGGGGGAGACGGAGGGACGGAAGTAATGAAGCGGATCTAATTCGAATTTGAGAAATCAATCCGTTAATCAAGTGAACAATTGAAAATTAAAATCAAACGGTGGAAATCACCCATCGAATCAAGAGTGGATCGGACGCCCCCCTTTCCCAATTCGAGAACCTTTCGCAATATATCAGAACTCCTGTAATAGCACGTTGAATTAAAGAGGACTAAATGGTGTATCTGTCTAGAAACAATCTCAGCCTTCCATCTAGCAAATCTAACTGTTCTAAACAATTGTGTTCAATATGAGATATTATGCATACAGTTTATACATCCGTTCGTGTATAAGTCTAAAATTAGTTATAAAATAACTTGACACATACTAGCCACATGAAAATTATATCTGCTTTTCCTTTTTTTCTCCACGCGTTTCTCACTTTTCCAATTTTTTTTCCTTTACCGACGCACTAAAATCGCGTCTTTCTCCTTTTGCTTTCCTCTCTTCCGTTCCACCGCTCCTCCAGAAAATGATCTCCTCCCTCTTTTCTCTCTTCGGATTCTTTTTCTCTCTTCGATCTCCTCCCCCTCTTCTTTTCTCTCTCCCTGTGTTGATAGAGTAAAAGGGTGTCAGCGGTACACAAGAACCCCTCCCTCTTTCCCTTTTTTTTTTCTTCTGTTGGCGACTGTGTCTCTCTCTTTTAAATGCTGGTACAAAAAGTTTACCACAAATCAAGCGCCAGGCCCAAGCCCTAGCTACCCGCCTCTCCTCTCCGCCAGCCCAAGTCAGATTTCTTCTCTCCTCTCCGCCGCCCGAAGTGTAAACCCTAGCGCTTCTTCCTGGTCAAGAGACGAAGCAGTGTGTTCAGTCAAGCTTCTCAGGTTTCGAGGTCTCGCCCTCTCTCTTTATTTCTCTTTGTTATATTTTTCACTAAGCTTTAGAAATTGCGATTCAGAACTTAAAGATTTGTTTTTTTTTCTCTGCTTGGTGCTATGTTCATCGCTACCTGCACTTGGTTATCTTGTCTCTCTTCTGCCATTTTTTTCTTTGCTTATTATTTTTAATGAAATTAGTGTTTTACATTCTTTATATAGAAGGGGTTTGTAGTTCTTTAAGAATTGAACTAATAATGATAATTATGTACAGAAATAAAGAATTAATTGGTGTTAGCAAGTTAGTATATGAGAAACATAAACAATAGTAATGAACAGAAGAGTTGATAATGGATTACTGTATGTGCAAACCACTGGTACATCAATGCTTAATTCAGCCACAAATTATTAGGAGAAAATAAATAATAGAAAGGAAGAAAAGGGGAAGAGTGAGGTTGTAGGTTGTCGACTCATATAGGACACTTAATTTTGGATTGAGCAAGTGTTGGATGTGTGTGTCAACAAATTTGATCGAAGTACTGGTTTATGTTAGTAAATTCTTGCGGGTGAAAATTAAATCCTTCTCGTACAAATTTCCATTCTTTCTTTACATGAATTAATTTCTCTATTACTGGTATAATTTTGCACAAATCAATTCAATTCTTTCATGCATGTAGACTCAAATACGGCCTTGACTACGAAGGAAACATCTGTGGGAACCGGCATGGGACTAGTGATTTGCGCGAGTTATAGATGAAATATTATATGAATCCAAATCAAGTGTACCAGTGGTACAAAGGATAGCCAATTCAACCTGGCTGACGCAAAGACAATCTGTTTTATGGAATGCCCCTTACCAGCTGAAGAAGGGGTCAATTTCGTGCGAGTACCCGGAGGGGGATATCCACCTCTTTACTGATGATTGGATTGATAGGGACTATGATTATTTTAAGTTTCTCACACCTAAAATGCGATTCAGTTCTCTTCAGTTGCAGGGCCCTTGCTACCCTGTCATTTTTCCGAGTGTAAACGGTATTTATTTCACTATTATTTTACTATTAATTTTTCTTAATTCTAATACCAGCAAACTTTGTTCTTATATGTTGTCATGTCATTTTGTCGTAGTTTTTTGGAGCTGTCAGTATATTGCTCATGGCTGTCAGTATATTGCTCGTGGCCACAGTAGGGCAGGTGTTTGATTCCACAGTAGGCTCAATTGCCTCTGATTCTTAGTGCTGTCCGGTGAGTCTGAATTGCTCCTGATCAAGGAACTGTCTGATACCGGTCTTGAGTATGACCTGTGACGGTATTGTACCAGTAAATGAGGTATGTGTGGTTCGGGCCCAGTTTGCCAAGGAATGAGGCTGCATGAGCATTGTTCTGTGCACATGTCTGATTGTCACCCTGTCAGAAGTCTGCTGGTATAGTTGTATGCCCCTTGCAATTGTTTCAGCAGCTCTCCACGATGGAATATCCATTATGTTGCCCTGTATTGTAGCTTCCACCAAAGTCTTGCAATCAGAAAAAATCATGACTGTTGAACTTCCATTATTCTGCACATATATCAGCATCTCCATCAGTGCCTGTGTGTCTGTATGGAAGGGATCCTCACATGTTGTGTACCAGGTCTGTGTGTGTATGAGAGCCCCAGTATGATCAAAACAAAAAAATGCTGTACCAGCGTTTTTGGTACCGTCCCAGGACCAGTCCATAAGGATTATTTGCGATCCCCGAGGTACTTGGGACCCTTGAAAACTTGATTGTACCAAGAGATGTGGTCTTCACCAAACAAGTGATACCTAATTAGTGCAACTTTTAAGTTCCACCATTTAATAATTTATTACAAGACTAATTGCATATGATTGTTTTCAGCTATAAAATCCAAAAAACAAGTTGCAGTTTAGAAACTCGGATAAGTACTTTACAAATTAAAATATTACAAAGTTAAGACTTTTATCTTTCTCTCAAAAAAAAAAAAAACGATCGTCAGTGCTGCTTTCGCAAATCCAAGAAAAATATCAGTACTGAGTGCTGCTGTGGAGGTTCATTAAAGGGGATTTCTTGTAGTTCAAAGTGGCGTCAGAATTAACTCAGACTGTAAAAGTAGTGCTAGATTTAAATTTTTACAATTACATATTTTTTTTTTCTGTGAACAAAGATGTCTGTTACTCGATCATATGTGACATTTGTTGTGCTTCGATTCATGTTGAGTGTG
Organism: Carex arenaria; assembly: GCA_964058825.1. Classification (NCBI taxonomy): domain Eukaryota; kingdom Viridiplantae; phylum Streptophyta; class Magnoliopsida; order Poales; family Cyperaceae; genus Carex; species Carex arenaria. The sequence continues at coordinate 597,353 of CAXKVW010000693.1, forward strand.
CACTTTGGTGAACAAGGCAAGATTTTATGCAAATTGGGAGAAGAGACTGATCTGATCAGGTGATTTACCATTCTGGGTCTTAAGCTAGTATGTACTGAACCGATCTAATTTCATCATGGATATTCCTCTAATGATCATTAATTCCCGACTCAGGTCTGCTCTGAATTATGCCCATACTGCAAAAAAAGAAACCCAATTAGTGTTGTACTTGTAACAGGTCAGCTTGGTACGATACAGTTGCCTCTGGTACTGTTACCTTTGATGTGGAATTCTTAGCCTCTTAGGTCAACCACCTTGTTGCTTTCTTATTTCATTCTTCATCCAAACATGACTCTCTCTCTCTCTCTCTATAGAATTTGATGGAACGAATAAAACAATACAAAAAGATGCACAAAGAGAAGACACAGTATTTCAATTCAACAGATCACTCTAAGTCTTAGACACCGTGTTTAACACAAAATTGAGAAATAATTTACATACAACATCCCAGGCAGCTTCTGCCAGGATTTCAAAAAAAATTTACATACAACATCGTCCTTAATTATGGCATTCATGTAGCTGGATGCAGAGGTATGTGTGGATACCGAGGTATATAGATTGTACACTTGCGGTTGAGTCTATGTAATCAGTCCCCTCTGATTGATGGTGCCTTGAAGGTTTATGGAAAAGCAAAAGATAACATGTCTCAATACATATATTTGTGAAATGGCATAGATTTTTATTTGTCAAAGATTAAATTTCGGATCTGGATATATACAGATATCCGCTCCGTTTATATTCTCACAGAATTATCCGTATTCGTATCCGGATTATTTTTCCATATACTAAAATTATCCGTATCCGTATCCGCAAGTATCCGTATTTGTTTAATCCGGATACGGATTATAAGAGGATTCGGAACAGATTGTCCGCGGATAATCCGAATCCATTTACACCCGTAAGCACGTTACATGCCGACATTTTTATTAATAACCAACATTAAATAGAAAATTCTAAATGTGCCCAACTCCTTTGAATATATATAAAAGTACCCAAATCGGTCAATTATTAGCCGTTTTTTAATTATTTTCAAAGCCGACCAATAATTGTTATAATTTATTTATTTTTCATATTAAAATATTAGAAATATTTTTTTATATTTCTTTGAAATTAGATAAAATGCTATATAATTTGATTTATTATAAAGAATGTCACAAAGACATCAGATCAATATTTTTTCAGGCCAGATTTTTCGCAGCTGTATGAAAAAATAAAATATTTCTTTGTGTGTTATTGGAAAAAAAATAAAAATGCTTTGAATCTGAGTTATTGATCCCTGTTTAGAAGTCACTTCTAGATAAATACATAAAATATTGTGGTCCTTCTAGTACATTTAATTTTTAAGATTTTGTATCTATTTTGAAAAAAAAAATATAATAAATGATTACATTGACAAAAAGTTAGATTAATTTTTTTTTAAAAAATAGAAAGACCACAATATTTTCTATATTTACCTATAAGTGACTTTTGAATCGAGATCAATAACTCAGATTCAAATTATTTTTATTTATTTTCCAATAACACACAAAGAAATATTTTAATTTTTCTTACAACTGCAAAAAATACGGCCTGCAAAATATTGATCCGGGTTATTTGTTGCAGTTTTTCTAATAAATTAAATTATATAGTATTATATCTAATTTCAAAGAAATATAAAAAATGTTTTTAATATTTGAATAAAAAATAAATAAATTAAATATTTTCTAAAAAAAAAGCGAGGGCCGACCAATTATTGATCGGTTTTGAAACAAATAAAACCGACCATTAATTGGCCAGTTATTGGTCGGTTTGGGCACTTTGGTAAATATCTAGCAGAGCTGGGCATATTTGGAATTTTTTATTTAATGTTGGATATTAATAAAAATCACGGTGTTACATGTATACTATTCCTTGTTCCCTCAAAATGGATAATTTCATGTTAACTCATGACTTCTTCCTCGCATTTAATAGACAATAAATTTCTCGCACCAGCTTTGCTTTAAAAAAATACTACAAAATAGCTTTTGCTTATATTTACTAATTGGTTTACAAAAAATACAAAGGACAAATTTAAAAAAATTTGCTCCTAGAAAATTCGTTCGCTGTGAGGAAAATTATCATTGACTCCATCAACAATATGTATCTATCACCTAATTTTGCTTTATATTTTCCTCATTGGACTGATGACTAATAGAGGAATACGAATATTCCATATTTCTACGTACCAATCAACATCATTCTAGAAGTTTATACTCAGCTGAATTCGTGTAAATAAACAGAAATTTGGCAAAAATATTTACATTTAATGAAGCTTATAATTTATTATTTGCATTAAGAAAAAATCATTCATTAATAGAAGAGATAGGGGGTGTAAACGGAGCGGATTCGAAGCGGATAATGTGGATATCAAATCCGTATTCGTTTATTGAAAAATGGATACAGATAGTAAACGGATGTCAAAATTCAAAACCAAATCCGTCTTAAACAGATACGGAGCGAATAATTCACGAATACGGATATGAAACTAATAATTTTCGGATAATTGAATTATACAAATTTTAAGATACAAATATCAATTAACAAAAATAAAATAAAAAATAAATCAGAAAATTAAAAACAAAAATAAAAAT